>JARUPY010000490.1:0-126403 GCA_029817715.1 Melastoma dodecandrum
CAGGGGTCCGTGGTTGTCTGGTGGACACGGAACCGACGCCGGCCGCCACCCGAGTTCCTCCCCCGGAAAGGTGCGTCAACCCCATGTCCACGGCTCCGCCCCACAACCGGATCGAGCCCCGACGCGCGGCGGACGACGAGTCCGCCGCGCCCGATCACCGGAGCACGCGCGCAGGCGAGGGTGGGTGATCGCGGTCCTGGTCGTCTCCGCAGTTCGTCATGATCCCACAACGATACGATCCTTGTCGGTCGCTCGTGAACTACCTCACCCGCGACCTCGGCGTCTCCACCCACCACGGTGCAAGATGCTGGACCAGCGGGTTTTCCTCCTCACAATGGGCCGTCCGTCAGATCCCGACGACGGGCTTCCTGCTCGAGCGCTTAGTTCACCCCACGGCAGGTGTTCCTTCGCGTCGCTGACGCTGTTCAGCAATCGGGCACGCTGGTCAGTGCGCTCGCACCCGGCCTTCGGGGTGGCTCCTCGTCTCGGCCGCGTCGTGGTGCAGGCGTTGGGTGCGGCACGGCGCTGATCATCCCGCTGCTTGATGACCTCGTTGATGCGTCTCGTGCCGGAGCACAAGCGCGGCACGGATGATGGGGACCGATCTCGATCGGTCATCCGCAGCCGTGGCGCCCGGGCCATCGGCCCCTCGACCATCGGCGGCGCCGTCCTCCGCCTCGCTGAGCTGGCGGTGGAATGTTCTGGATCGTGCCTGTGCAGCAGCTCGCGATCCTGGGCGCTCCTGCTCGGCGCGGCCCTCATGCGGCCTGCCCTCGCAGACCCGCTCGAGGTGCCCGTCCTCGAGACGTGCTCTCGGTCCTGCTCTCCGCGCTCTGGCTTCGGCGGGCATCCTTCTAATACGGCTTCTCCGCGATCGGGGAGTCCGGCGGCTCCGGGCCCGCACTGTGAGCTCGCCGTGGATCCCGCAGGTCCGACGGCGCGGTGAGCCCTCGTGCTGTTCGTGCTGCGGCCAGCTCTCCCTGCAGAAGGCGGGCAGGCCGCGCCCTGTCTCGGACCTGCGGGCCTGTTCACTCTCCACCCGCACCTTCGTGGTGTCGCTGATCCTCGCCGCGCTGCTGTTCCATGGCGCTGCTCGGCGCGGCCGCGATCCTGCTGCCCCTCTATCTCCAGACGGATGCCTGCAGCAGGGCACGTTTCGATCACCGACTCGCGTGCTGCCCTGCCCGGTGGTCTCGTACTTCGAGTCTGCTGGGCCGACCGGTCGGGGCGCTCTTCGACCGCTACTGGCGCCGGCCGGCTGGTCATCCCCGGGTGCGCTGGCGATGGCCGCCTCGTCTGTGGGGGCTTCGGCCTCGCTGGAGCGCGGCGTCGCCGCTCTGGCTCGTGATCATCATCCACCTGGTTGCTCAATGGCGGCCCTCGGGCTGATGATGACGCCGCTGATGACGTCGTCGCTGGCGAGTCCTGCCCGGGCCGCTGTACCTCCCACGGGCAGCGCCATCCTGCCAACGCTGGCAGCAAGGTGGCGGGGTGGCCGCGTATCGGCAACGGTCCGCGTTCGTTCACGAATCTCGGCGATCGCGTCGACCACGGCGACGGTGGCTCACCCGACGCGGCAGGGCCTGCGGAACCGCTTCATGGCGGCCGGCGTCGTCAGGTGTCCTCGCGCAGATGCGATGTCGTTCTTCCTGCGCACCCGCACGGGAAATCGTCGCGGCGTCCAGGTGCCGACACGGCCGACGCGGGGGCTGACGAGCGTGGGGACGGCCGCCGACGCCCCGGCGAGTTCGACCCGCGCTCCGGGGTCCTAGAGCCTCCGCGGTCGAACCCGGCGACGCGGCCGACCGAGCCAAACCGACACGCCCGGTGCCCGTCGCGGCGGGTGCCTCGAACACGGCGGGGTCCACGCACGGGGCGAAGGTCGTCCGGACGGGTACGTTGGGCCCGCGCGGGCGGGCGAGGCGGGTCTGACGCTCGTCGACGGAGCACGGGGTCCAGCACGGGCGGGTCCGAGACGTCGGACGGGTCCTACGGTCCTCGCGCTCCCCGTCCTACGGCCGCCGTGGGCTCATCGGTTCATCACGGCGCCCGGGCACGCCCCGCGCGCCGACCCCGGGTCGTGGTCGCCGGGCGGCCACGACACCCCGGAGCTGCCGCCAACACGTGACCGGTTTCACAGCTCCCCGGCTCGGAGCCGCTCGCCGACGACGCCCCTCCCTCGGAGTCGCTGTACCTCACAGAGCAGACGGTCCGCCGCACGACATAACGTCCCCACCCGAGTCGGGGTGGGCCGTTCGTCCTGACGTTCTAGCTGCCTGCGTCCGCGAGGGAGACACCAGGCAGGCCCCCGGGCCTCCCGGAAGCTGCCCCTGGTCACCGTCGCCAACGGCCCTCCGGCGCAGAGCTCAGCCCTTCCCGAAGCGGCTCGGAGCTCTGCTCGCGTCGCGGGTCGGTGCCCTGCGATAGGCCGGAGCTTGTCGGCCTCCTCGTCCGCGTCTCACACCGTCTGCGAACGCGTCGCTCGGCCTCGACCCCGCTCGACAGTAGGAGGAGCGGAACCTCCTCGTCGCGGGTCTCCGTGCATCCAGCCGAGCAGCGGCGCCATCCTGGTCGGCCACCGACTTCCGTCCGCCGAGTCGACACCGCGGTGGGCGTACTCAATTGGAGATGCGGGTTGCGCCGGGTGAGCACGTCGTCGAGGTGCAGCGCGCCCTTCGTACGCGACCGCCGTAGGCGATCTCCACGCGCAGTGGTAGTTTCCGGCGAGACCCGGGACCGGTCTCGCCAACGTCGGTGTCGTCCCTCGTTCATCGCGAGCAGGCCGTGCAGCAGCGAGCCGTTACCGGGTCGGAGCAGTGTGCCGCACAACGCGGTGCGGGAGCAGGTCGTACGTGCCGCCCTGATGTGCTCGGCCTGGTTGACCAGCGCGAAGTTAGCCGTCTCGGCCCCGAATCAGCGGGACCCCGTCGGGTGATCGACCGGCCCGCGAACCCGGGCCGGGATGTCAGGAACGAGCGAGGTCGAGGGCGTCCCTTGGCCATCACGCTGAAGGTCGTTGTACTTGCACGCCGGCGATCGACACCATGCCCGGCAACACCTCCGACATCGGCGTGGCCGCGGGGGAGAGCTTCAGGTCTCCTCGCTCTCCGCCGGCGAGCAGGGGCCGCAGCCCGGCGTAGACGCCCCTCGATGTGTCGTCGTGGACCAGTCGGCAGTGACCATCACGGCGGTTGAATGTGCTCGAGGCAAGGTAGTCGGATGTCGTGGCGTGGTCGCCGCCGGGTGAGGCGAGGTCAGAGCCGCCCAGGTGGTGTCGGTGGTGCCGACGATATCCAGTGGTTAGCGCCCCAGGGGATGACGAACTGTATACCGACTTCTCGCGTTCCCGCAGGATCATGCCCCCGTCCGTCGGGGAATCTGTGTCGCGGGCAACCAGGAAGAGCACGCAGCGTTTCGAGGCGTTCACCTTGAACCGGCCGCGTGGTGCCCCGCGGCGTTGCCTGCATCTGGTCGGTCCACACGCCCGGTGCAGTTCACGACCACGGACTGTGCGGCGCGCACGTCGGTCTGATGCCGTCGCCCCGTCTCGGACGTCGCACGGACCCTGGCACCCCCCAACCGCGATCCGGTCGACTCCGTGGATGAGAGTCTACGACCTGGGTGTACGTGCAGCGACGACGGCGCCGTACTGGGCGGCGGCGGTCCCGGCCGAACCATGCATCGTGTGGCGGGCGTCGTCGGCCTGGGCCGTCGTGAGGTAGCGCCACCGCACCCGACGAGCGCGTCGCGCTTGAGCGCCGCGCGCCAATGCGCTCATGGCGCCCCCGAGCGGGTCAGCTGCTTCTGGCTTGGGCAGCGGAGCTCTTTCCGCCCATCGTGTCCGTACAAGCGTGATGCCGGCCGGTGAGCGTACGGGCGCACCCACACGTTGGTGGGTCAGCGGCTGTTACAGGAACGGCACCGGCTTGATCAGGTGCGGGGCGAGCCGGGTCCTGTTGAAGCTCACGCTCGAAAACAGCGCCCTCCCGGACCAGCCCGAAAGTCGAGCTGCTCGAGGTTTTAGCGCAACCGCCGTGGAAGAGCTTCGAACGACCGGCTCGACGTCCCGGCCGCCAGGTTGTCGCAGCGCCTCTGACGAGGGGCGACCGAGAGACCGCGGGTGCGGCGGCGTCGAGCGCGGCACCCTACGCGACCACACCGCCGCCCACGACGACGACGTCGAACAGCTCACGTTCCGCAGGCCGATTCCCACGACCGCTCGCGCTCGGCCGGGCCGAGCCGCGCGGTCTTCGGTTGACGGCGTCCCACGACACGGCCTCCGGCGAGCTGGGCGCCGGCCGCCGTGGGCTCGCTCGCACCGTTCTCGGCGGACCTTCGGCAGCCACCGACGGGCCTTCCTCGTACGTTCAGGTGTCAGGCCCTCTGCTCCGAGCGGCGCAAACAGGGGATCACCTCCGCTACCCCTGGGTCGTCCAAACATGCGGGGCAACGTCCACCCGGTTCCCCCCCACGAGCTGTTCTCCCACGCTACCCGCGCGAGGGCTCCGGCCGAGGTGCACCGACTGCGTCGTTCGGAAAGCGGCTTTCGTCTCGGCTGATGCAAGACCATAGACACATGTGACGTGCAACGACTTAGCGTCCGGCCGCGCTCATCGACGCCGAACCGGGCTGCGCCGAGGGCACGACAGGGGGAGGTCTCGGTGACTTCCGGTCCTCCCAGTGGCGGCGAGAATCATCCTGTGGGGAGTTCCTCTGCACTGCGGTCCTGCTTGCTCCTCATAGCTCTTCGGCGTCGGGTGTCCCGCGAACGTGATTCCCCCAGCCGTCCAACGCCGACAGGACTGGGACACGGCGCACGTGGTGCTGATTCGTCATCGGCTGGGGCGTTCGGCGTCTTCGCCGGCGCGAGCATCGCCGACCCCACCGGCGGGCCACATCAAACCCCTCCGTCACGCTCGGCCTCGCGATCGTCCGGGAAGGACGCCGTGGAGCCGAGTTGGCCCTTCCACCTGAATACGGCACAGTTCCTCGCTACCTTCGTCGGCTCCGGGCTGGCCTGGCTGCTCTACAAGCTGCAGTTCGACCACAACCGTGAGCACAACGCTGAGACCGTCGAGCATCTTTGCCACGAACCCGCCCCATCAAGAAGCCCCGTCTGGAACCTGGTCAGCGAGAGACGATCGAGACCTTCGTGCTGCTGCTCATGTTCCTCCTCCAGGCGCCCTAACCGACCCCCCGCGAACATAACGCCGGCGGTGACCGCGCCTCGACGTCGGGATCGGCGCGCCGCCCTCGGCGTGCCCGACCGGCTACGCCATCCAACCCGGCCCGTGACCCTCGGCCCGCGCGCCGCCGTAACGCGGTCCTCCCGAATCCCTCCCCTGCAAGGGGCAGAAGGGGGCACCGCCGACTGGGGGCTACGCGTGGTGTTCCCGAATCCGTCCGGCCCCTTCCTCGGCGCGGGCGCTCCGCCGCCCTGGTGTTCCTCCGTCCGTGCCCCGCCCCAGCTTGACACCAATCGGCGTCCACCCACCGACCGAACAGGAGCAGGCTCGATGACCGCAGTACGTCGCGGGCGATCGAACCAGGGGCACCACCCATCGACGCGGTGCATGATCTACGAAGACCACTCCGGGTCGGGTCGTGGCCGTCGATCCAGTCTCGAGCACCAGCAGATCTTCTCCGAGGGCCCCGGCTGGGTGGAGCACGACGCCGCCGAGATCTGGGGCAACACGCGACAGGTCTGCGGCGGTGCTCCTCGCCCGGGCCGACCCTCGACGCCTCCAAGCATAGCCGCCGTCGGCATCACCAACCAAGCGCGAGACCACGGTCCATCTGGGAGCAAAGGCCACCGGCGAGCCGATCTAAACAACGCGATTCGTCCTGGCAGGCCAACCGCACACCAGGAGATCTGCAGACAAGTCTCGGTGCCAGCTCGGCGGCGGGGCGCGCCGAGCGTTACCGCGCGAAGAGACCCGGGCTTACCCGCTTGCCACGCTACTTCGCCGGCTCCGAAGGCCGCGGTCGCGACTGGTCGGGAACCACGGACCAACGATCGACGGCGCCCGGGAAGCGCGGCGGAGTCCGCGGCGAGCTACGATCCTTTCGGGGACGCATGGACAACCTGGGTTGCTGTGGAACGCACACACAGCCCGGCAATCGCGAGGGCGGCCTGCCACGTCACCAGACCCGACCAACGCTCGTCGCGCCACCCCCCTCACTGCTGATGAACATCGACACCCAGGAGTGGGACACGGAGCTCTGCGAGGAAGATCGGGGTGTGCCCATTCGGGAATGCAGCCCGGAGATTTCCGGTCGTCCGTCCGAGAGCCTACGCCAACGATCCGCGCCCAGGCGGCACGTTCCGCGACGTCCCGGTGGCCGGGATCCTCGTGAGACCAGCAGGCGGGGCGACCTTCGGGCAGGCGTGCCGGTCGAGTCGGCGAGGCCCCTAAGAAACACCTACGGCACCGGCAAACTTCGGTCCCTGCTCACACGGGCACGGAGAAGGTCGTAGTTCGAAGAAACGGCCTGCTCACGACTGTCCTGCTACAAGAATCGGCAGCCCAGCCGCAGTGGTCCTACGCGCTCCGAGGAGCTACTGATCGCGGTCACCGGCTCGCTTGGTGCAGTGGCTTGCGCGACAACCTCGGGATGATACTCCTCGGCCCCCGAGGTGGAGGAAGCCTCGCGAAAGGTCGGTCGACGACAACGGCGGCGCCTAACATCGTCCCCGCGTTTCTCCGACTGTGTTTCGCCCCATACTGGCGCTCCGACGCGCTCGGCCGTGGTCCGTCGGCCTCACCCGCTTCGTGAAACAAGGGCCACCTGGCACCGCGCGGTCCTCGAGGCGACCGCGTTCCAGAGCCGCGAGGTCATCGACGCGATGAACGCCGACTCCGGCGGTCCGCGACCACCAACCCTCAAGGTCGGACGGCGGCATGGTCCCGGCAAACGAGGTCCTCATGCCAGTTCCAGGCCCGACCTGACTCGGCGTGGGAGGCGTGGTCCGCCGGTGGTCTCGGAGCACCACCCGCGCTCCGCGCGGCCTACGCGGCCGGCCTCGCGGTCGGGTTCTGGGAGTCCGAGCAGGACATCCCGGGGACAACTGGGCGCAGGAACAAGAAGGTTCTGGGGGGAGCCGAACAATGGACCCGATTGCGACGCGCGACCGGGTCTACGCCGAGTGGAAGAAGGCGGTCACCCCGCACCTTCCGACTGGGCCTAGGAGGTGGCCTGCGGCCCTGTGAGTACTTTTCCGTGCTGCACGGAAAAAGGTAATCACAGGAAAAGTACTCAACAAGGCGAGCCACCTAGTCGATCGGTCGTCGTGCTGCATGAGGCGACGGGCCCGCCTCGGTGTGCCGAGGCCCGAGAGCGACGGGTAGATCGAGAACGTGTGGGGCGAGGTCGTCCCACCGTGAGGTTGTTCTGCAACGGCCATCGCGAGCGGTGAGGACGAGCTCACTGGCCACCGGCCGCGACCGATTCACGCCGCCGATGACGACGCCGGTCGTCCGGGCGACGACAGAAGATCTTCACGAATCCGCGGTCGAGGCCCTGCCATCTTGGGCGCGGGGGTTGGTGCCCAGCGGCAGCAGCACCTCGCGGGCCGCGAACTCCCCGGACTCGACCTGCTTGTGGCCGATGCCGACGGTTCGCCACCTCGGGGCGGGTGAACACGGCCGAGGCGACGGTCTTGAGCCGCAGCGGGGCCACCGCCTCACCGAGCGCGTGCCACATCGCGATCCGGCCCTGCATCGCGGCCACCGAGGCGAGCATCAGCACGCCGGTACAGTCGCCGGCGGCGTAGACGCCCGGCACCGAGGTGCGGGACACCCCGTCGACCGTGATGTGCCCGGTCTCGCGCAGCTTCCAGGCCCACCTCGTCGCAGCCGAGGTCGCCGGTGTTGGGGATGGACCCGACCGGTTCATCAGCGCGTGCGAACCGGTGACCTCGCGGCCGTCGGAGAGCGTTGACCCGCACGCCCTCGGCGGACGCCACCCACCTTGTCGGCGCGCGACCCGCGGCTCGATGGTGACGCCGCGCTCGGTGAAGACCTCCTCGAGGGTCGCCGCGGCGTCCGGGTCCTCGTGGGGCAAGCACACGGTCGCGGCTGGGATCAGCGTGACCGGCACGCCCAGCTCGGAGTAGGCCGAGACGAACTCGGCACCCGTCACAACCGGAGCTCCACGACGACGAGGTGCTCGGGCAGCTCCTCGAGGTCGTAGAGCTGGCGCCAGGTGAGGATGCGCCTGCCGTCGGGCACCGCGTCGGGAAAGGACGCGCGGCGAGGCCCCCGGTGGCGATGAGGACGACGTCGGCGGTGACCACCTCCGTCGCGCTCTCCCGTTCGACGGCGTGATCTCGATGTCGTGCGTGGCGCTGTTCTCCTCCGCGGCGCGGAACCGGCCCCGGCCGTCGATCACCCGCACCCCGGCACGCTGGATGGTCGCCTTGATGTCCGAGGACTGGGCGAGCGCGAGGCCCTTGACCCGGCTGTTGACCCGGGGCAGATCGACGACGGCCTCCTCCTGGACCTCGATGCCCATGTCGGCGTTTGCGCCGGAATCCGGCCCGCACCCCGGGCGGAGGCGATGAAGGTCTTCGAGGGCACGCAGTCGTAGGCGGACGCAGTACCCGCCGACGCTGTCCTCCTCGACGAGGACGACGGAGGCCTCGTGCTGCGCGGCGACCAGGCCGCCTCGTACCCGGCGGGTCCGCCGCCGAGGATCACGATGCGCGTCATGGGTTGGACGTCCCTCCGTGGTGGTGCAGGTGCGTGGTGGTGCCGGGATGACCGGTCGGGTCCATCCTGCCCGTTCCGGACCCACCCGTCCGTGGCGACGTCGCCACACGACTCGGTTCGACCATTGACAACGAACGGCCCACTCCTGGCTACCCTGTGCGCCGTGCCGCTCTACGCCGCGTACGGGTCGAACATGGATCCCGCGCAGATGATGCACACGCGCGCCCCACTCGCCCGTCTCGGGCACCGGCTGGCTGGAGGGCTGGCGGATCACCTTCGGGGGCGAGGACCTCGGGTGGGAGGGCGCGCTCCTCCACCGTCGTCGAGGACCCGTCGTCCCGGGTGTTCGTGGTGCTCTACGACGTGAGCCCGGACGACGTTGACGGGCTCGGACCGCTGGGAGGGCGGGCGAGCTCGGGATGCACAAGAAGCTGCGCCTGCGCATCCCAGACCATGGACGGCCCGCAGCTCGCGTGGGTCTACGTGCTCGACGCCTACGAGGGCGGGCTCCCATCCGCCCGCTACATCGGCGTCCTCTCCGACGCCGCCGAGGCCGCGGGAAGCGCCGCGGACGACTACGTCCGGGCACTCCGCGAGCGGCCCTGGCAAGTCGGTGGGGCCGGGCTCCGCCTCGATGTAGGGCTTCCCGACGGCGGGTCGGGTTCGGCTCGCGCGGCGAGGTCCTGCACCAGGCAGCCCTCTCCGCCCCCGGAACCTGCCGTGGTGACCCCTCGCGGCGGGCCGGGCTACGTGTCCAGGCCCGCCCGGCGCAGCGCGTCCGCCATCGCACCGCCGGCCGGCGGTTCGCGGCCATCGCGGCCTGCTGACCGCCCTTCCCCGGCTGGCCGCCCTTGCCCGGCTGGCCCCGGCCCTGCTGGCTCACGCGCGCTGCTGACCGCCACGACCCTGCGGGCCGCCGCGCTCCCGGCCGGAGGCCCGCCGCGCTCCCCCGGCCGCGCCCTTGCCCGCTCCCGGCGCCCGGCTCGTCGTCGAGGCGCATCGTCAGCGAGAATGCGCTTCCGGGGCACGTCGACCTCGAGCACCTTCACGCGCACCACGGCGCCCGGGCCGACGACCGCGCGCGGGGTCGGACACGAACTCCTTCGACATGGCCGAGATGTGGACCAGGCCGTCCTGGTGCACGCCGAGGTCGACGAAGGCGCCGAACGCGGCCACGTTGGTGACCACGCCCTCCAACACCATCCCGGGATTCAGGTCGGTGATCTTCTCGACCGCCCTCGGCGAACGTGGCGGTCTCGAAGGCCGGGCGCGGGTCGCGGGCCGGACTTGTCGAGCCTCCGGCGATGATGTCAGTGACGGTGGGGACGCCCGAACGTGTCGTCGGTGAACTCGCGCGGGTCGAGCCGGCCCAGCAGCGAGGAGTTGCCCACCAGCGAGGCGACGTCGGTCCCCGTCTTCTCCAGGATGCGCCGCACCACCGGGTAGGTCTCGGGGTGCACGCCGGAGAGGTCCAGCGGGTTGGTGCCGCCGCGGATGCGCAGGAAGCCCGCGCACTGCTCGACCGCCTTCGCCCCGAGCCGCGGGACCTTCGTGAGCGCCTTCCGCGAGTCGAACGGGCCTGTGCTCGTCGCGGAACCCGAACGATCGTGGTGGCGAGCCCGGACGAGATGCCGGAGACGCGACGGAGCAGCGGTGCGGAGGCCGTGTTTCACGTCGACGCCCACGGCATTGACGCAGTCTTCCACCACGCCGTCGAGGCGAGCGGGGAGAGCAGGCTGCCCGACACGTCGTGCTGGTACTGCCCCACGCCGATGCTCTTGGGGTCGATCTTCACGAGCTCGGCCAGCGGATCCTGCAGGCGGCGCGCGATGGAGACGGCGCCGCGGATGGACACGTCGAGGTCGGGCAGCTCCTTCGAGGCCTCCTCCGACGCCGAGTACAACCGACGCGCCCGCCTCGGACACCATCGCCGGGATCAGCCCGGGCTGCGCCTTCGCGAGGTCGGCGGCGAGCTTGTGCGTCTCGCGGCTGGCGGTGCCGTTCCCGATGGCGACCAGTTCCACCCCGTGCTGGGCCGCGAGGCGGCCGAGGGTGGCCAGCGAGGCGTCCCACTGATTGCGCGGCACGTGCGGGTAGACCGTGTCGTGGCGCGACGACCTTGCCGGTGCCGTCGACCACGGCCACCTTCACGCCGGTGCGGATGCCCGGGTCGAGCCCCATCGTGGGGCGGGGCGCCGGCCGGGGCGGCGAGCAGGAGGTCGCGCAGGTTGGCGGCGAACACGCCGACGGCGCCCTCCTCGGCCACCTCGCGCAGCCGCACCCGCAGGTCGACGGCGAGGCGCGATGGAGATCCGCGTGCGCCAGGCCCAGCGGGCGACGCCGAGCAGCCACGTGTCGGCGGGCCGACCGCGGTCGGCGATGCCCGCCACGGCGGCGATCCGCCCCTCGTAGACGGAGGTGTTCGCCCTCGTCGTCGTGCGAGCACGGGTCGAACGTGAGCTGCAGGACCTCCTCGGTCTCGCCGCGCAGCAGAGCGAGGATCCGGTGCGAGGGCAGCCGCGTGAACGGCTCGTCGAAGGCGAAGTAGTCGGAGAACTTGGCCGCGTCGGCGTCCTCGGACTTCCCCTCGCGCACGACGGCCGTGAGCCGCCCGCGCGTCCCACATCCGCTCGCGCAGCTCGCCCACGAGGTCGGCGTCCTCCGCGAACCGCTCGACCAGGATGGCGCGGGCGCCGTCCAGCGCGGCGTCCGCGTCGGCCACGCCCTTCTCCGCGTCGACGAACGCGGCCGCGGCCAGCCCGGGGGTCGGACGGACGGGTTCGCCCAGCAGACCGTCGGCCAGCGGCTCCAGGCCGGCCCTCCCGCGCGCGATCATCGCCTTCGTCCGGCGCTTCGGCTTGTAGGGCAGGTAGACGTCCTCGAGGCGGCTCTTGGTCTCGGCGCCCAGCAGCCTGCGCGTGCAGCTCGTCGGTGAGCTTGCCCTGCTCGCGCACCGAGTCGATCACGGCCGTCCGCCGCTCCTCGAGCTCGCGCAGGTAGCCGAGGCGCTCGTGGAGCGTGCGCAGCTGCGCGTCGTCCAGGGTGCCGGTGGCCTCCTTGCGGTACCGGGCGATGAACGGGCACGGTCGCGCCGCCGTCGAGCAGTTCGACCGCGGACCCGGACCTGCCCCTCGCCGACCTCCAGCTCGGAGGCGATGCGGCTCGGGACGGGCGCAGCTGCACGGGGGAGCGGTCACGGGAGCCATCGTGCAACACCCCACCGACAGCCTCGCCGGGCCCCGCGACCCGGCGTCGGGAAGGCCTGTGGCAGGCGGCCGCGACGATGTGGCGTCACTGCCACCGGATGACAGCAACGACGCTTTCCTGCCAGGAGGGAGGAGGCGAGCTCAGCCCTCCAGCGAGAGCAGCGCCGCCTGCACCATGGTCCGCACGCCGACGGGCAGCGCCCGCTCGTCGAGCCGGAACGTGGGCTGGTGGATGTCGGAACTGCGGGCCCCTCGCCGGGACCACACGCCGAGGCGCCCCATGGCGCCCGGCACGTGCTCGAGGTACCAGCCGAAGTCCTCGCCGCCCGACGACTGCTCGGTGTCGGTCGCCGCGCCCGGGCCCACCGCGCGCTCGCTCGGCCCGCACGAGCAGAGCAGGTCGGCGGAGACGGGGTCGTTGACCACCGGCGGCAACCACGGCGGTGCTCCAGGACGTAGCCGACGCCGGTCGGCGCGAGCAGCGCCGTCCACGAGGCTGGCGGACCAGCGGCTCGAGCTCGTTCCAGGTCTGGTGCTGGGCGGTTGCGCAGCGTCCCGGACAGCGTGCCCACCTCGGGCACCGCGTTCGCGGCGTGCCCGGCGTCGACCTGGCCCCAGACCCAGCACGGTGCCCGAGCGCCGGGTCGATGCGGCGCGACAGCAGGTCCTGGCAGGCCGGTGGATGACGGTGCCGAGGGCGTGCACCAGGTCGGCCGTCAGGTGCGGGCGGGAGGTGTGCCCGCCGGGCGAGGTGAGGCCGCAGCTCGAGCATGTCGCAGGCCGAGGTGATCGGTCCGACGCGCGGTCCCGACGCGACCGACCTCCAGCCGCGGGTCCGCAGTGCAGGGCGAAGATGCGGGTCGACGTCGGCGATGGCCGTTCGGCCGCGATGACCTCGAGCGCCCCGCCGGGCTGGACCTCCTCCGCCGGCTGGAACACCAGGCGGACCCGCCCGGGCAGCCGGTCGGCCGCCGACGCGAGCGCCCACGCCGGCGCCGAGCAGCACGGCGGTGTGCGCGCGTCGTGACCGCACATGTGGGCGATCCCGGGCGTGCGGGAGGCGAAGGGGAGGTCGCTGTGCTCGTGGAGCGGAAGGGCGTCCATGTCGGCGCGCAGCGCGACGGTGCGCGCGACCGGAGCCGATGTCGCAGACGAGTCCGGTGCCGGGCAGCAGCCGCGGCTTCAGAACCCACGGAGCGGGAGCACGTTCGCGCAGAGGTCGGTGGTCATCCGCTCGGCGCGGGCCAGCTCGGGGTGCGCGTGGATCGCGCGCCGCCAGCCCGACCACGTCGGCGGTGTGCTCGGCGAGCCAGGCGTCGAGCCACTGCGGGCCGGAACCGGCCCCGAGGTCCACGGACGTTCGGCTCGTCCGGCCGGGTCTGGAAGCAGTGTCACCGTCTCCACCTCCTCGGGTCACGGCACGGAACGGTCCGCGACGAATACCCATCACTATCCATCCCCCCGAACGGCCGCTTCAGCTCGATCCCGGCCGGTCGCGCCGAGGGGGTCCCGACGCTGCTGCCAGTGGCGGACGTCCTCCCTCCGGACGAGAGACGAGCGGACGGTTCCCGCAGGTCACCGGGTCAGCGGTCCGCCTGCGGGCGCAGAACGGGACGAGCGGTCGGTTGTGCACCACCCGCGGACGGGCGGTCCGCCCGACCGCCCGCCACCTCGTTCCCCGGCGCCCGCGGGCGGCGTGCGGCCGGACGGGTGGGGCGGGGGCCACGGACGGCGGGGACGCCATAGTGGAGGGGTGAGCCCCCGCCCCGCCGACACCCGCCGCCTGGTCGGGCGCTTACCGCCTTGGACTCCGAGCTCGGGCGCGGCGCGATGGGCACGGTCTGGTCGGCCTACGACGAGGTCCTGCATCGTCCCGTGGCCGTCAAGGAGGTCCGTCTCTCCCTGGTCCCGGTCTCCGAGCGTGCCATCGTCCCGGGAGCGGACGCTGCGCGAGGCGCGGGCCACCCGCGATGCTCAGTCACCCGAACGTCGTCACGCTCTACGACGTCGTCGAGGTCAACGCCGAAGCCCTACGTCGTGATGGAGCTGCTGCCCTCCCGCAGCCTCGCCTCCTACATCGGCGAGCGGGGCACCCTCACCCCGGCCGAGACCGCCGAGATCGGCTCGGCCGTCGCCTCCGCCCTCATGACCGCCCACCGCGCCGGCCATCACCCACCGTGACGTCAAGCCCGGGCAACGTGCTCATCGGCACCGACGGGCAGATCAAGCTCACCGACTTCGGCATCGCCCGCAACGCCGCCGAGTCCTCGATGACCCAGACCGGCACGGTGCTCGGGGTCGCCGCCCCTACATCGCGCCGGAGGTCGCGATGGGCCGCGCGGTCGGTCCGCCCGCCGACCTCTGGGGGCCTCGGCGCCACGCTCTACGCCTGCCTCGAGGGGCGGCCCGCCCTACGACGCGGGCGACCCGGTCTCCACCGTTTCCGCCGTCGTTGCACGGCGACGTCCCCCGGCCCGGCGGCCACGGTCCCGTGCAGGACGTCATCCGCGGCCTGATGGTCAAGGACCCGACCCTGCGGATGCCCCTGCCGGCCGTCCGCCGCCGGCTGCGCCCGCTCATGGCCGACCCCGAGGGGCCGATCCTCTCCGCGCCGCCCTCCCCCCGCCACCACCGAGTTCCGCCTCCCGCCCCCGCGCCCGGACCCGCACTCGGGTCTGATCCCCGTGGCCCGCGGCCGCAGCGGCACGCTCGTCGACGGGCAGGTGCCCCTCCGAGCAGCCCGGGTCGGCTCCGCGCACGGCGCCCCTGCGCGCAGCCGGGCGCCCCCGTCCCGACGACGGGTCCGACGGCTCGGGCGGCGGCGGCGGCGGCCGCGGGTGCCGCTGCGGCCGGCGGCTGCGGTCACCGGCGGCAGGAGCGGCCGGCAGGCACCGCGGACGACGCCGAGGCCGGGAGACGGCCCGGACGCGCCGGCCACCCCGGACGCGGCCGACGACCCCGCCGACGGATACGCCCGACCGACGACGCCCCGCCTCCGCCACGGGGGACGACTCGAGCGAGGGGTCCCGAGGCAGGCGACGCGTCGCCGGCCGACGGCGTGGACGGGTCCGCCCCGGCCGCGGACCGCCGGACCGGACGATGAGGCGGAGCCCTCCGGCACGACCGCGTCCGACGCCCCCGCGCCGTGACCCCGTGGAGCCGGCGCCGACACGCGGACACCCCGCGACCCGACGACCACGACCGACGACGCGTCGCCGGTCGAGCACGGACGGGGCGGAGGACGACGAGCCCGAGAGCGCCGTCGCCGCGCCGACCCCGACGCGGAGGCCCCTGAAGCGGACGCGGCGGCCGGGACGACGGACGCCCAGGAGCCCACCCGGGCGACCGACGGAGAACTGACGAGGCCGACGAGGCCGACGGCACGACCGCGACCGGGACGGGCGACGACGCCGCGGAGCCCGACGGGGACGAGCAGACGCCGGCCGACGCCGACGCCGATGCCGATGGACCCGCAGTGCCGGCAACCGGGCGTTCCCGCAGACGGGCGCGACCCCCGCCCCGGACGACGAGCGCCCGCGCCCGATCCCGCCCGCGGCTCCCGACACCACCGACGGCGCCACCCGGCCACCCCGGACGCCACGAGGCCCACGGTGGTTCGCGACGGCGGCCGCACGGCGGTCGTGGCCGGGACCGCGGCGGCCGCCGGCGGCCGCTCGCCGCCGCGGCCCTCCACTTCGGCCCCGGGACGACGACGGACGCGGCCCCGGACGACGACGGGGACGACGAGGCCGCGAGCCGCGGTGGGGAGAAGCCGGGCGACCCGTCGTCGGGAAGGACCGGCACGCCCCCCGGGGGCACCCGCACGGGCACGCCGCCGGAGGCACGCGGGACGACGACCCCCCGCCGGCGGCTCGCCCCGCTCGACGCCGTCGGGCGGCCTCTCCGTCCCGGCGCCGTCGGCCGCCGAGACGACGATGGTGAAACCCCGGGTGCCGCCCCGCCGCGGGCCGACGACGCCCCGGCCCCTGGCCCGCGCCCGCCCCCACCGCCCCGTCGGCCGCCGTACCGAACGGGCCGCCGCGGCGCTCCGGGCGGCCCGCACCGTCCGGCCGCGCAGGCGCTCGCGTCGCCTGTGGCCGTTGCCCTTCGTCCCTCGCGGCCCGGGCCGTCGGCCCGAGCAGCAGCGACGCCGCCGGGTGGCGGTGGTCGCGCTCGTCGTCGTGCTTGGCGCTGGCGGGGCCTGGTCGGGGGGTACGTCGTGACGCGCCTGCTCGGTGGGCAGCCGCCGTTCTCGATCTCGCTCGCCCCCGACGGCCCTGTGGTCGACGGCGAGCAGCTGGTCGTCCACTCCGACGACAACGCCCGGTACAGCGGGCACCGGAATGGGCTTCACCGCCTCTCGTGCCGGCCTCGTGGCAACAGTTCCGCCCTGCAGCAGCCCGGCGGCGACATCGTGGTCCGCTACGTCTCCGACGACGCCGATCCGCGAGCTGCGCGTCGACAAGCTCTGGTCGGCTTCTTACCGGCCCAGACCGTCGCGGACTACGCGCGGGCTGCTCGCCGATCCCGCTCCCGGGTTCGGGCGCGACGGCGTCCGGGTGGAGCCCGTCACGCAGGTGGCGCCGGCCCGTCCAGGGCGCGAGCGAGCCGGTGCAGCAGACGGTGTACCGGACGCAGAGCGGGCAGGGGGCCGCGGTGGACGACCGGGTCACCTGGGACCCGGCTGATCCCGTCGGGCACCGACCTCTGGGTGGTCCGCCTGACCGCGCCCAGCACCCGCGCCCGGCGGTGCCGCCGACCAGTTCGCGGCCCGTCGCGGACAGCTTCGACCCACCGGTTCTAGTGTCCTGCTCCCGATGAGCACCACCGAGCACGGCAACCCTCCAGCACAGCACCCCTGAGGACGCCGCCGCCGAACTCGCCCGCCGGACCGGGATCGACCGACACGACGTCGCCGTCGTCCTCGGTTCGGGGTGGAGCCCCGCCGCGGACGGCATCGGGCCCGGCCGACGTCGAGATCCCGGTCGCCGAGCTGCCCGGCTTCACGCCGCTCGGCGCCCCGGACCACCGCGCGGCACCGCCCGGTCGGTCCCGATCGCCGGGCGGCCACGCGCTCGTCCTCCTCGGCCGCACGACCCACCTCTACGAGGGGTCACGGCGAGGCCCAGGCCGTCCACGCCGTGCGCACCGCGTGCGCGGCCGGGGCGTCGACGGTGATCCTCACGAACGCGGCGGGCGGGATCGACCCGTCGTACACGGTCGGCCAGCCGGTGCTGATCTCCGACCACCTCAACCTCACGGCGCGGTCCCCGCTCGTCGGGCCGCACTTCGTCGACCTCACCGACGCCTACGACCCGGAGCTGCGCGCCGCCGGCCCGGGCCCTCGACCCCACCCTCGTCGAGGGCGTCTACGCCGGGCCTGCCCCGGGCCGCACTTCGAGACGCCCCGCCGAGATCCGCATGCTGCGCACCCTCGGCGCGGACCTGGTCGGAATGTCCACCGTGCTGGAGACGATCGCCGGCCCGGGCGGCGGGCGCGCGGGTCGCCGGGCATCGCGCTCGTCTCCAACCCGGCCGCGGGTACGACCGCCGAGAAGATCGACCAACCTCACGGTGCTCGACGCGGTGCACGCCGCGGCCCGCCCGGACCGGGGCGCTCCTGCAGGGGGCCCTCGTCACGAGGCGGCGATGCCGTGACCCGGCTGCTCGTCGTCCACCACACCCCGTCACCCGGCGTGCCAGGCGCTCCTGGAGGCGGTGCTCGCCGGGGCGCGGGGACCGACGAGCTGCCGGGCCAGGTCGAGGGTGGTGACCCGGCCGGCCCTGACCGCCGGCGCGGCCGACCTGCTCGCCGCGGACGCCGTCGTGCTCGGCACGCCCGCGAACATCGGGACGATGTCGGGCGCGCTCAAGCACTTCCTTCGACCAGGTGTACTACCCGGTGCTTGCTGCAGGACTACGCGGCGGGCCTGCCGTTCGGGCTCTACGTGCACGGCGGGGACGACACGGCGGGCGCCGATCCGCGACGTCCTGCGCATCACCGGGTGCGCTGGGTTGGGTGCAGCGGCGGCGCCGGTCACGACGACGGGTGCGCCCCAACGGCCGCCGACCGCGAGGCCGCGTGGGAGCTGGGCGCCACGGTCGCGCTGCGGGCCCTCGACGGAGGACGAGCCTGGAATGAACCGACCGGGCGGCCGCGGTTTTTGGGGCGGGCATGACGTCACGTGCGCCGTGCAGTACGCCCGCTACGGCGGGCCGGAGGTCCTCGAGACTCGTGGAGCGCGAGGACCCGCAGCCGGGTCCGGGGCCAGGGTCCGCCTCGCCGTGCGGGCCGCGTCGGTCAACCCGCGGACTGGAAGCTGCGGACCGGCGCGTTCGACCCGGGGCACCGACGCCCCGGACCAGCCGGTCGTCGACGGGCTAGGACGTCGCCGGCACGGTCGACGCCCTCGGTGAGGGCGTCACGGCCTTCGGGGTGGGCGACGAGGTGCTGGGCGCGGCGAGCGGCGGGGCGCAGGCGGAGCGGGCGATCGCGGCACGCCGAGGCGCCTCGTGGCGAAGCCGGCCGTCCGCCCTGTCGTGGGAGGTGGCGGCGGCCCTGGCCACGGTCGTCGTGACCACCCGCGTACCGCGTCCTCGAGCGGCTCGGCGACCCGGCCCGGGCACGGTGCTGCTCGTCCACGGCGCGTCGGGCGGCGTCGGGATCGTCGCCACGCAGGTCGCGCTCGCCCGCGGGATCACGGTGATCGGCAGCGCGAGCGAGTCCCACCAGGACGACGTGCGGGCCCCTCGGGGCCACACCGGGGTCCACGGCGACGGCCTCGTCGACCGGGTCCGGGAGGTGACCGACCGCGTGGACGCCGTGTTCGACGCCGCCGGGAAGGGCTCGCTCGCCGACCTCGTCGCGCTCGCCGGGTCGCCCGACCGCGTCATCACCATCGCCCACCCCGACGCCGGCGACCACGGCGTCACGTTCTCCTCCGGCGGCGGCGTCGACGGCGCCCTCGCCGAGTTCGTCGGGCAGCTCGCCGCCGGGGCGTTCCGCGCGCCCGAGGTCGTGACCTACCCGCTCGAGGAGGCGGGGAAGGCGCAGGAGGACAACCGCACCGGCGCGGTGAGCGGCAAGCTCGTCGTCATCCCCTGAGCTTGAGCGCGCTCTCGTAGAGGGCGTTGGTCGGCACCCCGTGCGCGGTGCCGACCTCCTTGGCCGCGTCCTTGAGGCGCAGCCCGCCCTCGGCCGCGCGGGCGAGCACCTCGGCCGCCAGGTCGTCCGGCTCCGGGGCCTTCCGGACGGCGGGGGCGAGCACCACGGTTGATCTCGCCCAGGACGTCGCCCGCCGTCGCCCACGCGGCGAGCTCGCCGAGCGTGCCGCGGACCACCTCCTCGTGCGTCTTGGTCAGCTCGCGGCAGACGGCGGCGCGACGGTCGGGGCCGAGCACCTCGACGGCGACGCCGAGCAGGGTCTTCTCCAGCCGCCGCGGCGACTCGAAGAACACCACCGTGCGGGGCTCGTCGGCGAGCTCGGTGAACCACTGGTCCCGCTTCCCGTCGGTCCGCGGCGCGAAACCCCTCGAAGCAGAACCGGTCGGTCGGCAGCCCGGACACGGCGAGCGCGGCGAGCACCGCCGACGGCCCGGGCAGGCACCGGACCGGCGATGCCGCCTCGACGGCCGCCGCCACCAGCCGGTACCCCGGGGTCGGACACGGCGGGCATTCCGGCGTCGGTGACGACGAGGACCGTGGCGCCGTTCTCCAGGTCCTCGACCAGCCGCGGGACCCGGGCGCGCTCGACGTCCTCGAAGAAGCTGACCTTGCGGCCGGTCACCGTCACCCCGAGCGCGGCCGTCAGCCGCCCCAGCCGTCGGGTGTCCTCGACGGCGACCACGTCCGCCGTCGCCAACGCGTCCCGGAGGCGCGCCGAGGCGTCGTCGGGGTTGCCGAGGGGGGGTGGCGGCGAGCAGGAGGACACCGTCACTGGCGAGCGGAGCGACGGGGAGGGTCCTCGGGCACGGTCGCAGAGCTAGGCGCCGCCCGACCCGGCCGTCAGCGGTCGAGGCTGTCGAGGTCGACGGTGGCGCCGATCGCGAGCCGACGCCGCGTCGGCCCCTCCCGAACGCGGGCGCCGTACGATCAGCTCCCGTGACGGCCGGGAGCACGCTCGAGAAGCCGACCACCCCCGCCGTCGGGCCCGATCCGCGCGGGGTGCTGGCGCCCGGCCCCCGTGGGGTGGAGAGCCTGGTCGGGCGGCCGATGCCGGCCGACCGGCTGCGCGGGCTGGGTGGTGACGCTCCTGATCACCGCTGATCGGCGGCGTGGTCCGGTTCTGGAACCTGGGGTGGCCGTCGGACAACGGCACGCCGGTATTCGACGAGAAGCACTACGTCCCACAGACCTGGCAGGTGCTGCGCAACGGCGGGTACGAGGACAACCCGGGCTACGAGCTCGTGGTGCACCCGCCGCTGTCGAAGCAGCTCATGGCGGTCGGCCAGTGGATCTTCGGGTACGACCCGGTGGGCTGGCGCGTGGTCAGCGCCCTCGCCGGCACGGTGTGCGTCCTGCTGATCATCCGCATCGCGCGGCGGCTCACGCGTTCGACGTTGCTCGGCGCGGTCGCCGGGATCCTGCTGATCTGCGACGGCCTGAGCCAGGTGTCGAGCCGGGTCGGGATGATCGACGTCTACCCCGCGGTGTTCGTGCTCGGCGCGTTCGCCGCGATCCTCGCCGACCGCGACGACGTGCGGGCCCGGTTCGCGGGGTGGTGGCCGAGGGCCGCGTGCTGGACACCCCGTTCGGTCCGCGGCTCGGCATCCGGTGGTGGCGCTTCGTCGCGGGCCTGTGCATCGGTCTCGCGCTGGCCAGCAAGTGGTCCGGCCTCTACTACGTGCTCTTCCTCGGCGCGCTGGTGGTCGGCCTCGACGTGGCCGCCCGCCGGGCGGCCGGGGTGGCGCGGCCGTGGGTCGGCACGCTCGTGCGCGACGTCCTGCCCCTGGTCTGGGCGTTCCTCGCGATCCCGATCCTGGTCTACCTCGCGAGCTGGCTGCCCTGGATCGCCTCGGAGTCCGGCACCGACCGGCACGTCGGGGACGCCAAGGGCGACTCGGTCGGGCTGTACGCGCTGCTGCCGAGCTGGCTGCCCGACTGGTTCCGCGGCATGGCGTACTTCTCCTCGAAGGTCCTCGAGTTCCACGCGACGCTCTCGACGCCGCGCGGCAACCCCGCACCCGTGGGAGTCCAAGCCCTGGACGTGGCCGATGGGGCTGCGCCCGATGCTCTACTACTACGAGTCCGGGGCGAACGCGGCCGGCTGCGGCTCCGACGACTGCGTCGGCTCGGTCATGGCCATCGGCACGCCGGCCATCTGGTGGCTCGCGTTCCCCGTGCTCGGGTGGAGCCTGTGGCGCTGGATCACGGCGCGGGACTGGCGCTACGCCGCGGTCCTCGTCGGCTACGGCGCCGGCATCCTGCCGTGGTTCACCGACATCGACCGGCAGATGTACTTCTTCTACATGACGCCGGTGATCCCGTTCCTGATCCTGGCGCTCACCCTGGTTCTCGGCGAAATCCTGGGCCGCCGGACGGCCGGGCCGGAACGACGGTCCACGGGACGCATGGTCGTGGCGCTCTACGTCGGCATCGTCGTCGCGAACTTCGCGTGGTTGTGGCCGATCCTGGTCGGCGCCTCGATCACGGCCGCCCGGTGGAACGCCGAGCTCTGGCTCCCGTCGTGGCGATGAACCGGGTGCTGACCAGAGCGCTCCTGTTCTCGCTGATCCCCGTGGCCGCCGCCGCGATCTCGGGGGTCGTCGCCGCGATCCGCCCGCCGGGTCGCCGGGTGACGAGCGGCATCCAGCACTTCGCCGCCGGCGTGGTCTTCGCCGCCGCGGCGATCGAGCTGCTGCCCGGCGTGCTCCGCGAGGAGCCGTGGGTGGCGATCGCGGGCTTCGGCGCCGGCATCGCGGTGATGTTCAGCTTCCGCGCGGCCGGGAAGGTGCTCGAGGCCCGGCCGAGCGCGGCCACCCTGCCGGTCGGGCTCGCCGTCGCGACCGGGGTCGACTTCGCCGTCGACGGCATCGTCCTCGGCGCCGGGTTCGCCGCGGGAGCCACGACGGGCGTGCTGCTCTCGATCGCCCTCGCGATCGAGTACCTCTTCGTCGGGCTCTCGCTCTCCGCGGCGATGGCGGGCGGCGCGTCGCGCACCCTCGTCGCCACGGCGCCGACGGCGTTGTCGCTGCTCACGGTGGTCGGCACCGCGGTCGGGGTGCTGTGGCTCGGGCACCGCCTCCCCCACCCTGCTCGCGGGCGTGCTGGCCTTCGGCGCGGTCGCGTTCATGTACCTCGCCACCGAGGAAACTGCTCGTCGAGGCGCACGAGCAGGGCGAGACCGCGCTCGGGTCGGTCGGCTTCTTCGTCGGCTTCCTGATCTACCTGCTGCTCGACGAATCATCAGCTGACCACGGCGAACCGCGCCCGGTCGGGCCCTCGGGGACGGCCCTCCCGACGACGAGCCCTCCCGGAGGAGCTGGTCGATCCCGTCGTGTCCGTCGCACCCGTGACGCTGCCGGCGCCGGGCCGAGGGGTCGATCTGGAGGTGCGGGTGTCCGCGCCGGTGGCGGGCACGGACCTGCCGGTGGTGGCGTTCTCGCACGGCTTCGGCTCGTCGGCCCGGGCGTACGGGCCACTGGTCGACGTCTGGGCGGCGCAGGGGTTCGTCGTGCTCCAGCCGACGCACCTGGACTCGCGGAGCGTGGGGCTGGCTCCGGACGAGCCGTGGCGGACCCGGGCCGAGGACCTGCGGCAGGTCCTCGACGACCTCGAGACCCTCACGGCCGCGGTGCCCGGGCTCGCCGGACGGGTCGATCCCCGCGTCGGCGTCGCCGGGCACTCCTTCGGCGGGCCAGACCGCCGGGCTCCTGCTCGGCCTGCGGGTGCTCGGTCCGGACGGGGTCCCGGGCCCCGACCTCACCGACGCGCGCGCCCGGGTCGGCGTCCTCCTCGCGACCGCCGGGCGCGGCGGCGACGCGCTCGCACCCGGCATGATCGAGCGCATGCCGTGGCTGAACCCCAGCTTCGAGGAGCTGCGGACGCCGACCCTCGTCGTCGCCGGGGACGCCGACCACAGCCCGCTGACGGTCCGCGGGCCCGCGTGGATGACCGACCCGTACCGGCTCGCCCCGGGCGCGACCGACCTGCTCACCGTGCTCGGCGGCGAGCACTCCCTCGGCGGCATCGCCGGGTACGAGGCCGCCGAGACCACCGACGAGAACCCGACCCGCGTGGCCGTCGTGGCGCGGGCGACGGCCGCGTACCTGCGCAGCGCACTCGTGGCGGGTGACGACGCGTGGGCCCGGGCGCGGGCCGTCCTCGACCCGTCCGTCGTCCGGCTCGAGAGCCGGGTCTAGACCGGTGGTCGGGCGCCCCGTCGACCACCGGCGCCGCGCCGCGCTGCTCGACGCCGCCGTCGACCACGCGACCGGGGAGGTCTTCGCCGACCTGTCGTTCCGCTCGGTGGCGACGGCCCTCGGGGTCTCGACGACGACCCTGGTCCACCACTTCGGCACGAAGGAGCAGCTGCTCGAGAGCATCCTCGGCCGGCTCCGGGAGCGGCTGGTCGCGTCGTCGACCGCCGGCGAGCACCACGACCTCCCGACGGGCGCGCGCGCGTTCTGGGACTGGAGCGCCGACCCCGCACGGTGGCCGACGTTCCGGCTCTTCTTCGCCGTCTACGGCCGCGCCGTCCAGTCCCCCGGCAGCTTCGACGGCTTCCTGGCCACCGTGGGCGCCGACTGGATCGCCGTGCTCGTCGACGCGCAGGGCCCCGGCGTCGACCCGGCCACCGCCACGGCGCGGGCCACCGTCGTGGTGGCCACGCTGCGCGGGCTGCTGCTCGACCTGCTCGCGACCGGCGACCGGGAGCGCGTCGAGGCGGCCGCGGCACTGTTCCTGGCGTCGCTCTGAGGACCCGGACGACGAAGGCCCGGCTCCCACCGGGAACCGGGCCTCCGAGATGCTGCTGGTGGTGGAGCTGAGGGGAATCGAACCCCTGACCTTCTCATTGCGAACGAGACGCGCTACCAACTGCGCCATAGCCCCAACGAGCGAGAACTCTACGCCACGGCGTCCCGCCCGCGATCAGCGGGTGGCCTCCGACGACGACGGCCCCGCCGTCCGTGGACGTCCCCCGGCCGCCGTCGGGGGATGGCGACGGTCGGTGGGCGTCCACCCGGCGACGGGGCCGTCGGGTGGGTCGGGGAGGCGGTCAGGCGCCGCGGCGGTAGGCCGGGATCCGGTGGTCGTCGAGGTCGCAGAAGGCCGGGTCGTCGTCGGTGTCACCGACGAGTTCCGTGCCCTCGGGCACGTCCGGCGCCGGGGTGCGCGGGCGCGATCCAGCGCGGCCCGGGCACCTCCTCGTCGTGGAGCTCGTCGTCGCCGCGGCGGGCCTCGGGGAGGTCCGGGACCTCGTGCTCCGCGGACTCGTAGCGGCCCCACCGCTCGACGTCCGCGAGGCGCTCCTCGTGCTCGACCTGCCGCTCACGGCGGGCCTCCAGGGCACGGCGCTCGCCGGAGAGGCGGGCCGCCCGGCGGCGCCGGAGCTCGTCCTCGATGCGCGTCTGTCGCCGCAGGAAGACCAGGTAGCCGCCCAGCCCGACGACGGTGACCACGAACAGCCACCACAGCGCCGAGGACACCACGAGGGCGGCGCGAACACCGAGAGCACGGCGACCACGATCAGCCCGATCGCGACGCGCTGCCGGAACGCGTAGCGGGCGTGCGCCGCCGCGGCCGCCGCCTCGGCGTCGAAGCCGCCCCGGCCGGGGCGGTAGGCGCGCGGCCGGTGCTGCGGCTCGTCGTCGACGGGCTCGTACCCGTCGTACCCGTCGTCGTAGCGTCGTACCCGTCGTCGTCGTAGTCGTCGACGTCGTCCGGGAGGTCGTGCCCGCGCCGGGCGCGGTCGAGGACCCGCCCCGCGGGTCCCGCCTCCGGCGCCGCCTCGCGGACGTCCTCGTCGCGGACCTCGTCCGTCGTGCTGGTCATCGTGACCTCCTCCTGCCCCGTCGCGACGCTCGTCGGAGCGACGCCCACCGACCGCTCCGGCCGCGCGAGGACCCGCGCACTGAGGTGGGCCTCGGCGGGCCGCGGCACCATCTGGCGACGTCGGGCGACGACGGGGACGAGCACCGCGAGCCACGCGACCACCAACGCGGCGAAGACCAAGGAACTCGGCACCGTCCACCTCCCCGACCCGTGGCCGACGCTCGCCACGCTAGTCACAGGAGTCCCATCAGCCCCGGACCCGCGACGGCGTGTCGTGTGCGAACCGTGACCATCACCCTCCAGTGGGGGACGCGTCGGACGAGCATCTTCGGCCGGTGACCACTCGATGGGCTGCCCAAACCCTGAAGTGGCTGGGCCGTGTGAGTGGTCCAGCGCCGGTCGAGCGTCGTGACGCACCGTCGACGCCCGTGACGCCCCGTCAGGACCGCAGGTCAGGCGCGTTCGGCCCGGCCGGCGCGCAGCAACCGGGACACGAGACCGTCGGGAGCACGTCCTCCGCGGTGACCGCGAGCACCACGTGGTCGCGCCAGTCGCCGTCGACCTCGAGGTAGCGCTTGAGCAGCCCCTCCTCGCGGAAGCCCAGCTTGCCCAGCACCCGCAGGCTCGCGGCGTTCTCCGGCCGCACCGTCGCCTCCACGCGGTGCAGCCCGACCCGGGAGAAGCAGTGGTCGACGGCGAGCGCCACGGCGGCCGTCGTCGCGCCCTTGCCGGCGTGCTCGGCGGAGACCCAGTAGCCGATGTAGGCCGAGAGCAGCGGTTCCCGCACGATGTTGCCGACCACCACCTGCCCGGCGAACCGGCCGTCGACGGTCAGCGCGTACGGCAGCGCGGTCCCCGCCCGACCCATGGCGCGCAGCGTGCCCCAGCGCCCGGCCACTCGACGAGCGCGTTGTGGTCCGACCAGCGGCCGGGCGGCATCGGCTCCCAGGGCGTCAGGTAGTCCTCGTCACGCAGCCGGAGCCGCGACCACTCCCGGCCGTCGGTGAACCGCACGGGGCGCAACGTGACCACCCCGGCGGGCACCCGCAGCGCCCGCAACCGGTCCGGCCACCCGGGGTGCCGACCGGTGGGTCGCGTCCCTCCCCAGATCGGCGCACCGCCCATGGGGAGCAGTGTGCGCTAGCGGGGTGACAGGAACGCCACCCGGACCGGGGTGTCGAGCCCGGCCTCGGTCGTCTCCTCGTCGACGACGATCAGCGCGTTCGCCTCGGCGAGCGACGAGAGCAGGTGCGCGCCCGAGCTGCCCAGCGGCTGGGCGAGGTACTCGCCGGTGGCGCGGTCGCGCAGCAGGCGCCCGCGCACGTAGCTGCGGCGCCCGGGCCGGGAGGACACCGGGGAGAGCAGTCGGGCCGTGACCTCGCGGCGGTGCAGCTCCGGGCGCCCGAGGGCGAGCCGGATGAGCGGCCGGACGAGGATCTCGAAGACGACCAGCGCCGACGTCGGGTTGGCGGGCAGCAGGAAGGTGGGGATCTCGTCGTCGCCGAGGCGGGCGAACCCCTGCACGCTGCCCGGGTGCATCGCGACCCGGCTCGTGTCGACCGGGCCGAGCTCGCCGAGCTCGGCCGCGACCGCCTCGCCGTGGGCCCCGCCGACGGCGCCCGCCACCAGGACCACCTCGGCGAGCCCGAGGCGGGCCTCGACCGCCTCGCGCACCGTCGTCGCGTCCGCGCCCACGATGCCCACGCGGGTCACCTCCGCGCCCGCGTCGCGGGCGGCCGCCGCGAGGGCGTAGGAGTTGACGTCGACGACCTGGCCCGCCGCGGGCGTGCGGTCGACGTCGACCAGCTCGTCGCCGACGGCGATCACCGACACGCGGGGGCGTGGGTGCACGAGGACCTTCGTCCGCCCGACCGCGGCCAGCAGCCCGACCTGGGCCGGGCCGACCACCACGCCCCGGCGGACGGCGACGTCGCCCGGCGCGACGTCCTCCCCGGTGCGGCGGACGAACTCCGCGCTCGCGACGGGGTGCTTGACCGTGACCCGGGCGCGGCTGGACGGCCCGGCGTCGTCAGTGTGGTCGTGCGGGGCGACGGCGTCGGCCAACGTCGGGCAGCGGGGCGCCGGTGGCGACGCGCACGGCCTGCTTCGGGCTCAGCCGGTGGGCCTGGCGCGATCCGGCCGCCACCTCCCCCACCACGGGCAGCTCGACGGGCTCGACGTCGGCCGAGCGCACGTCGACCGCGCGCACCGCGAACCCGTCGACGGCCGCCTGGTCGAACCCCGGCAGCGCGCGATCGGCCACGACCTCCTCCGCGCAGAGCAGGCCCTGCGCCTCGGAGATCGCCACGCGGATCGGGGCCGGGCGCACCGCGGCGTCGAGCACCCGTCGCAGTTGGGCATCCACGGTCCTCACGGGTCCATGGTGCCCCGCCGGAGCGGCCGGAGCAGGGTAACGACGCGCCCTCGGGGTGGTGTCGGACCCCTTCGATAACCTCGGCGGCACCTCTCGGACCACCACCGCGAACACCAGCCACCGAGCCCGTCGAGTACCGGAGAGCGCATGACCAGCGACCATCCCGCCGTCGAGAAGCTGGAGAAGGCCGGGGCCCACCCGATGGAGGTCGCGGCGTTCCGGCGCCGGCTGGCGCAGCTCTCGGACCCCGACGCGGGGAAGGTGCCGGGTGACGAGCTCTCCCCGTCGCGCCGCTGCCGCGTCTGGTCGACCTCCCCGAGCCCGACGCCGAGGCGACCACCCGCGCGGTGCTCGACCGGCTCGCCGTCGTGAAGCTCAACGGGGGGCTGGGCACCTCGATGGGGCTCGACGGGCCGAAGTCGACGCTGGAGATCAAGCCCGGGCAGAGCTTCCTCGACGTCATCGCGCGCCAGACGCTCGCGCTGCGGGCGTCGACGGGCGCGCGCCTGCCGCTGCTGCTCATGGACTCGCCGACCACGCGACCGCCGTCGCTCGAGCGCCTGGCCGCGCACGAGGGCCTGGCCGATCAGGGGCTCCCGCTGGACTTCCTGCAGGGCATCGAACCCAAGCTCGACGCCGGGTCGTGGGAGCCGGTCGAGTGGCCGGACAACCCGGAGCTGGAGTGGTGCCCGCCCGGCCACGGCGACATCTACACCGCGCTGGCCGCCAGCGGCATCGCGGCCGCACTCCTCGAGGCGGGCGTGCGCTGGTGCTTCGTGTCCAACGCCGACAACCTCGGCGCGCGCCCCGACCCGCGGATCGCGGCGTGGCTGGCCGAGCAGGAGATCCCCTTCCTGCTCGAGGTGGTCCGCGGCACGGAGTCCGACCGCAAGGGCGGGCACCTCGCGATGCGCGACGGGAAGCTGGTGCTGCGCGAGTCGGCCCAGGTGCCCGACGGCGACCCCTCCTTCGGAGACCTCACCCGCTGGCACTACTTCAACACCAACAACATCTGGTTCGACCTGCAGGCGATCACCGCCCTGCAGGAGGCCGACCCGGCCGCTCCGGAGCTCCCGCTGATCGTCAACCGCAAGACCGTGGACCCGACGGACAAGGGGTCGACGGCGGTGGTGCAGCTGGAGACGGCGATGGGCGCGGCGGTGTCGTCGATCGCGGGGGCGGGTGCCTCGAGGTGCCGCGCACCCGGTTCGCGCCGGTGAAGACGACCGACGACCTGCTCGTCGCCCGGTCCGACCTGTGGGAGCTGCGCGAGGACGGCTCGATGGTGCCGCACTTCGACGAGCAGCCGCCGGTGGTGTCGCTCGACAAGGCCCACTTCGGGATGCTGCGCGACTTCGAGGCCCGCTTCCCCGCCGGGGCGCCCTCGCTGATCGACGCCGAGCGCCTCGAGGTCCGCGGGGACGTCACGTTCACCGGACCGACCACGGTGCGCGGATCGGTCGTCGTCGAGGGCCCGGCGGAGGTGTCCGGGACGCTGGAGTGAGCGCGAGCAAGGCGGAGCTGCGGGCACAGCTGCTGGCCCGTCGTCGGGAACGGTCGGAGGCCGCGCGGTGGCAGGACGCCGCCAACCTCGCCGCCTCGCTGCCGGGCGTCCTCGACTCGCTGGGCGCCGATCCCGCGCGGCCGCTCTGCCTGTACGTGCCCGTGCGCTCCGAGCCCGGCGCCACCCCGGACGGGTCGCTGCCCCTGCTGGACGCGGGCGGTCGCGATCGGTCGGCGGGTGCTCCTGCCCGTGGTCACGCAGGCGAGCGGAGCGATGGGAGAGAACGAGCCTGGTCCGCTGGACTGGGCGGGGTTCCGGGATCGGGGCGACCTGGTGCCCGGGCCGCACGGGCTGCTCGAGCCGTCCCGACGCCGGGAGGGGCCCGCGGCGATCGCGTCCGCGGGGGTCGTGGTGGTGCCGGCGCTCGCCGCGACGCCCGACGGGGTCCGGCTCGGACGTGGGGGCGGGCACTACGACCGGTCGCTGCCGCTGGTCTCGGGATCGACCCTCGTCGTGGCGGTGGTCGCCGACGACGAGCTGCTGCCGGAGCTCCCGGTGGAGCCGCACGACGTCCGGGTCCACGCCGTGTGGCGGCCGACGGCAGGGCTGATCGGAACAGCCTGAGGTGTGGCGTTGTTGGCACTCCCGTCGGGTGAGTGCCAGTTACACTCCCCGCGACCCTCCGGGATGACAGGAGTGCACGTGCCCACCTACCCCTACGCCTGCACGGAGTGCGACCACCGCTTCGAGCAGGTCCAGGCGTTCACCGACCCCTCGCTGACCGAGTGCCCCGTGTGCGGCGGACGGCTGCGCAAGGTGTTTCTCGTCGGTCGGTATCGTCTTCAAGGGCAGCGGTTTCTACCGCACCGACAGCCGGTCGGGCGCGTCCTCGAGCACCTCGGCGTCGTCCTCCGAGTCCTCCTCCGGTTCGTCGGGGTCGGAGTCGTCCGGTTCGTCGTCGTCCGACGCGGGGTCGTCCTCGAGCTCGTCGGGGTCCTCGACGTCGGGCGGATCGACCACGTCGGGGTCGTCGGGCTCGACGTCCGGGGGCTCGAGCTCCTCGGGCGGATCGTCCTCGAGCGTCCTCGTCCACGGCGACGAAGAGCGCCTGACGAGAAGCAGGTCCGGGTCGACGACCCCGAGTCGCCGACCCGGACCCACACGCGGCTCGACCCGCTCCCCAGCGGTCGGCGGCCCCGTGCTCCGTACAACGAGAGACGTGCCCGCCCGACGCGCGTTGCCCCGGGACATGTTCGGAGCAACGGTCTCACTCGGTGGAGCGAACGGGTCAGAGCACCCGGCGACTGCCCGTGGCCTTCGTGGTCCGTGCGGCGGTGGGCGTTCCTTCCTGCGCCGCCAGCACCGGCGACCGCGCCAGCAGGAACACACCCACCGTGAGCAGCAGCGCGCCCACGATCCCGCCGAGGACCCACCACCCCCCGGCGACCTCCTCGCCGAGCAGCCCGGTGCCCCACAGGAACGCCAGGATGGGGTTGCCGAGGGTCAGCCCGGGCTGGCTCGCGAGCAGCCGTCCCGCCCGCAGCCCGCTCTGCAGCGTCCAGAACGCGATCGGCCCGACCGGGATGAGCAGGTAGCTCTGCCACGTGGTGAGGACCTCGCCGAGCCCGCCCACCGCGAGCGCGTCCGCCATCGCCTTGACGATCACGGCGACGAACCCCGACCCGATACCGGCCGCGATGCCGAAGAAGGCCGCCTTGCCCACCGCGCGGGACGTCTTCGCGATCCACACGCACAGTCCGAGCGCCGCCAGGGTGACCAGCGTGCCCAGGATCCAGCGGAGGTTCCCCGCCGCGAGCGCGTCCCCGCCGTGCGGCCGCAGGCACGCCAGCAGCACGACGAGCCCGAGGCTCATCAGGCCCACGGCCGACCACTCGTAGCGCCGCAGCGCCCCCCCGAGGATTCCACCAGCCGACGAGCAGCGTGAAGGGCAGCTCCATCACGAGCACCGGCTGCACGAGGGAGATCGAGCCGAGGCGCAGCGCGAGTACCTGGCAGATCACGGCGCCACCGAAGATGGCGGTGCCGACCAGCCACGGCGTGCGGCGCACCATGTCGCGGAAGGAGCCCGCCGACAGGCCGCGCTGGCGGGCGCTGTCCTGCGCCGCCTTGCGCTGCAGGGTCAACGCGAGCGCGTTCCCGAGACACGCCAGGAGGACGAGCACCACGGCCATTCGGGTGCAGCCCCTCACGTGTCCGGCGGATCGAGCTGAGCCCGGCCATCCACAACCGGCACCCTCCGGCCCCATTGTCCACAGGCCGTGATCTCCACGCCCGGTGGGTGCGGTACGGGCCCTACCGTCGGATTCGTGAAGGTTTCCGGACGACGGGTCGGGGCCGGCGGGCGCCGCCCGCCGGTCGGGTGGCGCCGGGCGGTGCTGCTGCGCCGGCTGGCCGCGGGCACCCTCGTGGTCCTGGCCGCGGTCGTGCTCGGCGTCCTCGGTGCCGCGTCGCCGGAGGTGGCGGGATCACCCGTCGTCGTGGCGGCCCGTGACCTCGCGCCGGGCGGGGCGCTCGCGCCCGACGACGTCGTGCAGTCGTCGACCGGCCGCCCGACACCGTGCCGCGCGGCGCGCTGGTGGCGACGGACGCGGCGGTCGGCGGGCACCTCGTGGGCGGGGTGCGGGCCGGGGAGGTGCTCACCGACGTCCGGCTGGTCGGACCGGGGGCCGCCCGCGCGTCCGCGGGGACCACGGACGCGGCGGGAGTGCCGCTCCGGCTGGCCGACCCGGCCCTGGCCGCCCTGGTGCGGCCGGGCGCGCTCGTGGACGTGGTCGGCGGGGCCCGTGGCGGGGGTGAGGACGGGGCGATCCTGGCGCCGGGGCGCGCGGGTGCTCACCGTGCTGGCCGGCGAGGACCGGACGAGCAGCCCCGTCGTCGTGGTGGCGTTGCCGGGACCGCTCGCGGCCCGGGTCGCGGCGGCGACGACGGGTCAGGAGGTGACCCTGACGCTGCGGTGAGCCCGCCGTGCCGGGGGGGTCACCCCATGCCGGCCACCGGCCTCCGGCCCTGCCTGACGTCACCCTCGCGCCGGGCTCAGCGCTCGCGGTCGTGGTGCGGCGGACGCTCGCGCTCGTAGAAGGAGCGGCCGTCGTCGTCGCGACCCCGGTCGGCGTCGTCGCGCTCGTCGGCGCTCGCCGGGGAGGGAGTCGCCGAACAGCGCCTCGCGGGCCCGGCGTCGGGCCCGCTCGGCACGGTCGGGGTCGGTCAGTTCTCCTCCAGCCCGGAGAGCTCCGGCGATCACGTGCGCGATCAGCGGGGTCAGCGTCGCCATGCCGTCGCGCACCGCGGCGCGCGAGGACGCCAGGTTCACCACCAGCGTCGACCCGGAGACCCCGACGAGGCCGCGCGAGAGCCCGGCGTCCACCGCACCGGCGGCGAGCCCGGAGGCGCGGATCGCCTCGGCGATGCCGGGGATCGGCCGGTCGAGCACGCCGGCGGTGGCGTCGGCCGTCACGGCCCGCGGGGAGACCCCGGTGCCGCCGACGGTGTGATGACGACGTCCACCCCGCCGATCACGGCGGTGTTCAGCGCGTTGCGGATCGCGACCGACTCGCCGGGCACCACGATCGTCCCGTCGACCACCAGGCCGGCCTCGCCGAGCAGCTCGGTGACCAGCGGGCCGGTGGTGTCGGTGAGCTCCCCCGTCGAGACGCGGTCGTCGACGACCACGACGAGCGCCCGCCCGAGCAGGTCGTCGGTACCGCCCAGGTTCTCGATCGACGTCGCGGATCGCGAGAGTTCCATACCCCAGACCCTAGTCGGCGGGCGCGGCTCGTCGCCTACCGTGACCGCCGTGCGCGTCCTCCTGACCGGCGGTGCCGGTTTTCATCGGCTCCGCGATCGCCGACCAGCTCGCCGAGCGTGGCCACACGCCCGTGCTCCTCGATGCCCTCCTCCCCCAGGCCCACGCCGACGGCAAGGCCCCCGAGTGGCTCGACCGCTACGAGCTGGTCCACGGCGACGTCCGCGACGCCGACCTGCTCGACCGGCTCCTGCCCGACGTCGACGCGGTCTGTCACCAGGCCGCCATGGTCGGCCACGGCGTCGACCCGAACGACGCCCCGGCCTTCGCCGAGAACAACGACGTCGCCACCGCCGTGCTGCTCGCCGCGATGTACCGCTCCGGTCACCGGAAGCTCGTCATGGCGAGCTCCATGGTCGTCTACGGCGAAGGCCGCTACTCCTGCCCCGGAGCACGGCGTGCAGCCGCCGCCCGCGCGCACCCAGGCCGACGTCGACGCCGGGCGCTACGACCTGCCCTGCCCCGTCTGCGGGCGCGACCTGCAGGGCGAGCTCATCCCGGAGGACGCCGCCCTCGAGCCGCGCTCCACCTACGCGGCGACCAAGCTCGCCCAGGAGCACCTCGCCGTCGCGTGGGCCCGCGCGCGACCGGCGGCCGGGTGTACGCGATGCGCTACCACAACGTCTACGGCCCGCGGATGGCCGCAGAACACGCCGTACGCCGGCCGTCGCGTCGATCTTCCGCTCGTCGCTGGAGCGCGGCGAGGCCCCCGCGCGTCATGGAGGACGGCCGCCAGCGGCGCGACTTCGTGCACGTCAGCGACGTCGCCGGCATCAACGTCGCCGCCCTCGAGGCCGCCGAGGACACCACCCCGGCCGGCACCTGCACGCCGCTCAACGTCTGCTCCGGCGAGGTCCGCACCATCGCCGACCTCGCGAACACAGCTCGCCGAGGCCATGTCCGGCCCCGCCCCGGAGATCGTGGGCGGTGCCCGTCCCGGCGACGTCCGCCACGTCACCGCCGACCCCGCGCGCGCCGCCGGAGCTGCTCGGGTTCCGCGCGCAGGTGGGGTTCGCCGAGGGCATCACCCGCTTCGCCACCGACCCGCTGCGCGCCGCGATCCGTTCCTGACGGCGGGTGCGGGCCCCCTCCCGCGTACCGGAACGAACGGGTCGTTCGTGGCCTCTGGACAGCACGAACGACCCGTTCGTTCGGTCCGGGGCCGGTCGGGCCCGACGCGCGCCGGTCCCGCGGCCGTGGCGCCCCGCGTGGACATCAGCGGTTGGCCACGGCTGACGTGAGCGGGTCTACCAGGTCGTGAACAGCAGGCTGTTCACCAGCAGTGCGAGCACGGCCTGGGCCGCGAGCCACCACCGCACCGAGCGGGGCGGCAGCAGGGCGCAGGCCAGCACCATCCACGTGCCGAACGGCAACCAGATGCGCTCGACCTCGGACTTGGAGAGCCCGGAGAGGTCGGCCGCGGCGACGGCGAGGACGGCCGCGCCGACGAGCGCGATCAGGCGCCACGGGCGCCTGGCGCGGCCACCACGCGAGGCGCCGCAGCCCGACCACGACGGCCGGCCCGATCGCCAGGGCGAACGCGGCGAGGTTGGCCCACACCCAGTAGCGGGTACGGGCGCATGAGGCCGAACTCGCCGGGCTGGTAGTACCGGATCTTCACCTGGGTGTAGCCGTCGAACCAGAAGAACCCGCCGAGGTGGAACAGGGCGACGACGATCACCACCCCGACCGCCGCGACGACCAGCGGCCACCACCGGCGCACGAGCACGGCGACCGCGACCGGCGCCAGCCCGAACGCGGCGAGCCCGTAGGACAGGAACAGGCTCGCGCCGAAGGCCAGCCCGCCGAGCAGGCAGAGCGCCGAGCCGAGCACGCCGCGCCGCACGGCGCCGAGGGCGAAGAACGCCACCGCCCAGGCGAACACCGCCGCGAACATCCCGTCGGCCGAGACGCCGACCCACACCGCGCCGGGGAACAGCACGCCGAAGGGGATGTACCGGCGGGCGAGGGCCCGGCCGGCCTCGACCGCGTCGGGCGCGAGCGGGACGTCGACCGACCCGGGCCGCAGCGAGCCCCACCGGACGCCGCCGAGCGCGCCGACCGTCACGGCGACCGCGACCGCGGCGGACGCGCCGACGAACAGCGTCACCAGCGAGGCCGCCTCGCCGCCCGGCTCCCAGAACTCGGCGATCCAGACGTAGACCAGCGTGGCGAGCGGCGGGTGTACCGAGGAGTGCGTGACGAGCGTGTCGGGGGTCATCCCGACGATGCGGTCGGCGAACGTCGTCAGGAACGGGCGGAGCCCCGGGTAGCGCCCGACCTCGACGAGGTACTCGGTCGGCGTGGTCAGCCGGTCGACGATGCCGAGCTGGTAGCCGTCGATCAGGGCCAGGCTGAACGTTCCACGCGGCCGCGGCGAGGTAGGTGACCAGGAGCAGGGGTCCCCAGCGCAGGCGCGCGGCGACGGTGGGGCCGGCGACGACGACCAGGAGCGCGACGACGATCGCCGCGACGCCGCCGCGGCGGAAGTGCGGCATCCACTCGGCGAGGACCGGCGGCCACCCGACGAGGATCTTCACGCCGCGGTCGATCTCGGCCCAGCCGTAGAGGGCGGCGACCGCCACCAGCGCGCACCCGAGCGACCGCGGCGATCAGGTCCGCCGCGCAGGCGGGGGGCCCGCCGGGCGGCCGGGTCGGGGACCTCGTCGTCCTGCGGGCGCGTCGGCCCGAGCACCGTGCTCATCGCCACGGAGGGTACGAACCCGACGTCAGGACGCAGTGAGCAGGGCCCGAGCGGTGGGAAAAGGTGCTCCGATCGGCCCACCTTCACGTGCGCTTCACGGTGGACGCGAGATGGCAACCCGGTTGCGCGCGTCCCAGACCGACCTCATAGCGTCACCACGGTGAGCAGTCGTGTCGATGTGGTGCTCCCCTGTCTGAACGAGGTCGAGGCGCTCCCCGCCGTGCTCGACGCCCTGCCCGAGGGGTTTCGACGCCGTGGTGGCCGACAACGGCTCCACCGACGGCACCCCGGAACTCGCCGCCGCGCGCGGCGCGCTCGTGGTGCACGAGGAGCGGAAGGGCTACGGCGCCGCCGTCCACGCCGGGCTCGAGGCGAGCCGCACCGAGGTCGTCGCGACCATCGACGCCGACGGGTCCCTCGACCCCGGCCGAGCTGCCGGCGATGGTGCGGCTGCTGCTCGACACCGACGCGGACATCGTGGTCGGCCGCCGCGTGCCGGCCGCCCGCGGCGTCTGGCCCTGGCACGCGCGGGTGAGCAACCACGTGCTCTCCGGGCTGATGCGGGTGCAGGGCGTCGGGGTGCGGGACATCGCCCCGGTCCGGGTGGCCCGCCGCCGGGCCCTGCTCGACCTCGGCATCACCGACCGCGCGCCTTCGGCTACCCCCTCGAACTGCTCATCCGGGCGGGCGCGGCGGGCTGGACGATCCGCGAGGTGGACGTGGCCTACCGGCCGCGGGCCGGTGGCCGCACGAAGGTCTCGGGCTCGGTGCGCGGCACGGCACGCGCGGTGCGGGACATGACGAAGGCCCTGGCCCGCACCCGCGCGCACGGCGCGCGTCGATCCGGGTGAACCGATGACGACACCGGCTGCGAACGCGTCGATCATGCAGTCCGACCAAGCAGGGGCGAGCGCGGCGACGGGGGTCGATCCGGTCGCCCGGGTGGTGCTGGTGCTCGCGAAGGCACCGGTCGCCGGCCGCGCGAAGACCCGACTCACCCCGCCGGCGACCCCCCGGGGAGCGGCGCGGATCGCCGCCGCCGCCCTCCTCGACACCCTCGACGCCGCCACCGCCGTCCCGGGGGCCCAGGTGCTCGTCGCCCTCGAGGGTGACCTCGCCGACGCCGAGCGCGGCGACGAGATCGCGGCCGCGCTCGCGCCCCACACCGTCGTCCGCCAGCGGGGCGACCTCCTCGGCGAGCGCATCGAGGCCGTGCACGCCGACGCCGCCGACCTGTTCCCCGGCGCGGCGACCGTGCAGGTCGGCATGGACACCCCGCAGCTCGACGCGGCGGCGCTCGACGGCGCGCTGCGCACCGTCGAGTCCGGCCGGGTGGCCGGAATAGGGATCGCCCTCGACGGTGGTTGGTGGGCCCTCGCGCTGCGCGACCCGCGTCGGGCGGCGATCATCTCCGCCATCCCGACCTCCCGTGACGACACCGGTCCCCGGACGCTCGCCGCGCTCCGCGACGCCCTCGGCGACGACGCCGTGGCCGAGCTGGCGGTGCTGTCCGACCGTGGACACGGCCGACGACGCCGTCGCCGTGGCCGCCCTCGCGCCCGCCGGCCGGTTCGCCCGGGCGGTCGCGGACATCCTCGGCGACGGTGAGGGGACGGCCGTCCCCGGCGTCGCCCCGCACGCCCGCCCCACCGCAGCAGCGTCCGGAGGTGCCCGCCCGTGACATCGGTGTCTAGCCCCATGACCGAACCCTTCGCCGTCGTGGACGCCGCACGGGAACGGACGGGCTCCGACACGGACACCTTCGACGGGACGGTCTTCGACGCCGCGCTCGCCGGGTTCGAGCACCGCCTCGTGCGGACCGACGGCGTGGTGCTGCCGCTCGCGGTGCAGCGCTGGCAGGACGACGCGGACGAGGTCGACGACTGGCTCCTCGAGCGCTGCTCCGGCGCCACGCTCGACCTCGGGTGCGGGCCCGGCCGGCTCGTCGTGGCCCTCGCCGACCGCGGGGTCCCGGCGCTCGGCGTGGACGTCTCGGTGCAGGCCGTCCAGCGATGTCTGCAGCGCGGGCGCCGCGGTGCTGCACCGCGACGCGTTCGAGCGGCTCCCCGGCGAGGGCCGCTGGCAGCACGTGGTGCTCGCCGACGGCAACATCGGCATCGGCGGCGACCCCGTGGCGCTGCTCCGCCGCTGTGGCCAGCTGCTGACCGAGTCCGGCACCGTGCTGCTCGAGGTCGAGCCCGGGACGGGGCTGTGGCAGGGCGCGGCGCACCTGGTGCGGGAGGACCACGACGACCCGGACGCCCCGCGCACCTGGTTCCCGTGGGCCGTGCTCGGGTCCGAGGCGGTCGACGAGGTCGCCGAGGCCGCCGGGCTGCGGGTCGTGGAGCGCTCCTGGTCGGAGTTCGCGCTGCCCGATCCGGACGGCACCGCCCGCGCCGACGGCCGCGCGTTCGCCGTCCTCGCCCGCCAGTAGCCCGCCAGTAGCCCGCCAGTAGCCCGCCAGCAGCCCGCCGGTGAGCCGGAGTCCGGTGACCGGCGGGGCGGCCTACCGCCCGCCGATCACCTGGCTGCCGAGCGTCACCGGCACGGGCCGGGGCGCCCCGCCCCCGGAGACGACGGTCAGCGTGACCACCTGACCGGGCGGGCTCGACTGCACCGCCGCCACCAGGGCGTTCGCGTCCTCGATCGGGCGGTCGTCGACCGCGGAGGACCAGGTCGTCCGGCTGCAGGCCCGCCGCGGCGGCCGGGCGAGCCCGGCGTCACGGACGCCACCGTCGCCCCGCGGATCCCCCGGTCGGCCACCTGCACGCCGATGATCGCCTGGGTGGCCCGGCCGGTCTCCACCAGTTCGGTCGCGATACGGCGTGCGTGGTTCATCGGGATGGCGAAGCCGAGCCCGATCGACCCGCCCTCCTGCCCGGCGCCCCCGCCGGTGACGCTCGCGATCGCGGTGTTGATCCCGACGATGCGGCCCGCGGAGTCCGCGAGCGGGCCGCCGGAGTTGCCCGGGTTGATCGCCGCGTCGGTCTGGATGGCGTCGATGACGCTGCTCTGGTCGGCGGTCGACCCGCCGGCGGCGACGGGGCGGCGCAGCGCGGAGACGATGCCGGAGGTCACGGTGCCGGAGAGCCCCAGCGGCGATCCCACGGCGACGACGGCCTGTCCCTGGCGCAGCTCGTTCGAGTCCCCGAGCGTGGCGGGCCGCAGGTTCGTCACCCCGGTCGCGCGGACCACGGCGATGTCGGCCGACGGCGCGGTGCCGACCAGGCTGACCGGCGCGGGCCGAGGCCGTCCGCGAACAGGGCCTGCAGGCCGCCGGTGCGCCCGGCCGCGAGGACGTGGTTGTTCGTCATGATCAGCCCGTCGGCCGAGATGATCACCCCGGAGCCCGCGCCGGACGACCCCACGATCTGCACCGTGCTCGGCAGCACCGTCGACGCGATGGCCTCCACCGAGCCCGGCCGGGGCCGGCGGCAGCGGGTCGGAGCCCTCCGACGCGCCGAGCGAGGTCTGCGACACCGACGAGGAGGACGCGAGGGACCCTGCGATCGCCCCGCCGACGAGGCCCGCCACGAGCGCCACCAGCGCGACGAGGACGAGGCCGCGGCGCCCGACGCCACCACGCCCGGCGTCGGGAACGGGCTCCGGGCGACCCGGGACCGGGGGTGCTCCAGCCGGCCCCCGGATCGGCGGGGGAACCCGCCGGGCGGGGTCGCGGTCATGCCCGACGCCGGCGCGGGTCGCCCCCAGCCGAGCTCGCTCCGGTCGGCCCCGGGGCCGCCGGCGCCGGCGCCGGACCACGAGGGGCCGGGCGCCGGTCCGTCCGACCAGCGCACGCCGTAGCCCGTGCCGAGACCGGGGCGCTCGACGGTGTCCGGGTCGAGCCCGACCCCTGGCTCCGCGCCCCCGCCGCTCCCCGCGCGCTCCGGCTCGCCGTCGTGACGGGGGGTCTCGCTCATGGCACCCCAGCCTTCCTCATCCCCGGCGCCCGGGCCGGGTGGGGAGGTCACGGTCCCGGCACGGCGGATCGGGGATGATCGGGGGCGATGACGACCCGTCCGGACGACGACGCCGAGCGGCCCGGCCCGCCGTCGGGCTGGCACGTGCTGCTGGAGATCCCGCTGCGCCGACGGGTGGCGATCCTGGTGTCGATCGGTGCCGGGCTGCTCGTGGCGCTCATCGCGGTCGCGGTCTTCTTCACGGCGTACCGGGCGCTGTACGACCAGCTCGACGAGAGCCTCGTCGAACGCGCCACCGCCGCGGCGTCGAGCGACCTCGCCGACCCGTCCATGCTCTACCGGGTCGTCTCCCCCGACGCGCTGGCGGCCGGCGACTACCGGGTCGCCATCGTGCTGGCGAACGGGCGGGCCCTGTCGATCCAGGGCAGCGTCCCGCCGATCGGCGCGCCCCGGAGTACGCGGTGGCGGCCGGGACCCCGGAGCCGCCGCGGACGGGGTTCGTCGACGGGGGCGCCCTACCGGGTGGTCGCCGTGCAGGCCGACCGCGGCATCGCCCTGGTCCTCGCCCAGGAGCTGGAGCCCACGCGCCGCACGCTCTCCCGGCTGGCGATCGTGCTCGTCGTCGTGGGCGGGATCGGGGTCGCGCTCGCGGCGGTGACCGGTGTCGCGATCGCGCGGGCGGGCCTGCGCCCGGTGGAACGGCTGATCTCGGCGACGGAGCGGGTGGCGCGGACCGGCGACCTCCAGCCGATCACCGTCACCGGCGGCGACGAGATCGCCCGGCTCACCCGCAGCTTCAACGCGATGCTCGCCGCGCTGGCGTCGTCGATCGACCGCCAGCGCCGCCTCGTCGCCGACGCCGGGCACGAGCTGCGCACCCCGCTGACCTCGCTGCGCACCAACCTGGAGCTGCTGGTCGCGGCCGAGCAGGGGGCCGCGTCCGGCCGTCCGACGCGCCCCGGCTCTCGCCGGAGGACCGCGCCGAGCTCACGGCCGACCTCCGCGCGCAGATCGACGAGCTCGCCACGCTCGTCGGGGACGTGGTGGAGCTCGCCCGCGACGACCCGCCCGAGGTCGCCGCCGAGCACCTCGACCTCTCCGAGGTGGTGGAACGGGCCCTGGACCGGGCGCGGCCGCGGGCCCCCGGCGTCACGTTCGCGGCGGAACTGGTGCCGCTGGAGATCGTCGGGGACGCCAGCGCGCTGGAGCGGGCGGTGCTCAACCTGCTCGACAACGCCGCCAAGTGGAGCCCGCCCGACGCCACCGTGACCGTGGTGCTGCGGGAGGGCGTCGCGCCGGAACGGCCCGGCACCGCCGTCCTCGAGATCGCCGACGAGGGCCCCGGGATCGCCCCGGAGGAGCGGGAGCTCGTGTTCGACCGCTTCTTCCGCTCCGCCGACGCCCGCACCATGCCCGGCTCGGGCCTCGGGCTCTCGATCGTCGCCCAGACCGCGGCGCGGCACCACGGCGGCGTCTCCGCCGAGGAGGCACCGTCGGGCGGGGCGCTCCTCCGGCTGTGGCTGCCCCGGGCCTGAGTCCCCGTGCGCCGACCCGCCCGTCCGGCCCAGCGACGCCCCGGACGGTCCGGACGGCGGGTGGTTCCGGGCGGCCCGATCGGCCGATCGGTCACCGGTTCGGTCGCACCCGTGTCACCCGACCCGTCGTTGGGAAGACGTGGACGGGACAGCGGCCGGACGCGGGAGGGCTCGATGACGTCGACCCTGCCGCGGCACACCCGGCCCCCGGAACCGCCCCGGCCGTCGCGCACCCGCCTCGCCCTCGCCGCCGTCCTCGCGGGCGCCGTCATCGCGATCCCCGTCGCGCTCGCCGGTGGCCACCCCGCCGCCGCGCCCGCCGCGCCGCTGCCCGCCCCCCGCGACGCCCCCACCACGACGACGACCGGAGGGGTGGACCCGCTCGCCGCCGGACGGGCCCTCGCGGCGCGGCCCGCGACCGGCGACGGGGTGTTCGACAGCGCCGTCGGGGACTTCGCCGCCCACTTCGACGACTCCGGCGGCGACGGGCTCGTGGACGGGGCCCCGCGGCCGCGCGTGGTCGACGGGCCCGGCATGCGGTTCACGATCCCGGGCGGAGCGAAGCGCGCCGAGGTCCTGCCGGAGTTGCCGGAGTACCGCGAGGGCGACGACCTGTGGGTGCACGACGTCAGCCGGCTGCAGGGGCTGCCCACCGACACCGGCACCTGGCAGCTCGTCCTGCAGTGGCACCAGCGGGCCAACACCGGTCGCCGCCGATCGCCCTCGAGGCCGGTCGTGGTCGGCTCCGGCTGGCCAACGTCGGGACCGACCAGCAGGACCTCGGCCCGCTGCGCCCGGACGACACGCTCGACGTCGTGCTGCACGTGCACTTCTCGCGCTCGTCGTCCGCCGCGGTCGTCGACGTCTGGCGCGACGGGCGGGCGGCGCTGCTCGGCTACCACCCGCCGCGCGGCACCCTGCTCGACGGCGGGGACTACCTCAAGCTCGGCCTCTACCGCGACCCGTCGATCACCCAGGACTCGTCGATGACGACCACCCGGCTTGTCGCCGGCCCCACCGCGGACGCCATCAACGTCGGGGGCATCACGCCGCGGGGCTGACCACTCCCGGGTGACGGTCCGACCACGACGGGGCGACGGAGGCGAACGTGACGTGACGGCCGGGCGAGCAGCGGGCCACCGATCAGTCCGTCCTGCTGCCGCACGATCCGCTCTGACGCAATCTGATCTCGCCGTGATCGACCGGGAGAAGGAGCGAGCAGGATGGGCCGTCGTGCCGTCCGCATGACGACGAGTCCGGCCCGCGCCCGATGACCGCGGGCACCGAGGCGCCGGAGACCTCCGAGGCCCCCGAGACCCCCGAGACCTCCGAGCCGGCGCGGGTCGACCGCCCGGTCCCGGCGGACCGGGCGCGACGCGGCCGGGGGCGCGTCGTGTTCCCGCTCGCCGGGGTCACGATGGCCACCGTGTTTCGCGGTCCTCGCCGCGCTCGGTGCCCCGTCGCTCACGGAGGCGATGACCCGGCCCGGCAGCGAGGACGTCGTCGCCCGCACCGCCGAGTGGGCCCGCGACCACCACCTCGGCGCGGCTGTCACGTGGCTCGAGGCCAGGCAGTACGACGTCGACCGTCCGGCGACCGGCGGGACCCCGGTGGGCGGGATCCCGCACGCCGCCGGCGCGGTGGCGAGCGCCGGAGCGACGCCGGGACCGACGGCGCAGACTCGACCCGACCTCCCGGCGCTGCAGCCGGCCCCGCCGTCGCTGTCGCCGCCCGCCGGTCTGGCGCCGCTGCCCGACGAGGGCCACTGGCAGACCGTCGTCGCGACGTCACGGGGGGCCGCGGTCCGGGTCGCCTCGGTGCGCCCGGACAGCACGCACACCTCCTACGTCGCGGGCGCGATCTGGCTGGACCCCGCGCTCGTCCGCGGGGTGCTGCACACCCCGGCACCGGCGATCCCGGCCCACCGTCGGGTCACCGGTGGAGCGTCCCGCCCTGGTGGACCCCGGCGAGCAGACGCGCGTCGCGGCGGCGTTCAACGCCGGGTTCCGGCTGCAGGGCGACAGCCACGGCGGCTGGTACGCCGACGGCATCGAGGCGCGACCCCTGCGGCCGGGCGCGGCGAGTCTGGTGATCTACCGCGACGGACACGCCGACGTGGGCACGTGGGGTACCGCACCGACCGAGGGCGAGGTCCGCATGACGCCGGACGTCGTGTCGGTGCGCCAGAACCTGGTCCCGCTCGTCGACAGCGCCGCCCCGCACGGTCTCGGGGTGGTCGCGCCGACCTGCGCCACGGGTGGCACCGACGAGTGGGGATCGACGATCGGGCAGGCCGCGGCGATCCACCGTTCCGCCTTCGGGGTCACCGCGACCGGTGCGGAAATCTACGTGGGCGGCCCTGCGCTGACGGTCTGCGCGCTCGGAGACCTGCTCCGCTCGGCGGGCGTGGTCCGGGGGATGGAGCTCGACATCAACCCCGAATGGGTGTCGGGCGCCTACTTCCACCCGACCGGTGCGCCGCACCCGGACGCGTTCCGTCTGTTCGACGCCGAGCAGGTCGGCGCCGAGCACTACTTCTCACCGTCGGGGCGCGACTTCTTCTCGTTCGACCTGCGGGACGCGACCGACCGGGGCCCGACCCCGGTCCCGACGCGTGCCCCCGCGGGCGGGCACCACGCGCACTGACCCGCGCTCAGGCGTCGGCGCGCAGCACGTATCCCGCGCCGCGCACGGTGTGGATCAGGCGGGGTTCACCCTCCGCCTCGGTCTTGCGGCGCAGGTAGCCGATGTAGACCTCGAGCGAGTTGCTCGTCGTCCCGAAGTCGTAGCCCCACACCTCCTCGAGGATGCGGCTGCGGGTGAGCACGCGGCGCGGGTTGGCGATGAGCAGCTCGAGCAGGCTGAACTCGGTGCGCGTGAGCGTGATCGGCCGGTCGCCGCGCTTCACGTCGCGGGTGACCGGGTCGAGCGACAGGTCGCTGAACGTCAGCGGGTCGGGCGTGTCGTCGCGGTCCCGGTCCTCGGGCGAGGTGCGCCGCAGCAGGGCCCGCAGCCGCGCGAGGAGCTCGTCGAGCTCGAAGGGCTTGGCGAGGTAGTCGTCGGCGCCCGCGTCGAGGCCGGCGACGCGGTCGGACACCGCTTCGCGGGCCGTGAGGACCAGCACCGGGAGGTCGTCGCCGGCGCTGCGCAGCCGCCGACACACCTCCAGACCGTCGAGCCGCGGCATGAGCACGTCGAGGACGAGGGCGTCCGGGCGCGCCTGCTGGATGGTGTCGAGCGCCTGCTGGCCGTCGGTGGCGAGCTCCACCTGGTAGCCGTTGAACGCCAGGGACCGGCGCAGCGAGTCGCGCACGGCCCGGTCGTCGTCGACGACGAGGATCCGCATGGGTCCACTATGGCCAGGAGTCCTGAGAGGGGCCTGAGGTGGCTCCGCCCTGTGAGTACTAACCGTGTCAGAGCACGGATTAGTGCTCACAGGCGTCAGCACCTAGAACTCCACCCGCGCCAGCCCCACGACCTCGGCGCGCCAGTCCGCGTACGCCTGGCCGATCGCGGCGTCGTCGGGCGTCTGCTCCCCCGCACCCTTGGGCGCGGTGCCAGTGATCTTCGCGGCGATCTGCTCGGCGGTCCACGACGCGTTCGCCACCCGCACCGTGAGGCGCTCCGGCGCCCGCTCGGCGCGCAGCGCGTGGGCGAGCACGCGCAGCATCGCGGCGCGGGCGTCGGCGTCGTCCGGGGCGTCGACGTCGACGTTGGTCTGCCCGCCGACGAGCAGGACGTCCGCGCCGGGCGCGAGGGTCGGCAGCACGGTCGCGGCCGCCCGGAAACGGGAGAGCATGCCCTGGGTGAGGAACTGCTCGACCTTCGCGACGACGCTGCCCTCGCCCGGCGTCATGGCCACCGGCAGCTGGACGTACCCGTCGAACGTCTTGCCGTTCACGGCCTCGCCGAGACGACCCGGGTCGTCCACCACGACGGCCTCGGCGCCCGCCGCCTTCACCGCGGCCGCCACCTGCTCGAGCCGCTCACCACCACCGGTCACCAGCACCGTCGTCATGGTGGGGAACCCTAACCAGCGCGGCGGGCTCCCGGCAGGGGCGAGATCGGTTCAGCGAACCGGGCCATAGATCGACACGACCTCGGCGGCGCGGGCCGCCATCGCCGCGCGGACCTCGTCGGGGGCGAGCACCTCGACGGCGCCGCCGAACCCGAGCAGGGCGCCGACCGCCGCGCCGACGGCGCGGAAGACGAGGTCGAGCCGGTCCTCCCCGCCGACGCGGGGCGGTTCGACGAGCTGCGGGGCGACCACGCGCAGCAGTCGCTCCCGCCATGCGGGGTCCACCGCCACCTGCACGACGACGGGGTCGGGTGCGGTCTCGAGCCGGTCCCGCAGCTCGGCCCACACCGCGTCGAGGTCCCGGTCGTCGGGCCGGCGTGCCGGGGCGCCGGTGGCCTCGGCCGCCGCCACCCGGTCCACCCGGAACATCCGCGGCGAGCCCCGTCGCGCGGCGACGAGGTACCAGACCCCGGCCTTGCTGACGAGACCGTACGGGTCGACGGTCGAGGTGTCCGTCGTCCCCGACGAGGCCGAGCAGTAGCGCAGCCGTACCCGCTCGTCCGCCGCGACGGCGCGCTCCAGGACGGCCAGCGCCGGGGTGTCCGCCACCGGCCGCCGCCAGCCGTGCGGCTCCACGATCACCGTGCGGCGGGCCCGCGTGATGTCCGACCGCCGGGCCTCGGGCACCGCCGCGAGCAGCTTGCGCACGGCCGACGCGAGCTCGCGGCCGAGGTCGCCCGCCTGGTCGGTGAGCGCCAGCAGGGCCCGCATCTCGGTGTCGGTGAGCCCGGAGACGTCGGTCCGGAAGCCGGGCATGAGCACCACCCCGCCGTGCCGCCCCCGCTCGGCGTACACCGGCACGCCCGCCGCCGACAGCGCCTCGACGTCGCGCGCCACGGTGCGCGTCGAGACCTCGAGCCGCCGTGCGATCTCCGGGGCGGGCAGGCGGCCGTGCGCCTGCAGGAGCAGCAGGGTCGCGAGCAGCCGGTCGGAGCGCATGGTGCGTGAGATTGTCGCAGAATCACGACAGCACGTGTCGAGTATGGCGGCGCACCGTTCTGCCCATGAGTGCAAGCAATGCGTCACTGCTGCCACTGGACGGCAGGAACACCACATCGTCGATCCCGCCCCGACGGCCCGTTCTCGCTCGGCGCCGCCCGCTCGTCGGTGATGCGGTGGGCGCCGGTCGCGCGGTACTCGCACGACGACGGACCCCTCGTCCTCGGCGCGATCGCGGACGACGACCTCGCGCCGCTCGCGATCACCGCCACCCAGGAGCGCCCGGACGGCCCCGTGACGGTCACGACGACGGGTTCCGGCTCGCCGGAGCGCGCCCGCGCCCAGGCCGCCCGCCTCCTGTCGCTGGACCACTCCGGCGCCGGACTGGCTGACGTCGCCGCGCGCGACCCCGCCGTCGGGACGGTCCTCGCCGCCCACCCGGGGCGGCGGCCGGTCCTCTTCCCGTCGGTCTACGAGGCGGCGGCCTGGGCCGTGATCTCGCCGCGGATCGGGAAGGCGCGGGCGGCCACGCTCACCCGACGCCTCGCCGCGGAGCACGGCACCCGCCTCGCCGGCGTCGACTGCTTCCCCACGCCGACGACGCTGCTCGGGCTCGACGAGATCCCCGGGCTGCCCGCCGAGAAGGTGCACCGGCTGCACGGCGTCGCGCGTGCGGCGCTCGACGGCGACCTCGACGCCGAGCGGCTCCGCGCCCTCGGACCCGTCGGTGCCCGGGCCGCCCTGCGCCGCGTCCGCGGCATCGGCGAGTTCTGGTCCGCCGGCATCTGGCTGCGGGCCTGCGGCGTGGTCGACGAATGGCCCGACGAGCCGCTCGCCACCGCCGCCCTCGCGCGACTGCACGGCCGCGACCCGGCCGACTACGCCGACCCGGCCGTCCTCGCCGCCGCCACCGCCCCCCTCGCCCCGTACCGCATGTGGATCGCGTTCCTGCTCCGCATCACGAACGCCTGAAGGAGAACCGTCATGACCGACCCCCGCCCCCTCCTGTACCGCGCCGCCGAGCAGGTCGGCGCCCTGCTCGGCCCCGATCTCCGGCTCGACGCCCCCACCCCCTGCGAGGGCTGGACCGTCGCGGACCTCCTGGCCCACCTCGTCACCGTGCACGACCGGGTCGCCCACATCGGACGCGGCGGCCACCCCTTCGACCTGCCCCACCGGAGTCCCGTCGACGACCATGCCGCCGCCTTCGCCGACGGCCGGCGCGAGATCGCGGCGGTCTGGGACGACGACGCCGTCCTCGACCGCCTGCTCACGGTGCCGTGGGGCACGGTGCCCGGCCGGGTCGCCGCGTGGGGCTACGTCCGGAGTTCACCGCGCACGGCTGGGACCTCGCGGTGGCCCTCGACGCCGTGGACGTCCTCGACCCGGAGCTCGCCGCGTCCGTCCTCGACGCGGCCCGGTCCGCCCTGCCGGCCCAGCCGCGTGGGGGCCACGTCCCGTTCGGTCCCGTCGTCGAGGTCGGCGCGGACGCCGGGCCCTACGACCGGCTCGTCGCCTGGCTCGGCCGGGACCCCGCGCGCGTGCGGGTCTGAGTCTTCCCGACGGCGGGTGCGCCGCACCCGCCGTCGGGAACGGGGGCTCAGAGGCGGACCGCCGCCAGCAGTTCGACCTGGCCCATGATCTCGAGGGTGTCGTCGTCGAGCGGGCGGCCGTTAGGCGACCGCGAGGTCCTTCGCGCTGGTGCCCAGTGCCTTCCACCCCAGCTCGGAGAGGTGGACCTCCGGCGTCCGGCCGCGCTGCTCGGGGTAGAAGAGCTCGCTGATCTCGAGCCCGAGCGCCTGCTGCATGCCGCGGAAGCGCGGGTGGTCGGAGACGAGGGTCGAGGCCGACGCGAAGTGCTCGACCGCGATCCGGCTCCCCGGCGCCGACAGCTGCTGGACCCGCTCGAACAACAGATCCTGGGCCTCGGCGGGCAGGTAGGGCAGCAGCCCCTCGGCGAGCCAGGCCGTCGGGACCGTCGGGTCGAAGCCCGCGGCGGTGAGGGCGGCGGGCCAGTCGTCGCGCAGGTCGACGGTCACCGGGACCCGGTGGACCGCGGCGCGGGCCGACTGCTCGTCCAGCACCCGGTCCTTGAACTCGAGCACCGCGTCCTGGTCCACCTCGAACACCGTGACGGCGTCCGGCCACGTCAGCCGGAAGGCGCGCGCGTCGAGGCCGGCCGCGAGGATGACCACCTGCCGGACCCCGTCCCGCGCGGCGTCGGCGAAGAACTCGTCGAAGAAGCGGGAGCGCACGCCCATGTAGGTCGACATCGCGCTCCAGGTGTCCTCGGAGTCCGCGTCGGCGCTCGGGGTCCCCGGCAGCTTCACGTCGAGCCCCGCGCGGTCGACGAACGCCTGCGCGTAGGGGTCGTCGACGAGCGCGCGGGGGTGCCTGGTCTCCACCGCCCGTGCCGCGGCGACGCCGAGCGCCGTCGCGCCGACGCTGGTCGTGATGTCCCACCGGTCCCCGTTGCTTCGCATTCCTAACGAATACCCGTCGTGCGCAATCGGAAGCCGACGATGAGCGGCGGCTCACGTCCCCGGGTCCCGGCAGGATGGGCGCATGACCGACATCGATCCCGACGAGGCCCGGCGCCGGCTGGCGGCCGGCGAGGCGGTGCTCGTGGACGTCCGCGAGCCCGACGAGTGGGCGGCCGGGCACGCCCCGGACTCCCTGCACCGCCCCCTCGCCGACCTCGACCCCGCCGAGTTCGCCGGCCGCACCGTCGTCACCACGTGTCGCGGCGGCGGGCGCGGCGGCCGGGCGGCGCAGCAGCTCGCCGACGCCGGCGTGGACGCCGCCAACCTCGCCGGCGGCCTGACCGCGTGGTCGGGCGCGGGGCACCCGCTCGTCCGCGACGACGGCACACCCGGGACGCTCGACCGATGACCCTCGACGACACCCTCGCCCGCTGGCACGCGATGGTCGAGGCGCGGGACATGGGCGCGCTGGAGGAGATCGTCGCGCCGGACGCGGTCTTCCGCTCCCCCGTCGCGCACTCGCCGTACCCGTCGCGGGCGGCCGTGGTGCTCGCGCTGCGGACGGTCCTCACCGTCTTCGAGGACTTCCGCTACCACCGGACGTTCCGCAGCGGGTCGGACGCGGTCCTGGAGTTCTCGGCGACGGTCGACGGCAAGGCCCTGCGCGGGGTGGACCTCATCCGCGTCGACGACGACGGGCTCATCACCGAGTTCGAGGTGATGGTCCGGCCGCTGTCGGGCCTGCAGGCTCTCGGCACCGCGATGGGGCAACGGATCGGTGCGCAACTGACCACGTTCAAGGACGCCTGAGCGCGGGCAGTCAGGGCCCCGTGACGACGATCGCGATCATCGGGGCCGGACGGGGACTGGGTGCGGCGACGGCGCGTCGCTTCGGCGCGGAGGGCTTCGACGTCGCCCTGGTCTCGCGCAACCTCGACCGGGCCCGCGGGCTCGCGGCCGACCTCGCGGGCGAGGGCGTCGCCGCCCACGGGTTCGCGACCGACGCGCGCGACCCGGCCGCGCTCGCGCGCACGCTCGAGGAGATCACCGAGACGGTCGGGCCGATCGAGGTCCTGCAGTACAGCCCGCTGCCGCAGAAGGACTTCCTGCGGCCCGTCCTCGAGACGACCGCCGCCGACCTCGTCGGGCCGGTCGAGACGTCGATCTACGGCCCGGTCGCCTCGGTGCACCAGGTGCTGCCCGGGATGCGCTACCTGAAGCGCGGCACCGTGCTGTTCGTCAACGGCGGGTCGGGTGCGCGCCCGGCCGCGGCCGTGGCGGGGACGTCGATCGCGTTCGCCGGGCTCGGCGCCTTCGCGACGATGCTGCACGACGAGGTGGCCGGCGACGGCATCCACGTCGCGCAGCTGATCATCCCGGGCGCCATCGAGCCCGGGCATCCGCGCAAGGACCCGGCCGTCCTCGCGGAGACGCTGTGGTCGATGCACACCGGTCGCGACGAGTTTCCGCGTGTTCGCGGAGTCGCTGGACGCGTGACGCCCGGGGGGCGCCTGCCTCGCCTCGCGAAGGTGACGTGGGGCAGGTTCTCGGCATGTCCGACCTGCCTGACGTCACTCTCGCGAACGCCGACCCTGCCGGGCCCTTCGCGAGGGCTACATGGGGCAGGTTCTCGGCGCGTCCGACCTGCCTGACGTGACTCTCGCGCGGCGCGGTGGTCCGCTCCGGTTACGCTGCACCCGGGCCCCCGTAGCTCAGGGGATAGAGCACCGGTTTCCTAAACTGGGGGTCGCAGGTTCGAATCCTGCCGGGGGCGCCCTCAGGTCAGCTCGGGACTCGCGCCCCGGCTCTCCGATGGTCAACCCGAGTTCGTTCCCGCCGTCAGAGGCGCAGACGTGGCATCCGGGCCGGGCGACCGCCCGCCATGAGCGCGGCGCACAGCACGACCATGGCTTGGACCAACCAGATGGTCAGCACCAGTGTGTACCGCATCATGAGGAACATCAGTCGGAACATCATGAAGCAGAGCGAGATCAACGCGCCCACGTGAACCCCCCGAACGTTGGACAGCCCCGACCATCGGCGCTCATGCCGACTGCTTCGAACTCCCGCGGGGCGCTGTTACGGGGAGTGGAGTTCGGCCACCCGGCCGGAGCAGCCGCCGGGGAGCGGGAGCGGGTCGGGCCGCGGGTGAGCTCACTTGCTGCAGCAATCAGAGGGCCGCAGTCGCCCTCAGGTCAGCGCCGAGAGCGTGGCCGCCGCGAGGCCCCGTCGGGCGCAGCGCTCCAGCAGCCCGTCGACCGTGCAGGCGACGCCCGACCGCTGCGGCCCCTCGTGCAGCACGACGACCGTGCCGCGCCGGACCACCGGGCTCAGCCACGCAGCCGTCGTCGCCGTCCCCGCTCCCGACCCGGCGACCGCCACCGCGCTGCCCAGCACGCAGCGCAGCCCCTCCTCCTCGGCGACCGCGACGTGCCGTGCGGTCGGCCACCCGGAGCCCGGGCGGAACCAGCGCACCGGGCCGTGGGCCGCGAGCACCTGCTGGGTCGCGCGCAGGTCGGCCCGGAACTCGTCCATCCCGAGCCGCCACGTCGGCCGGTCGCGCCAGGTGTGGTTGCCGATCTCGTGCCCCTCCCCCGCGATCCGCGCCACCAGCTCCGGGTGCGCCGTCGCTCGCTCCCCGAGCAGGAAGAACGTCGCGTGCGCCCCATGCCGCGCCAGGACGTCGAGCAGCGCGGGCGTCGTCTTGGGGTCCGGCCCGTCGTCGAACGTCAGCGCGAACCGGGGCGACCGGGTCGGGACGGAGAACAGCACCCGACCCCGCAGGACGGGGTCGACCACGGTCGCCAGCGAGAGCACGACTTCACGGTGCCCGATTTTCCTGGCACTGGGTGCACGCAGTGACGCATTGCTGTCAGGAGGCGTCGGGCACGCGCCACAGGTCGCCGAAGAACCGGCGGACAGAGGCGAACGCGCTGGGCGTGACCGGCTCCGCGTCGACCACCCGGACAGCCTCGGGCACCGGGAGCTCGGCGGTCACGGGCAGCACGTCCACCACCGGCCGCTCGTCCCCGGCCGCCACGAGGTATTCGTCGGGGTACTCGATCCAGTACGGCTCGAGGAGCTCGATCGAGATCCACTGGTGATCGTCGGTCAGCGGCCGCACCTCGACCTCCGGCACCCGGAACGCCGCGGCGAAGCGGTCGACGCGGCGCTCGAAGTCGACGAGGAGCTGACCCGGCCGCAGCTTCACCGAGAAGCGGGCCGGCACGTCGTCGAGCGTGATCGTGCCGATGGTCGGCGCCTGCAGGATCGCGCCCGGCGGCGGGATCACCTGCGTGAGATGGGTGACCAGGCAGACGTTGGTCCAGGTGTTCCGCAGCTCGTGCTCGAGCGCCGCCACCTCCCGACGATGCCACTCCCGGTCCGCCCGACACGCCCCCGGCGTGAGCGGTGCGATGATCCACATGACGCCCCCCTTCATCCCCCTCAGGGGAACGATAGCGGCACAGTGGAGCACTCCGTAGTCATTTCGACGCCAATCGGGTCACGAACGGACCAACGAATCGTGGTGACCAGAGCCGAAGGTCACTCTCCGCGGACCGCCGCCACGCTCACCGCTTCCGGCACGCCTCGTAGATCGCGCGGTACTGCTCCCCGCTGATCCGGCCGTCCGCGTGCGCGGCGTCCATGGTCTTGACCCACCCGCCGTCGGGGAAGGGATCGGTGTCGCCGAGGCTGGTGCCCGCGGGCGTCGCGTCCGGCCACTCGTGCGCCGCGAGCGCCGTGACCGTCTCGTCGAGCGAGACCCGCCCCGCCTCCAGGTCCAGCAGCCACCGGTCGGGCACCGAATCACCCGGCTGCCACGATCCCGCCATGCGTACCTCCCCGTGCGCTAGGTCACACGAGTATCACCGCGGCGATCCGTTCCCGCGAGCCCGAGGTGGGTCCCGGCCGGGCATACAGGACATAAACTCCGCGTCATGGCCGCCGGACTCTTCGCCCTGCTCGACGACGTCGCGGCGCTGGTCCGGTTGACCACCGCCTCGCTCGACGACGTGGCGGGCGCGGCCGGGCGGGCGAGCGCGAAGGCGGCGGGCGTCGTCGTCGACGACGCGGCCGTGACCCCCCGCTACGTGCAGGGCCTGGAGCCGCGGCGGGAGCTGTCGATCATCGGTCGCATCGCGCGCGGCTCGCTGATCAACAAGATCGTCGTCATCCTGCCGGTGGCGCTGCTGCTCAGCCAGTTCGCGCCCTGGGCCGTGACGCCGCTCCTCATGCTGGGCGGGCTCTACCTGTCCTACGAGGGCGCCGAGAAGGTGTGGGAGAAGATCTCCGGCCACGAGGAGGACGCGGGGTCGCGCGACGAGGCCGCGGCGGCGAAGCCCGAGGAGCACGAGAAGAAGATCGTCTCCTCGGCGGTGCGCACCGACTTCATCCTGTCGGCGGAGATCATGGTCATCGCGTTGAACGAGGTCGCGTCCGAGGGCCTCGTGTCGCGGGCGGTGATCCTCGCGTTCGTCGCGGTCGTCATCACCGCACTCGTGTACGGCGTGGTGGCGCTCATCGTGAAGATGGACGACGCCGGGCTCGCGCTCGCCCGGCGGGAGAACACGGCGGTGGCCCGACTCGGCCGCGGGCTGGTGAAGGCGATGCCGATCGTGCTCGCCACGCTCTCCAACGTCGGGATCGTCGCGATGCTCTGGGTCGGCGGGCACATCCTGCTGGTGGGCGTGGACGAGCTCGGGTTCCACCCGCCGTACGCGTTCGTGCACCACCTCGAGGAGCTGGTCGGCGGGGGCTTCCTGGGCTGGCTGGTGAACACGTTCTGCTCGGCGGTCGTGGGCCTCGTCGTCGGCGGCATCATCGTCGGGATCGCGCACCTGCTGCCGAAGCGGTCGACCGCCCAGCACACCTGAGGGGTCCGTTTCGTGGCGATGCGGTCGGGGCTATCCGCCGCGACCCGCCGTCGAGAACGAGGATCCCCCATGACGAACCCGCCCGCCCAGGGCCAGGACCACCCCGGCCACGAGGCCCTGCTCGACCCGCCCGCCGACCACGGCGAGCAGAGCTACCGCGGCAGCGGGCGCCTCGAGGGCAAGGCCACGGTGATCACGGGCGGTGACAGCGGCATCGGCCGCGCCGTGGCCATCGCCTTCGCCCGCGAGGGCGCCGACGTGGTGCTCGGGTACCTCCCCGCGGAGGAGGACGACGCCCGGACCACCGCCCGCTGGGTGGAGGACGCCGGGCGGAAGGCCGTCCTCGTCCCCGGCGACCTCGCCGACCCCCAGGCCTGCCGCGACCTCGTGGCCCGCGCCGTCGACGCGTTCGGCCGGATCGACGTGCTCGTCAACAACGCGGCGTTCCAGATGGTCCGCGACTCACTCGAGGACGTCCCGGACGAGGAGTGGGACCACACGCTGGCCACCAACCTCGGGAGCCTCTTCCACGTGACGAAGGCGGCGCTGCCCCACATGGGCCGGGGCGCGTCGATCATCAACACGACGTCGGTGAACTCCGACCAGCCGCCGCCCCAGCTGATCGTCTACGACACCACGAAGGCCGGCATCGCCAACTTCACCGGCGCGCTGGCCCAGCAGTACGGGCCGAAGGGCATCCGCGCCAACAGCGTCGCGCCGGGTCCGATCTGGACCCCGCTCATCCCGGCGACGATGAAGCCCGAGGACGTCGAGGGCTTCGGCACCTCGACCCCGCTGGGGCGCCCGGGCCAGCCCGCCGAGCTCGCCCCGGTCTACGTCATGCTCGCGTCCGACGAGTCGAGCTACGTCTCCGGCGCCCGCATCGCGGTCACCGGGGGCACGCCGATCCTGTGAGCCTCCCGACGACGGGTCCGGGGCGGCTCCCGCTGCACGTCACCGCCCCCGTGGCACAGCACGTGTTCGGGGGCCGCGCGATCGCCGACCGGCTGGGGCGTCGCGGGCTGCCGGCCGGGCCCGTCGCCGAGACCTGGGAGGTGAGCGACGTCGTCGGCATGGTCTCGACGGTGACGTCGGGACCGTGGGCGGGTCGCCCGCTGCACGATCTCGTCGAGACGTGCCCCGACGAGCTCGTCGGCCGCGGATGGCGTGACGACGTCTTCCCCGTGCTCACCAAGTTCATCGACGCCGCCGGGGCCCTCCCGGTCCACCTCCATCCCGACGACGCCACCGCCCCCCGGTTGGAGTCCGCCCCGCACGGCAAGACCGAGGCCTGGCACGTCCTCGACGCGGCGCCGGGCGCGACGGCGCTGTGCGGCACCCGGGACGCCGTGGACGCCGACCGGCTGCGGGACGCCCTGCTGGCCGGGGACTTCGACGCCGTCCTGCGCCGGCTGCCGGTGCGCGCGGGGCAGACGGTCTACGTGCCCGGCGGGACGCTGCACAGCTTCGGGCCGGACACGCTGGTGTACGAGATCGAGCAGACCTCGGACGTGCAGCAGCAGGCGATGCCGTGGCGGATGGAGGACGGTTCCGCCCTCGACGAGGACACGTGGCGCGCGAACGTCGAGGCGCTGCTCGCCGAGTGGGACCCCGACCCGCGTCCCGTGTTCCGGCCGGGCCTCGACCTGGAGGTCGGCGACGACGCCACGACCACCGTGCTCACCGCCGGGCCGTACTTCGCGCTCGAGCGCTGGCAGGTCACCGGCCGGCTGCACCGGCCCGTGACCACCGCTGTCGTGCTCTCGAACGTGGGCGCCCCGGTCCGGCTGGCGGTCGGCGACCACCACGAGATCCTCGACCGCGCGAGCACCGTGGTGCTGCCCGCCGTGACCGGCGAGGTCGTCGTCGAGGGCCCGGCCGACGTGCTGGCGGGCTACCTGCCCGACCTCGACCGCGACGTCCGCGACCCGCTGCTGGCCGCCGGGCACGGGTCCCGCCGCGATCGCCGGCCTGGGCGAGGGGCTCTGAGCGACGCTCAGACCGAGCGCAGCGTCGCGCGCGACGGCGACGGCTGCTCGACGTCGTCGCTCGCGTGCACCAGGGCGAGCACCGGTTCGTCGCGCACCGGCTCGTCGATCGCCGTCAGCGCCTCGATGAAGTAGCGCAGCAACGACGACGGCGGGATCGCCCGCGAGAGCCACACCTCGCGCGTGGCGGGGTCGGCCATCCAGGCCGTCCGTCCGTCGAGCTGCTCCCAGTGGACGCTCACCCCGGCCTCGGCCAGCACCGGGAGAGCCGCGAGGGGGTCCGGGACGGATTCGGGAGAAGCGCTCACACCGGGACGTCCGCAGGCCCCACGGTGGGCGGATCGGTAGTGGTTGAAAGTTCGTCCGAACCTCCGCGCAGGCCCTCGCACCCGGCGCAACGGCCTCGACGAGGTGGCGTCACTGGCTAGAGTCCGCCGTCGTGGGCGGGACGAGGGAGCTCGACGGGTCGGCGGTGCGGACCGCCCGCGCCGTGCGGGTCACGGTCGGCCGGCTGCGCCGCCGGATGCGCGAGCACTACGACCGGGCGGAGCTGACCGCGTCGCAGACCGCCGTCCTCGGGCGTCTGGAGCGCGACGGCCCGGCGACCGCGAGCGAGCTCGCCGCCGCCGAGGACGTCCGGCAGCAGTCGATGGCGATGACGGTGGCCGCCCTGGTCGAGCGCGGGTTCGCGCGCCGGGACCCCGACCCGCACGACGGGCGCCGCCAGGTCGTCTCCGCCACGCCCGCGGGCCGGGACCTGCTCGCGAGCGCCCGTAGCGCCGGGGAGGGCTGGCTCGCGGGCGCCCTGCAGGAGCAGCTCTCCGTGGCCGAGCAGCGCACGGTGCGTGAGGCGATGGCCCTGCTCGACCGCGTGACCGGGGCCTGAGTTTCCGCTCCGCGGCAACGTGGTGTCCTGCGTCACCCCCGGCCGATCACGATGCGAGGGTGACAGCCGTCCGTGACATCCCGGTCAGCGACGTCGACCTCTTCGGCGACGAGGCCCGGATCGACCCCTATCCCCTCTACCGCGAGCTCCGCGACGCGGGACCCGTCGTCGAGATGGCCCGCCACGGGCACTACGCGCTCCCCCGCTACGCGGACGTGCGCGCGGCGCTCATGGACTGGCGCACGTTCTCGTCGGCGAAGTCGGTGTTCGTCGACGAGGAGACGAACCGCGACCTCGAGGGCATCACGCTGTGCTCCGACCCGCCGGACCACACGATGATGCGCTCGGTGCTCGGCCGCCCCCTGCGCCCCGACCGCATGCGGGAGATCACGCCGACGATCTCCGAGGAGGCCGACCGCGTCGTCGACCGCGTCGTCACGGCCGGCCGCTTCGACGCCGTCACCGAGCTCGCCGAGCACCTGCCGATGGCGGTCGTGTCGACGCTCGTCGGCCTCGGCGAGGAGTACCGCGGCAAGATGCTGGAGTGGGGCGGCCGCCATCTGGGACGTCCAGGGCCCCCGGAACCAGCGCTTCCTCGACGCCGGGCCCGCCGTCGGGGAGTTCCTCGCCTTCGCCCAGAACGACGCGGTGCCGGGACGCATCGACCCGAACGGCTGGGCCGCGCACCTCTACGAGGCGGCCGACCGCGGCGAGATGCCGCGCGAGAAGTGTCCGGTGATGATGCTCGACTACGTCACCCCGAGCCTCGACACGACGATCCTCGGCATCACCTCGACGATCGCGCTCTTCGCGCGCCACCCCGAGCAGTGGGACCTGCTGCGCGCCGACCGCTCGCTGATCCCGCACGCCATCAACGAGTCGCTGCGGATCGAGACCCCGGTGCCGCAGTTCACCCGGGTGCTCACCGAGGACCACGAGATCGACGGGGTGGCCCTGCCCGCCGGGAGTCGCGTCGCCCTGCTCTACGGCTCGGCCAACCGCGGCGAGCGCAAGTACCCCGACCCGGACCGCTTCGACATCACCCGCAAGCCGTCGGACCACCTCGCCTTCGGCCGTGGTGAGCACATCTGCGTCGGCATGCACCTGGCCCGGCTGGAGATGTCGTCGCTGCTCGAGCGCCTCGCCGACCGCGTGTCCCGCTTCGAGGTCGTCTCCCGCACGCCGATGATCAACAACGGGCTGCGGGGCTACGAGCACCTGGAGGTCACCGTCTCCTGAGCGGACCGGTCAGGGGCCGCCGCCGCATCCGGTCGATCGCGCGGAGGTCCCGGGGCGACAACCGCACCCCGGCCACCCCGAGGTTCTCGGCCAGCCGCGCCGCGGACGTCGTCTTCGGGAACGCGATCAGGCCCCGCTCCAGGTGCCAGCGCAGCAGCACCTGGGCCGGGGTCGCCCCGACCCGCGTGGCCACCCGCCGCGCCGTCGGGTGCGTCGTCAGCCGCCCCTCGCGCAGCGGCCCCCACGCCTCGGTCGCGATCCCGTGGCGGCGGTGGAACGCCTGCATCGCCCGGTGCGGCGTCCGGGGGTTGGCGCGGATCTGGTGCACCGCCGGCACCACCCCGGTCGTGTCGATCAGCGCCCGCACCCCGCGCCGGGAGAAGTTGGAGACCCCGATCGAGCGTGCCGACCCGTCGTCGCGCAGGTCGATCAGCGTCCGCCACGTCTCGACGTCGCGGTCGCCGGGGCGATGGATCAGGAACAGATCGACCCAGCCCGTCCCGAGCCGGTCTAGGCTCTCCCCCAACGCCGTCCGCGGGTCGCCGTGGCCGGCCGTCGTCGAGCTTCGTCGTGATCCAGACGTCCTCGCGCGGGACCCCGGACTCGCGCAGGCCCTGCCCGACGCCCGCCTCGTTGCCGTAGCCCTGCGCCGTGTCCACGTGCCGGTAGCCCAGCTCGAGGGCGGTCCGCACGACGCGGGCCGTGTCCGCGGGCAGGACGTGGTAGACGCCGAGCCCGAAGCGCGGAATCGCGCGGCCGTCGTTCAGTGTCGTCAGCGGGATGCCATCCATCAGACTCCGATGATGGACCTCGACGTGGCCGTCGTCGGCGCCGGCTTCTCCGGGCTGCTCGCGCTGCACCTCCTGCGCGAGCACGGGCTGCGGGTCCACGCCTTCGACGCGGCGGGCAACGTCGGCGGCACGTGGTGGTGGCACGCCTATCCCGGCTCGCACCTCGACACGTCCTGCGAGCACTACCAGTACCGGTGCTCGGAGCAGCTCGTCCGCGACTGGGGCTGGAGCGAGCGGTACCCGGCCGGCTACGAGGTGCAGCGCTGGTTCCGCTTCGTCGCCGACCGGCTCGACCTGCGGCGCTCGGTCTCGCTGCGCACGCCGGTCTCCGCCGTTCCCGACGACGGCGGCTGGGCACTGGAGGCCCCGTCCGGCCCGGTCCGGGCGCGGCACCTCGTCACCTGCACCGGGCGGCGTCCGGTGAACCGGAGGTCGACACGGGTGCGTTCGCGGGTCTCGTCGTGCGCACCGCCGCCTGGCGCGAGGACCGCCACGACCTCAGGACGACGGGTCGGCATCGTCGGCACGACGCCGGCGACCGTGCAGCTGGTGCCGTGGATCGTCGACCGGGTCGCCCGGCTCGTCGTGGTGGACTCCGGCGCGGTCGACGTCGTGCGCCGGGTCAACCCGGTCTACGGCTGGCAGGAGCGGGAGGGCTACCGGTCGGGGTTCGCCGGGCGCGGGGAGCCGGTGCCCACGGCGCCCGACCGCGCCGCCATGCGCGCCCGGACCGACGACCCCCGGCTCCTCCCCGACGGCGAGCCCGGGGCGGTGCTGCTCGACGACGGCTACCTCGAGGCGTTCGCCCGCGGCCACGTGTCGCTCGTCGACGAGGCCCGCGTGACCCGCTCCGGGCTGGTGACGCCGGACGGCACCGAGCACGGGCTCGACGTCCTCGTCGTGCCCGACGCGTTCGACGTCGGGCCACCCGCCCTGGCGGGCATCGCCGACGGCCCCGGTCGTCACGTCGTCGTCGCCCGGCCCGGGCACCCGCCGTGCGTGGACCTGCAGGACCAGGTCGAGGCCGTCGTCGCCGCGATCACGGGCGCGCCACGCGGGTACTCCCGAGCGAGGTCCGTCCCCCATCCCGAGGAGCAATGACGTGCAGGTCGCGACCCTGACCCGGTACCCCGTGAAGTCCATGCTGGGCCAGCCGCTCGAGTCCGCCGTCGTCGGGGAGACCGGGCTGGACCGTGACCGCTGGCGGGCGCTGCTCGACCCGACGACGGGCTACGTGGCCACCGCGAAGCAGCCGCGGCACTGGCGGCGCCTGCTGCAGTACACCGCCGCGGTGCAGGACGACCGGGTCGTCGTGACCACCCCGGACGGCGAGACGATCGACGCCGACGACCCGCGCCTGGTCGAGGTCCTCACGGCCGACCTCGGGCGGGCCGTCGAGGTGTCCTCCGCCCGGCCCGCAGGGTCGTCGGTGGAACGGCCGGACCCCGAGGAGGTGCTCGCGGCGGGGGTGGACGCGGAGGTCGAGGCCCCGACGCTCGAGATCTCCCAGGGCACCGGCGGGGACACGTTCGTCGACCACTCCCCGGTGCACCTGATCACCACCGCGACGCTCGACCACCTCGGAATCGAGGCCCAGCGCTACCGCCCCAACCTCGTCATCACCTCGGACGGCGAGCCCTTCGCCGAGAACGGCTGGCTCGGCCGGGAACTGCACGTCGGCGAGGTCGTGCTCCGTCCGACGCTGCCCACCCCCCGCTGCTCGGTGCCGACCCTCGAGCACGGCGACCTGCCGCGGGAGCCGAAGGCCCTGACGCCGTTGATGCGCGAGAACCGCGTCGAGGTGCCCGGCTTCGGGGTGCTTCCCTGCGCCGGGGCGTACGCCGAGGTCGTCCGCGGCGGGACCGTCCGGCGCGTGGGACACCGTCACCCTGCGCTGACCCGCGGAACGACGACGGCCCGGGCCGGCTGCTCGCGCAGAGCAGCCGACCCGGGCCGAAGGTGGCTTCGCCTCGTGAGCACTAAGGGGGTTATAGCCCCTCTGAGTGCTCACCTGAGCGAAGCTCACACGTCGTAGCGGTCCAGCATCATGACCTTGTCCCAGGCCTTGACGAAGTCACGCACGAACTTCTCCTCGGACCCGTTCTCGGCGTAGATCTCCGAGACGGCGCGCAGCTCGGAGTTCGAGCCGAACACGAGGTCGTTGCGGGTGCCGGTGTAGCGCACCTCGCCGTCGGTGCCGCGGGCCTCGTAGACGCCCTCCTCGCTGCCGGACTTCGACCAGGTGAGGTCCGGTCCGAGCAGCGTGGTGAAGAAGTCGTTCGACAGCTGCCCGACCCGCTCGGTGAACACGCCGTGCGACGAGTCGGCGGTGTTCGCGCCGAGTACCCGCAGACCGCCGACCAGCACGGTCATCTCCGGCGCGGTCAGGGTGAGCAGGTTCGCCCGGTCGACGAGCAGGTACTCGGCCGGCAGCTCGTGGCCCTTGCCGAGGTAGTTGCGGAAGCCGTCGGCCTTCGGCTCGAGGTAGGAGAACGCCTCGACATCGGTCCATTCCTGCGTCGCGTCGGTGCGGCCCGGGGTGAACGGCACCTCGACGGTGACGCCGCCGTCGGCCGCGGCCTTCTCGACCGCGGCGGCGCCGCCGAGCACGATCAGGTCGGCCAGCGAGATCTTCCCGGAGGCCTGCTGGATGCCCTCGAGGGTCGAGAGCGTCCGGCGCAGCTCCTGCGGGTCGTTGACCTCCCAGTCGATCTGCGGGTCGAGGCGGATGCGCGCGCCGTTGGCGCCGCCGCGCTTGTCCGAGCCGCGGAAGGTCGAGGCCGACGCCCAGGCCGTCGAGACCAGTTGCGGGACGGTGAGACCCGAGTCGAGGACCTGCTTCTTGAGGTCGGCGATCTCGTCGGCGGAGACGACCGGGCCCTCGTGCTTCGGCACCGGGTCCTGCCAGAGCAGCGTCTCCTGCGGGACCCAGGCGCCGATGTAGCGCTCGATCGGCCCCATGTCGCGGTGGGTCAGCTTGAACCAGGCGCGGGCGAAGGCGTCCTTGAACGCCTCCTCGTCCTCGAGGAAGCGCTGCGAGATCTCCTGGTAGATCGGGTCGACCTTCAGGGAGACGTCGGTGACCAGCATCGTGGGCTGACGGGTCAGCTCACCGGTCTCCGGGTCGGGCACCGTGTTGGCGCCGCCGTTGTCCACGGGGCGGTACTGCCACGCGCCGGCCGGGGACTTGAACAGCTCCCACTCGTAGGCGAAGAGGTTCTTGAAGTAGCCGTGGCTCCACTTCGACGGCGTGGAGGTCCACGTGACCTCGAGGCCGGAGGTGATGGTGTCGCGGCCCTTGCCCTTGCCGAACTCCTGCTTCCAGCCGAGGCCACCCTGCTCGATGGGCGCACCCTCGGGCTCGGGGCCGACGTACTGGTCGGGGTCGGCGGCACCGTGGGTCTTGCCGAAAGAGTGACCACCAGCGATGAGCGCGACAGTCTCCTCGTCGTTCATCGCCATGCGGCCGAAGGTCTCGCGGATGTCGCGAGCGGAGGCCACGGGGTCGGGGTTGCCGTCGGGGCCTTCCGGGTTGACGTAGATCAGGCCCATCTGCGAGGCGCCGAGGGGCTGCTCGAGCTGGCGGTCACCGGTGTAGCGCTGGTCGCTGCCGAGCCAGTAGTAGTTCTCCGGGCCCCAGTAGGTCTCGTTGTCGGGCTCGAAGACGTCCGGGCGGCCGCCGGCGAAGCCGAAGGTGGTGAAGCCCGCGATCTCCAGCGCACAGTTGCCCGCGAAGATCATCAGGTCGGCCCAGGAGATCGCGCGGCCGTACTTCTGCTTGATGGGCCACAGCAGCCGGCGCGCCTTGTCCAGGCTGGCGTTGTCGGGCCAGCTGTTGAGCGGGGCGAAGCGCTGGTTGCCGGTGCCCGCGCCACCTCGGCCGTCGCTGACCCGGTAGGTACCGGCCGCGTGCCACGACATCCGGATCATGAAGCCGGAGTAGGTGCCGAAGTCAGCCGGCCACCAGTCCTGCGAGGTGGTCAGCGCCTCGTCGACGTCGGCCGCGAGCTGGTCGAGGTCGACGGTGGCGAACGCCTTGGCGTAGTCGAAGTCCGCGCCCATCGGGTTCGACGCCTGCGTGTGGCTGCGCAGGACGCGGAGGTTCAGCTGGTTGGGCCACCAGTCGACGTTGCCGCCACCCTCGGTCGGGTGCGCGAGCCGGCCGGCGTGGACCGGGGCAGCCGCCCGCGTCCTCCGTGTTCATGTCCGTCTCTCGGGTGACGTGATCGGTCACGACGTGTTCCCTCCGAAGGGTTGAGAGGTGGTGGTGGCGTGTGCGGCGCCCCGGCACGCGGGGCAGTGGCCCCAGAAGACGACCTCGGCCTCGTCGATCGCGAAACCGTGGTCGTCGGACGGGGTGAGGCAGGGGCGGCGCCGACGGCGCAGTCGACGTCGGCGATCACCCCGCAGCCCCGGCACACGACGTGGTGATGGTTGTCCCCGACCCGCGTCTCGTAGCGCGCCGACGAGCCCTCGGGCTCGATCCGCCGCAGCAGGCCCGCCGTGGTCAGTGCCCGCAGGACGTCGTACACGGCCTGGTGGGACACCGCCCCGAGGTCGGCACGGACGAGACCGATGATCTCCTCCGTGGCGAGGTGCGGGTGGTCGTGCACCGCGGCGAGGCACCGCGACGCGAGGACGGGTCACGCGCAGACCGGCCTCGCGCACCTGGCGCTCGAACGCGGTCGGCGTGGACATGGCCCCGAGTATGCCCGCTAATCTGGAACGGATCAAGTTTTCCCGGGAATCGGCAGATTTCGCACGGGTGACGGGCGGGTGGTCCCCTCAGCGTTCGGGCCGACGTCCCGCGAGCAGCGTCTCGGCGGTCCGCCGGGTGCTCGCGCCGGCGGCGAGCGGGGAGAAGTCGTAGCCGGACTCGGCGTGCTCGGCCTCGTCGACGCCCTCCACCTCGACCTCGCGGTCGACCCGCAGGCCGATCGTCCGTGCGATGACCCAGGCGATGAGTGCGGTGACCACGAAGGACCAGGCCAGCACCGCGACGACCGCCACCGCCTGCTTCCCGAGCTGGGCGAACCCGCCGCCGTAGAGCAGGCCGTCGGCACCGGCCGGGTTGGTCGCCGTGGAGGCGAGCACCCCGAGCAGGAGCATCCCGACGAGTCCGCCGACCCCGTGCACCGGCCACGACGTCCAGGGAGTCGTCGAACCCGTACCGGAACTTCAGCCGCACCGCGCACGCACAGATCGCGCCCGCCGCGAGCCCGATCGCCACCGCCCCGAGCGGCTCGACGTAGGCGCAGGCCGGGGTGATGCCCACGAGCCCCGCGACCGCGCCGGACGCCGCGCCCAGCGAGGTCGGCCGGCCGTCGCGGATCTGCTCCACCACGAGCCAGGAGAGCACGGCGGCCGAACCCGCGAGCATCGTCGAGACCAGCGCGGTGCCGGCGGTCGCGGTGGCACCCAGCGCCGACCCGGCGTTGAAGCCGAACCAGCCGAACCAGAGCAGCCCGGCGCCGATCAGCACGAACGGCAGGTTGTGCGGCCGCACCGGGTCACGGGGCCATCCCGCCGCTTCCCGACGACGAGCGCGAGGGCCAGCGCCGACGCCCCCGAGTTGATCTCGACGGCGGTGCCGCCCGCGAAGTCGAGCGCGCCGAGCCGGTTCGCGATCCAGCCGCCCACCGCGTCGGGGGCGAGCGCCCCGTCGATCGCGAAGACCCAGTGCGCCTCCGGGATGTACACCAGCGTGACCCAGACCGCGACGAACAGCGTCCACGGCCAGAACCGGACGCGTTCGGCGACGGCGCCGGAGACCAGCGCGACCGTGATGATCGCGAACATCAGCTGGAACATCGCGAACACGCCGGTCGGCACCGCGCTCGGCCCCGTGCCGACGACGGCGGAGTCCAGGTGCCGCATCCCGGCCTGGGAGAAGCCGCCGACGAGCCCGCCGAACGAGTCGGACCCGAAGGCGAGCGACCAGCCGTAGGCCACCCACAGCACGCCGACCACGCCGAGGCAGACGAACGTCGTCATCATCATGTTGAGGACCGCCCGGGTCCGCACCATGCCGCCGTAGAAGAGCGCGAGACCCCGGCGTCATGAGCATGACGAGTCCGGTGGCCGCGAGCATCCAGGCCGTGCTGCCCGAGTCGATCACCGCCGGATTCTGACACGCAGATGACAACTGTGTCGCCGACGTGTGACACGAGCATGACGGCGAAGCAGCCGACTGTCGGGACTGGCGGGGCCCGGACGGATCTGTGAGCATCGCCTCCGTTGCATGTGTCGCTCAGCGCACAGTTTCGACGTCGAGGAGGACGTTCCCTATGAAGACCAAGGCTGCTGTCGTCTACGAGACCGGCAAGCCGATCGAGATCGTCGAGCTCGACCTCGCGGGCCCGGAGGAGGGCGAGGTCCTCATCCGCTACACCCACGCCGGGCTCTGCCACTCCGACGTGCACATCGCCCACGGCGACCTCGAGGCGCGGCTCCCGATGGTCCTCGGCCACGAGGGCGCGGGCATCATCGAGGAGGTCGGTCCGGGCGTCACGCGCGTGAAGCCGGGCGACCACGTCGTCTGTTCGTTCATCCCCAACTGCGGCGTCTGCCGCTGGTGCGCCACCGGCCAGCAGGCCATCTGCGACATGGGCGCGAACATCCTCTCCGGCGAGCTCCCCAGCGGCCGCTTCCCCTTCACCGGCCCCGGGCCGGAGAAGAACTACGGCGCGATGTGCATGATCGGCACGTTCAGCCAGTACGGGACGATCAGCCAGACCTCGGTGGTCAAGGTCGAGGACGAGCTGCCGCTGGACAAGGCCGTGCTCGTCGGCTGCGGCGTCCCCACCGGCTGGGGCTCGGCGGTCTACGCGGCCGACGTGCAGCCCGGTGAGACGGTCATCGTCTCCGGCGTCGGCGGGGTCGGCATCAACGCCGTGCAGGGCGCGCGCTACGCCGGCGCGAAGAACCTCATCGCCGTCGACCCGCTGGAGAACAAGCGGGAGAAGGCCATGGAGCTCGGCGCGACCCACGCGGTCGGTTCCATCGAGGAGGCCGCCGACCTCGCGCGCCAGATGACCAACGGCAACGGCGCGGACAAGGCCGTCGTGACGGCGGGCCTGGTCACCCAGGAGATCGTCACCGGCGCCTTCGACGCCATCGGCAAGGGCGGCACCGTCGTCCTCACCGGCCTGAACAAGCTCACCGAGCAGAACGTCCAGCTGCCGGGCGCGATCATGACCCTGTTCAAGAAGACGGTGAAGGGCACGCTCTTCGGCGACTGCAACCCGACCACGGACATCCCCAAGCTCCTGGGGCTCTACCAGGCCGGCGATCTCAAGCTGGACGAGATCATCACCAGGACGTACACCCTGGACCAGGTCAACGAGGGCTACGACGACCTGCTGGCCGGCAAGAACGTGCGCGGCGTCATCATCCACGAGCACTGAGCTCCCGCGAGCACGAAGGAACGGAGCACCGCACGTTGGCGGACACCGTCGCCACCGTCGGGCGCGGCCGGGAGACCGAGCTTCTCCAGGCCGCGCTCGACGGCGGTACCCACGTCGTGCTGGAGGGCCCGCCGGGCACCGGCAAGTCCACCCTGCTGCGCGGCGTCGCGCACTCCCGCAGCATCGGCTTCCACTTCGTCGAGGGGAACGCCGAACTCACGCCGGCCCGGCTGGTCGGGCACTTCGACCCGGCCCGTGTGCTGGCCGACGGCTACGTCGAGGAGATCTTCGTCGACGGGCCGCTGGTCTCGGCACTGCGCACCGGCGGACTGCTCTACGTCGAGGAGCTGAATCGCGTGCCGGAGGAGACCCTCAACGTCCTCATCACGGTGATGAGCGAGGGTGAGCTGCACGTGCCGCGGCTCGGGCGCATCGCCGCCGAACCCGGCTTCCGGATGGTCGCGGCGATGAACCCGTACGACGCGGTGGGCACCGCTCGGATCTCCGCGGCCCTGCACGACCGCACCTGCCGGATCGCCATGGGCTACCAGTCCGCGGCCGACGAGACGCAGATCGTGGCCGGTCGGGCCCCGGTGACCCCGGACGACTGGCGCGAGAAGGCCGTCGACCTGGTCCGCCGCACCCGCGAGCACCGGGACCTGCGCACCGGGTCGTCCGTCCGCGGCGCCATCGACCTCGCACGGGTCACGGTGTCGCTGGCCCGCCGCCCGCGACCGGGCGGTCGACGACTGGCGGGTCGGGCTCGACGCCGCCACCGTCGCGCTGTCGGGCCGCATCAAGGTGATCGAGTCGGCCCGGCGGACGCCCGAGGAGGTCATCCGCGAGCTCTACGAGTCGGTGTTCGGCCGCGAGCCGTCGGACTCCGACCCGAACGACTCCTCGGGGGACGACGATGCGTCGGGGGGAGCCAGAGCCCGCCCGGCGCGGGCACCGGGGGCGTAGACCGCCCGTCCCGGCAGAAGGCGGCGCCCAAGACGTCCCGGGCCGACCTCGCCGCCCGCCGTCACGAGGACTTCGAGTCGGTCTCGCCGCAGGTCGGTGAGATCGACCAGGAGGCCTTCGACGCGCTGCTCCGGGAGGACCCGGGCGCGGCGATGGAGCTCGTCGTCGACATGACGAAGGCGACCGACGAGACGCTGCGGGAGAAGGCACGCCGCCTGGCGGGCACGATGCTGCTGGAACGCTCGAAGGTCGGGCCGTCGCGGGCCCGGGGCTCCTCCAAGCTCCGGCTCCGCCCGGCCGACCGGGGCGGGGACCTCGACGTCGACGCGTCGATGGAGGCCCTCGTGGAGGCGCGGGCGGCGAACCTGCCGGCCCACCTCGAGGACCTCCACGCCGTCGACTGGGCCCAGCCGGGCATCGCGCTGTGCCTGCTCGTCGACACCTCGGGGTCGATGACCGGCGGCCGGCTCGCGGCCGCCGCGCTCACGGCGGCCGCGTGCTCGTGGCGGGCGCCGGAGGAGTTCGCCGTCGTGTCGTTCGAGCGGGAGGCCACGGTGCGGCGCGGGCTGCACCAGCCGATGCCGCCCGAGACCCTCGTCGACCAGCTCCTGGCCCTGCGCGGGCACGGGGTGACGGGGCTGTCGGCCGCGATGCGGTCGGCGGCCGACCAGCTCGTGGGGGCCCGGTCGTCCCGGCGGGTCACCGTGCTGCTCTCGGACTGCCGCTCGACCGACGACAAGGACCCGGTACCCCTCGCCGCGTCCCTGGACGAGCTGCTGATCCTGGCGCCGGCCGACGACTCGTCCGACGCCGTCGCCCTCGCCGAGGCGGTGGGCGCCCGGGTGGAGACGATGACCGACGCCTCCGAGGCCCGGCGGCCCTGGCCCGGCTGCTGGATGCGTAGCGGTCCTGATTACGTCGACGGGACCCAGGTAGCTGTTTCGAAGATCGACAACAGCCACTGGCGTCCCGCCGACGTGATCATGGCGCGGGATGGAACCGTGCGGGTCTCCCGGCACTCCAAGCCCGTGTGGAGACCGTTCTCGACGCCTCGACCGCCGTCCCCTTCCGCGGCTCCACCGCGCGGGCGCAGGGGCTGATCAGCTGGGCCCGACTGCGGGGGCCCCGCTTCGTGCCCGTCTACCCCGACACGTACGTCGGCTCGGCGGTGACGATCACGCTCGCGGTCCGCCGGGCGGCCCTCCAGGTCTGGCTCGGCGCGGAAGCGGTGGTCGGCGGCTCGCTCGCGGCCGACGCGCACCGGGTGCCGATCGTCGACGAGCTGGTCGAGGTGCACCTGCCCCGCGGGCAGCGACCCCGGCACCCCGACGTCGTCGTGCACCGCGGGCTGCTGCTCCCCTTCGAGATCGAGGAGGTCGACGGTGTCCGGGTGACCACGCCGGAGCGCACCGCCTTCGACCTCGCCCGACGGCTCGACACGCTCGACGGGATCGCGATGGCCGACGTCCTGGCCAACCGGCACACCGTGAACCGCCACCGGCTCCTCGACCTGGCCCGTCGCCACCCCAACCTCCGGGCGTCGAGCGCGTGCGGGAGGTCGCGGAGGGGATGGAGCTGTGGGTGCAGTCCATCCCGGAGTCACGCACCCGGACCCGGCTCGTCCGACGCGGCGTCCCGAAGCCGACGGTGCAGTTCCGTGTGCTGAAGCGGACGACACGGGGCGCCTACGTCGTCGTCGCCCGGCCCGACCTGTCGTGGCCGGAGTACCGGGTGGCGCTCCAGTACGACGGGCTGGACCACCTGGAGTGGGCGCGCCGGGTGAAGGACATCGATCAGGACGACACGCTGCGGGCGCTGGGCTGGGTCGTCATCCGCGTGATGTCGCCCCAGGCGGCCGACCCGGACGCTCTCGCCGAGCGGGTGCTGCGGGAACTCCGGGCGCGCGGGTGGCGCCCATGATCACCTCGGCGGGACGTCCACGGCTGATGTCGATCTTCTAAACAGCCACCACGGTCCCGCCGACGTGATCATGGCGGCGGTCAGGCCGGTTCGGCGCCCATCTCGAGGAGGAAGTCGGTCATCGACGCGACGGAGCGGAACCGCTCGATGTCGAAGTCGTCGAGCGGCAGCTGCACCCCGAAGGTCTCCTCGAGCGCCACGATCAGCGTGACGAGCGCGAGCGAGTCGATGAGGCCCGGCCTCGAGGAGGTCCTCCTCGACGGAGGGCACGTCGATCCCGGCGCGGTCGCTGACCACGTCCGCCACCTGGGCACGGAGTGCGGCCGTGGTCTCGGTCAACATCACTCGCTCTCCTTCGGGGCCGGCCGGAAGCGCTCGCGCAGCACCGGACGGTCGATCTTGCCGTTCACGTTCTTGGGGAGCTCGTCGAGCACGAGCCACTTCGCCGGGACCATGTAGCGCGGCACCAGCGCACCCACGGCGCGGCGCATGTCGTTCACGGGCAGGGATGCCCCCTGGGCCACCGAGTACGCGCAGCAGATCGTCGTGCCCTCGAAGCCGCCGAGGTCGACGCCGACCACCGCGCACTCCTTCACGCCGGCCACGGTGTTCACGGCCGTCTCGATCTCGCCCAGCTCGATCCGGTACCCGCGCGACTTGATCTGCGAGTCGGTCCGGCCGAGGAAGTGCACGACGCCGTCGTCGTCGACCCGCGCCAGGTCCCCGGTCTTGTAGATCCGCTCGCCGTCGGGGCCGGTCACGAAGGCGGCGTCCGTCTTCTCCCGGTCGCGCCAGTAACCCGGCGAGAGCCCGACCCCGCCGATGTACAGCTCGCCGATTCCCACCGACCGGCGCCGGACGACCCTCGTCGAGGACCACCAGCGACTCCCCCGCGCACGGCACCCCGATCGGCACCGGCACCGACTCGTCGGCGGCACCGCGGGCACGTCGTAGTACGACGACGCGATCGTCGCCTCGGTCGGCCCGTACAGGTTGGTGAACCGCACGTGCGGCAGCTTCCGCATCCAGTGCGCCAGGATCGGCGTGGGCAGCACCTCGCCGCACCAGAGCAGGCGCTCGAGCGCCGGGAAGTCGTGCTCCGCCACCGCGTCGAACCGCGCCGAGGTAGGTCAGCACCGACGGCACCGAGAAACCACTGCGTCAGCTCGCGGTCGCGGATGAACGCCGCCGTCTTCCGGGCGTCCAGCCCGAGCGACGCGGGCACGAGGTGCAGCTCCGCCCCGGCCGCCAGCGTCGCGTAGATGTCGAACGTCGACAGGTCGAAGTGCAGCGGCGGGTGCCCGGAGATCCGGTCGCCCGGCTTCGTCCCGAAGTGCCCGAGGGCCCAGTCGACGAACGCCGACACCATGTCGTGCGTGATCATCACGCCCTTCGGGATCCCGGTGGATCCCGAGGTGAACAGCAGATGCGCGAGGGGGTCCTTCCGGACGGCGGGTGCGGTCGCCGCGAACGCCTCCACGTCCGACCGCGGAGAACGCGGACCCGAAGCGCTCCCCGGCGAGCGGGGCCTCCAGCGAGCCCACCATGAGATCGGTCAGACCCTCGGCCACCAGCCCGTCGACCAGCGTCGTCGCGGTTCGCGTCGGCCAGCAGCACCGACGGCTCGGCGGAGCGGATGATGCGCGCGACCCGCGTCGCGGGAGACGCCGAGTCGACCGGCACGTAGACCGCGCCAGCCTTCAGGTCCCGATGAGCGACGCGATCGTCCACGGCGTCTTCGCCGCGAGCACACCGACGCGGTCACCTGGCGCCACCCCGCGGTCGACGAGCGCCCGGGCGATCCGGTTCGTCGTGGCGTCGAGCTCGGCGTAGGTGAGCGTCTCGGTGCCGTCCGGGCCGATCAGCGCCGTCGATCCCGGCGAGCGGTCGGCCGAGACGGTGAGCAGGTCCTCGAGTCGGGTCATCGCGGGAACGACCCCGGCCCGCCGGAAGACCTCGCCGATGTGGTCGAGCTCCTCCGCCGACGGCGGGATGTCCAGCACGAACACGCGGGTGCCCTGGCCGACGTAGTGGGCGATGGCGGCGGCGACGCGGTCGTAGGACCCGACGAGGTAGGGACAGAACGTCTGGTAGTTCTGGAACGGCCCGAGCCAGAACGGGTCGGGCTCGCCGGAGCCGTCGTCCACGACGTCCTGGGCCTTCGCGGCCGCCGAGAGCTGGGCGTGCCACGACGAGTCGCTCGCGCGCATCGCCATCGAGTGGGCGATCTGGCCGCGACGGTCGGTGGGGAACCGCTCCTCGGCGACCTTCCAGGCGTCGGCCGTGTCCTCGCGGGCGACGATCCCGACCCGGACACCCCCGCCGTCGGGAGCCTCCCCGGTCTCGCGGCCGAGGGGCTCGGGGTAGCGGATCGGCACGGCGCCGATGGCCTCCGCCGCGGCGCGGCCGGCCGGGGACGAGCCGGAGATCAGCACCTCCGGCATCAGCTCGGCCGGCAGCGCGGGCGCGAGCCTGAGGTTGTGCACCTGGTGCCAGCGGCCCTCGTGCGTGACGGTCTCACCCCGCAGCAGCGCCATCAGGATCTGCGTGTACTCGGTGGTGCGGGCGTAGCGGTCGTCGTGCTCGGTGGGGTCGCCGAGCGCGAGCAGGTCGTTGCGGAACCCGCCGGCCAGCATGTTCAGGTGCACCGACCGGCCGTGCAGCCAGGCCAGCGAGCTGACCATCGGACGCCGCGGTGAACGGGTGCATGTACACCGGCTGCACCGCCACCAGCGGCGCGAGCCGCTCGGTGGCGGTGATGGCGTGCTGTGCGACGAGCCACGGATCGGCGATGCCGTTGTCGGTTGTAGACGAGCATGCCGGTGCAGCCCGCGGCCTCGCTCCAGCGCGCCACCTCCGCGACGGCCTGCGCGTACTCCCCCGCCGGGACGTCCTTGGACTGCGGGCAGGTGGAGTACATCTGCACGGCGTCCGTCACGAAGCGGTCCCCTCCACCACGAACCCCTCGATGTAGAGGCGGTCCAGCGCGATGCGGGCGAAGGTTGTCGACGGCCGTCGCCGGGTCCATGATCAGCGGCTGGCCCTTGACGTTGAACGACGTGTTCACCACGCACCCGGTGCCCGTCCGGTCCCGGACCTTCTCCAGCAGCGACGCGAACGTCGGGTTGAGGCCGGGCGTCACGGTCTGGATCCGGGCCGAGTCGTCCTCGTGGACGATGCCCGACAGCGCCGCCTTCGCCTCGGGGCGGACGTGCGCGGTGCAGAGCATGTAGTGGTCGGGGTCGAACCCGCGGGTGACGAAGAGGCGGTCGCGGTCGTCGACGTGGACCGGCCGGCGCGAACGGGCGGAACGCCCTCGCGGAACTTCACCGCGGAGTTGATGCGGTCCTTGATCCGGTCCGCCGTCGGGCCGCGCCACGATCGACCGGTTGCCCAGCGCTCGCGGGCCGAACTCCATGCGGTCGTGGAACACCGCGATGATGCGGTCGGCGGCGATGTCCTCGGCGGCGGCGTCGAGGTACTCGTCGGTCATCCCGACCTCGCGCCACCGCAGGTCGGGGCGGGCCTCGAGGACCGCCCGGACGTCGTCGGCGGAGTACCGCGCGCCCAGGTACGGGTCGAACGGCACCCGGACCGGCTTGAGGTCCGTCGCCACCGCGTACGCCGCGCCGAGCGCCGTGCCGTCGTCGCCCGAGGCCGGCTGGACGAAGAGCCGCTGCAGCCCGGGGAGGTCCGCGATCGACTGGTTGGACTTGCAGTTGAGGAACGTCCCGCCCGCGAGCGCCAGGTTCGTCTCGCCGGAGCGCTCGAGCCAGTGGCCGACGAGGTTCACCAGCAGGTCGGTCAGGCACTCCTGCATGGACGCGGCGAAGTCGGCCTCGTCGCGCTGGATGGAACCGTCGGGCTTCGCGGGCGTGAAGGTCTGCTCCTCGAGCAGCGCCCGCGCCGTGCGGGTAGCCCTGCTCGGCGTCGGCGAGCGCTCCGCTCGGCCAGTCGATCACGACGGAACCCTTGTCGTGGTCGAACCGGGTGAGCTTCTGGAAGACCTCGCGGTACCGCGACGGGTCGCCGTAGGGCGCGAGGCCCATCACCTTGTACTCGTCGTTGTTGAACTGGAAACCCGAGGAAGCGCGTGCCGATCGAGTAGAGAATGCCGAGCGACGCGGCGATCGGCTGGGTGTGCAGTTTCTCCAGTTCCGTGCCGACGAAGCGGAAGATCGACACCGAGTCGACCTCGCCCATGCCGTCGGAGACCACGGCGAGGCCGCGGTCGAATCCGCTCGGCACGATCGCGGAGAGCGCGTGCGCCCGGTGGTGCTCGACGGGCGTCAGCGCCGCGGCGAGCTGCGGCCAGCCGGCGTCGGTCAGCGCGTCGCGCACCGTCTGCGAGCTCAGCACCTCGTCGAAGTAGGCGCGGTTCAGGACGAAGGCCCGGCGGTGCCGGTCGTAGTCGAAGCCGTGGGCGACCACGTCGACGTCGTCGGCGCTCACCCCCGCCTCCGGCGAGGCACCACGCGATGGCCTGACGGGGCAGCGCGCCGGTGCCCTTGTCACCGTCGAAGCGCTCCTCCGAGGCCGCGGCCACGAGTTCGCCGTCGACGACGATCGCGGCCGCACTGTCGAGCCCCTGCGTGATCCGCGCGTCGAGCGGGGTCGATGTCGGGATTGGTCTCGCGGAGTCTCCGTTGGGAATTCGGGAGACCGCTGAGTCCGAGAACGATCATCGACAGGCTCCTCCACGGCTGCGTGCGGATGTTCGCCCACTATGACGTGCGAGCACGCTCCCGGTTCATCGGGGGGTCATGGATGTCCGATTCCGGAACGCGGAGCCGACACGCCTTTCACACCGTCGCGGCCGGTTGGTCCGATCCGGGGAACCCGTGACCCAGGACGGTCACGAAGGCCCGCTGGTAGGCGTCGACCATGGCGTCGTCGGTGTAGAGCGCGAGGGCCCGTTCCCGGCCGGCCCGGCCGAGCCGCGCGAGCTCGGCGCGGTCGTCGAGCACCCGCGCGAGGGCCTGCGACCAGGCCTCGACGGTGACGGGCTCGACCACGACGCCCGCCGCGCCGCCGTCGAGCATCTCGGGCACCGATCCGCTGGCCGAGGCCATCACCGGCATGCCCCGGGTCATGGCCTCCACCATGACGAGGGGGAACGCCTCGAAGCCGCTCGGCACGCAGAGCACGTCGGTTCTCCGCGAACGCGTGGTCCGGGCCCGGCGAGACGCCCCGCCAGTGCACCCGGTCGGCGAGGTGGGCCGGGGTCTCCGCCTGCATCGCCGCGGCGTCGGGCCCTCACCGAAGATGTCGAGCGTCCAGTCGTCGCGGCCGAGGGCGTCGAGCGCCGGGTCAGCAGCGTCGTGTTCTTGTAGGGGGCTCTTCAGGCGCGTGAGCATGCAGAACCGCACCGGACCCGTCGTCGGGACCTCGCCGAGCGGCGTGCCCGGGGTGAGCCCGTTCGGCGCCACCATGACGCGGTCGGTGAGCCGCTGGTGGCGCGACAGGTCGGTGTGGTGCTGCCGGGGAGAGCACCAGCAGACCGTCGGCGGTGCGCAGGGCGCGGGCCTGGGCCTCGGTGTAGGTCGGGCGGTCGAGCTCGGCGGGGGTCGTGCGCCGCGGGGATCCAGTACCGCCGCTGGCCGGTTCACGCGCCCGAGCGCCCGCCACGCCGTCGCGAAGCCGATCTCGGTCTTCGTGCAGCCCCCGACGACGATCGCCTCGTCGGTCGCGGCGACGTCGACCACCGGCTGCCACCAGGGCTGCATGAGCATGCGCACCCGGGGGTCGAGCTCGCTGATGTAATTGCCCGAGGTTGCTGCAGGCACACGAGCGTGACGGGGTGGCCGCGCTCGACGAGCTCGTTGGCGAGCACCACGCGCTGCCGCTCGGCGCCGCCGGGCCGCAGGCGTTGGTGATCACCACGACGGCGGGACGTCCCCCGGCCTGCGCGGCCAGGGCGTCGAGGCGGGCACGGCGCGGGCCGCGCTTGGAGCGCTGGACCCGGTCGAGCAGGGTCGACCCGGCCGCGTAGAGCGACCCGCGCCCGACGTTGTGCTCCAGGCCCAGCACCATTCACCTGGGCGGACCGCAGCAGGTCGCCGCCGCGCATGGAGGCGAGCGGGTCGTCGGCGACGGTGCCGCCGGAGGAGTGCCGCAGCTGCGGGCCTCGGCCTCGTCGACCAGGCGCAGCTGCCACCCGTGCCGCCGGGCGTTCGGCTGCCACGTTCGCGTCCTCGCCGTAGGACGAAGAACTGCTCGTCGAAGGGGGCCGAGCGCGTTCCAGGCGTCGCGGGAGATGAAGAGCGCGCAGCCGGTGAGGTAGCCGTCGACGCGCTCGGGGGCGGCCGGGGGTAGAGGTCGCTGACGGTGCGGGCCGCGCAGGCGCTTCGCGTACCCCGCCGAGTTCAGCAGGTTGCGCACCACGCCCTGCTCACGGTGGGCGACGTCCCACGGCTGGTCCCGGCCCTCCGGGTCGAGCACGGTCGGCGAGACGACGGCGACGCCGGGCTCGGCCAGCACCCTCCCGCGCGCGGGTGCACGGGCCGAGGAGCTCGGCGTCGGGGTTGAGCTGCAGGACGTCACAGTCGGGGCACCTGCGCCATGAGCTTGTTCATCGCGGCGATGTAGCCGAGGTTGAACTCGGAGAACGTCCACCGGACGTCGGGCCGCGTGGCGCGCAGGGCCTTCACGGCGGGCGAGCCGGAGGAGCCGTTGTCCCACACGTGCACCCGGGCCTCGGGCAGCCACTTGTCGACGCTCGCGAGCGCTCGGTCCAGGAGATCCGCCCGCCGGTAGGAGACGATCAGGACCGCGAGTTCACGTGGGACCACGGTCGACGATCGTGTCACGCGCCCCGGTCGGGGCTACTGGCGGGCGGCGTGGGAGACGAGCCACTCGCCGTCGAGGTGGCTGCACAGCGCGGGGGTGGTGGAGCTGAGCAGGCCCAGCACGTTGGACTCGGCGTGGACCAGGGCCCGGGCGTTCTTGCGGACCACCACGCCGGGACGCCCGATCAGCCCGGCGGTCACCGGGTCGAGCCGGCCCTGGACCGCCGAGGCGCCCTGCGCGGCGGCGTGGGCGACGAGGTGGTCGAGCACCGGGTCGGGAAGTCGGTGCCGGTGACGCCGACCTGCAGCACCTCGGCGACCCCGCCGGGCGTCAGCAGGTAGAGGAACCAGCCCAGCACCCGCCCCTGGGGCCCGCGCACGAGCCGGGCCCACAGCGCGCCGCGCCCGAGCCGGCGGACCTCGGCGAGGACCCAGTCCAGGTACACCGGGTCGTAGTCCGGGCGCAGCCGCAGCCGGCGTCCCGCCGTCGCGACCTGCTCGGCGAGCGTCTCCGCGTCCAGGTCCTCGGTCGAGCCCGCGGGCCGCGGCGGGGGCGGGACCAGCCGGCTGCCGACGGCGTCGACGGGACGGGAGAGCAGGCGGGCGGCCCGGCCGAGCCGGGCGGAGCGGCGCCCGACGAGGGTGCCCGCCGTCGCCGCCGGCGCGAGCACCCGGAACCACGCGATCGACTGGCCGGCGAGCTCCTGGCCGCCGAGCCCGAGCCAGAGCCCGCGGGAGTCGTCGTTCGCGCGGTCGGCGATCGTGAACTCCTGCGGGCCGCCGAGGAGCTTTGCGGTTGAGCAGCGCCCCGACGCCCTTCGAGCGCCAGTCGGGGTGCGCGACGAGGTTGCTGCTCACCGCCATCCGCACCTTGCGGCCGTCGAGCACCATCCGGCGGGTGCTCGCGGCGATGAAGCCGACGATGCCGCCGTCGGGGCCCTCGTGCACGAGCGAAGGGATCTCCGGGTCCGCCCACGGGTCCTCGAACAGGATCCGGCGGAAAGTAGGGCGCGACGTGCTCGGCCGAGGCTCCCCCCATCACCTGGGCGAACAAGGTGCTGACCTTGCGGGAGGTCACTGCGCTGCAAGGCGCGGATACCGGCCACTCCCGGCACTCTACGGAGCGGCGACGGCACCGGCGCACGCCGCCAGTCCGGCCAGCAGATCCTCGACGACGGTGGGCTCCACCAGGTTCTCCGTGACGACGAGGCCCGGCATCAGCGTGATGACGAGCCGCGCGACGGCGGCCGGGCTGGTCCCGGGCGCGACGAGGCCGGCGTCGATCCAGCGTCGGACGATCTCCTCGACGTGGCGGCCGACGGCGCGGTAGTACGCCTCGACCCGTGCTCGGAGGTGCTCGCGGCGCAGCGCCTCGGTCCACGCCTGCATCGCGAGCCGGGACAGGTCGTAGGGCTCCCCCCGGCGGGCCTGCACCGTCGCCACGAGCAGCTCGACGAGCCGCGCGGGACCGGCTAGCGGGTCGCCCTCGAGCAGCGTGGCGAACACCGCCTCCGCGGCGGCGAGGGCCTCGTCCACGGTGGCGTCGATCAGCTCGTCCTTGCTCGCGAAGTTGCGGTAGACCGCGTTCGCCGACATGCCGCTGGCCTCGATCACCTGGTCCATCGACGTGGCGTGGAAGCCGTCGCGGAGAAGCACGACCAGGCGCTCTCCAGGACGTGCCGACGACGGCGGTTCCAGGTCTCGGTGGTCAGGCGCGGCATGGCCCCAGCGTAAAGCGAGAACGGCGGTTCGCGTTTGACGAGCCCGAGAAGTCGACCTACCGTTGCGATAACGAACGTTCTCGTGATGGGAGATGATCGTCATGCGGGTCGCCGTCCTCGGGACCGGCGCCATCGGCGCGGGCATGGCCCGCAGCCTGCTGCGGGCGGGCCACACGGTCGCGGTGTGGAACCGCACCCGGACGCGGGCCCGAACCCCTCGGCGACGCCGGTGCCCGGGTCGCCGACACGCCCGCCGAGGCCGTCGCGGGCGCCGAGGTCGTCGTCGTGATCGTCTTCGACCGCGACGCCGTCCTCGACGTCCTCCCCGGGATAGCCGGGGCCCTCGACGACGAGGCCGTCGTGGTCCAGAGCGCCACGGTCGGGGGTGGACGTCGACGTCGTGGTGGCCGCCGCCGCCCGGCTCGGGATCCGGCTCGTCGACGCCCCCGTGCTGGGCAACCGGGGGCCGGCCGAGCGGGGCGAACTGAACGTCATGGCCGCCGGCGATCGCGCCCTGCGGCCGGTCGTCGACCCGGTGCTCGACGCGATCGCCGCCACGGTCACCTGGGTCGGCGACGCCCCCGGTCCGGCCAGCCGCGTGAAGCTCGCCGCCAACGCCTGGGTCACCACGCTCAACCTCGCGATGGCCCAGGCCGTCGCGCTGTCCGACGGCCTGGGCGTCGACCCCCGGCACGTCCTCGACGTCCTCCACGGCTCCGCCGCGGACAGCCCGTACCTGGGCTAACAAGCGCGCGATCGCGCTGGGCGAGGACGACACCGTCATCACCCCCGTCGACGCCGTCCGCAAGGACATCGACCTCATCGGCGTCGCCGCACACTCAGCCGGTCTCCCGACCGATCTCGTCGACCTCGTGGACGGGCTCTACGCCCGCGCGTCGGCCCGCGGCGACGGGGCCCGGGACATGGCCCGGCTCGTGACGACGCTGCGCCGCCCCGCCGCCGACCTCGAGGGAGCCTCGTCGTGACCGCCGCCCTGCCGACCCGGACCGACGTGCTCGTCGTCGGCGCCGGTCCCGCCGGCCTCACGCTCACCACCGCGCTGGCCCTGGCGGGCGTCGATCACGTCACCCTGGAGCCGAAGGAGGCGGTCTCCCCCGGCGCGAAGGCCGCCGGCGTCCAGCCGCGGACGCTGGAGTAACCTCGACCGCCTCGGGGTCGGCGCCACGCTCGTCGCCCGCGGTCTGCCCGGCGACGGATTCGCGCTGCGCGAGGGCGACGACGACCTGCTGCGCGTGTCCTACGCGTCGCTGGACAGCCCGCACCCCCACCTGCTGCTCGTGGGCCAGGACGTCACCGAGCAGGTCCTCGCGGACCGGCTCGACGCCGTCGGCGGGCAACTGTTCCGCGGCCACCGGCTGCTGGCGTGGCAGCGCACCCACCCCGGCGTGCTCGCGACCGTCGCGTGCCCCGACGGGCTCGTCCGCACGGTGCAGGCGCGCTACCTCGTGGGCGCGGACGGGCTGCACAGCCCGGTGCGGGAGGCGGCGGGCATCGCGTTCCGGGGGCGACTCCCCGGCGGCGCTGTTCGCCCTCGCCGACGTCCACCTGGACCTCGACGGGCCGACGAACACCGACACCGCCTTCTCACTCGCACCCGACGGGGTCGCCCTCGTCTCGCCGATGCCCGGCGGGATGCACCGCGTGGTCGCCTCGGTCCCGCCGGGAACGCCCCCGCCCACCGCAACCCGACGTCGAGAAGACCCTCGCGACGCGCACCGGCGGGGCGCTGCGCACGGCGCGCGTCGTCGACCTCGTCGCGTCGACGACCTACCGCTTCCAGCAGCGGGTCGCCGCGCGTCTCGTCGACGGGCCGGTCGCGCTGCTCGGGGACGCCGCGCACATCCACAGCCCCGCCGGCGGCCAGGGCATGAACACCGGCATCCAGGACGCCGCCGACCTCGCCTGGCGCCTCGTCGAGATCCTCCGCCACGACGCCCGGAGTCGCTGCTCGCCGGGTACGACGACGAGCGGCGCCCCGTCGCGGAGGAACTCATCGCCTTCACGGGACAGCTGACGGCGCTCGCCACGCTCACCGACCCCCGGCTCGGGGCGCTGCGCAACACGGTGCTCGCCGCCGTCCGCGGGATCGCGGAGGTCACCGACTTCCTCGCCGGACGGCTCTCCCAGCTCGACCTCGGCTACGGCGACGGCTCCACCGGGGACGCGCCCGTCGGTCGGCGGCTGCCCCCGACCCGCCTCGCGGCCCCCGTCGACGCGCCGGTGTGGGTGCTCGCGGACCCGACCGCCACCGCCGTGACCGGGGACCGACCGCGGGTCGTACCCGCGCCGGCGCTGGCGACGACGGCCCTGGTCCGTCCCGACGGGAATCGTCGACGCCGTCGCGCTCACCGCGGCGCAGGCCCCGGAGCGTCTCGCGTGACCGTGGACGCCCTGCACCCCCCGCACGACCCGGTCGGGACCGACCTGCACCCGCTGACGGTCCTCGCCGCCTGGGACCCCGGGACCTTCCTGGAGAACCTCGCGGCCGGGCCGGACGGGTCGTGGTGGGTCACGAGCCCGACCCACCGGTTCGTCGAGCGGATCGGCGCGGACGGGCGACGGCTCGCCCACGTCGCCACCCCGCGGCCCGTCACCGGGATCGTCGCCGACGGCGACGCCGCCCTGGTGGCGTGCGGGAGCCCGGCGTGACCGGGTGGTCCCTGCTCCGCGTGCACGACGACGGGTGCGAGCCGGTCGCGGCGCTCGACGGCGTCACCTTCGCGAACGGGCTGGTCCGCCGCGGCGACGAGCTCGTGGTGGCCGACTGTCTGCGCGGCGCGCTCGTGGTGGTGCGGCCCGACGGCCGGGTGACCGACCTGCTCGTCGACCCGCTCCTCGCGCCGGCGGATCCGGCCGGGCCGCTGCCCGGCGTGAACGGCCTCGCCCTCGACCCGGCGGGCGAGGTGGTCCTGACGAGCACCGGCCGCGCCCTGGTCCTGCGGTCGACCGGCGGCCCGGCTCGACGTGGTGGCGGAGCGCCTCGTCGGCGACGACCTCGCCGTCACCCCCGACGGCACCGTCTACCTCGCGACCCACACGTTCGACTCGGTCCTGCGCCTGCGCACCGACGGCCGCCGCGACGACGTGGCCCACCTCGCCGGGCCGACGTCGGTCCGCCGCGCGCCCGGCGGCCTCGTCGTCACCACCACCGGCGGCCTGCTCGCCCGGGGCGCGGACGCCGGGCCGGCCCAGCTCGTCCACATCGACCTGGAGGAATCATGACCCCGCCGCTGCGCGGTATCCACCACGTGAAGCTGCCGGTCTCCGACCTGGCGCGCTCCGTCGACTTCTACACGGCCGTGTTCGGCGCCGTGCGGCTCACGGACGCCGACCACGTCGACGGCGACGGGCGGCTCTACGCCGTGATCCTGCGGGTGCCCGGCTCGACCCCCTCGTCGAGCTGCGACTCGACCCGGAGCAGGCCCGGGTGACGGCGGGGTTCGACCCCCTCACCCTCGCCGTCGACGACCGCGCCGCGCTCGCGGGCTGGTCGGCCCACCTCGACGCGCTGGGCGTGGCCCACTCACCCGTGATCCCCGCGATCCGGGCCTGGCTGGTCGTGTTCGCCGACCCCGACGGGACCCGGCTTGCGGCTCTACACCCTCGCGCAGCACGGTCCCGAGGTCGCACCCGCCGTCGACGACCCCTGGCTCGCCCGGGCCTCAGCCGCGCGGTGACCCGCAGCCCGGACAGAAGTTGCCGGTGCCCAGCTGGGTCCCGCAGGTCCGGCACGCCGCCCGCACGCGCAACGGCCCGCGCAGTTCCCGCAGTAGGCCCCGTCGCCGTACGACCCGCAGCGGCCGCACCGGCCCTCGACCGTGGGCGCCGGCGGGGGACGCACTGCAGGCAGTAGCCCGCGGCGTCGTTCCAGCACATCTGCCGGCACAGCCACGACCCGCACCCGCGACACTGCACGAACTCGTCGGCGACGTCGGCCGACGCCTCCTGCAGGCGCTTGTCGTTGTTCGACCCCCCGGGTGCTCCCGCGCCCCCAGGACGCCATCAGCCCGACGCTCTCGATGCGGTTGCCCCACTCGCCGCCCATGAGGTCCCCGGCCAGCGCGGCGATCCGGCCCCCGGTGCCCGTGACCGAGTGCCGGAACCGGGAGCGCACGCCGTTCCCGCAGCGCAGGCACCGGAAACTCGTACTGGTAGCCCTCGTTCGTGCTGACGTCGGAGTAGTTGCTCGTGAAGGGGATGACGGAGGTCATCGGCGCCGCTCCGGTGGTGAGTTGGGCCAACCAACCCGGAGATCGTCGCGGCCCGCGGGACCGACATCTGCATTAGTGGGCTACTGCATCACCCCCCGTCACGAACGAACGGCACCCCCGCGACGGGCGCGGGGGTGCCGTTCGGGTCGGTCCGGATCAGGCCTTCGCGCTGTCCGGGGTGTCCTCGGTGATCGCCTTGCCTGCGTACTCCGGGCCCGCCTGCTGCCGGTCGCGGGGTCGGACCCGTTGGCACCGTGGATGGCCCGCCACACCGTCTCCGGGGTGAGCGGCATGTCGATGTGCCGGATCCCGAGGTGCGACACGGCGTCGACCACGGCGTTGTGCACCGCCGGGGTCGAACCGATCGTGCCGGACTCGCCGATGCCCTTCGCGCCGATCGGGTTGAGGGGCGATCGTGGTCTCGGTGTTGGAGACCTCGAACGACGGCAGGTCCGCCGCGGTCGGGATCGTGTACGAGGCGAGGTTGCCCGAGGTCGGGTTGCCGTCCTCGTCGTAGGTCACCCGCTCGTAGAGGGCCTGCGAGATGCCCTGGGCGATGCCGCCGTGCTGCTGCCCCGCGACGAGCATCGGGTTGAGGATGATCCCGCAGTCGTCGACCGCGACGTGGCGGCGCTGCTTGACGAAGCCGGTGTCGAGGTCGACCTCCACGACGGCGATGTGGGTGCCGAACGGGAAGGTCGAGTCGCCGGCCTTGAAGTCCAGCTCCTGCCGCATCTCGTGGCCCCTGCCGTCCTCGTACCCCGAGCCGTCCTCCGCGGCCTGGGCGATCTGGGCCCAGGAGATGACCTTGTCGCCGATGCCGCGGACGCCGAACCCGTCGTCGGAGTGGTCGATGTCCTCGACCGCCGCCTCGAGCAGGTGCGCCGCGATCTCGCGGGCCTCGGCGACCAGCTCCTGCGAGGCGTTGTGGATCGCCGTGCCGCCGGTCTGCAGCGACCGGGAACCGAGCGTCCCCGCGCCGCTGCGCACCACCGCGGTGTCGGACTGGACGACCTTGACCTTGTCCATCGGCACCCCGAGGACCGAGGACGCGAGCTGGGCGAACGCGGTCTCGTGGCCCTGCCCGTGGGCCGACGTGCCGGCCATGACGGTGAAGGTGCCGTCGGGGTGGGCCTGGGCGGAGCCGTACTCGCCGTCGAGGGCCGAGCGGGGCGGTGACCTCGACGTAGGAGCCGACGCCGATCCCGAGCGCGACGCGGTCGCCGGACTCGCGGCGACGCTTCTGCTCGGCGAGCAGCTCGTCGTACCCGGCGGCCTGCTTCGCGGCGTCGAGGGCCTTCTCGTGCTCGGCGTTGTCGTACTCGGCGCCGGTCAGCGAGGTCATCGGGTACTGCTCGGGCTGCAGGTAGTTCCGGCGCCGGATCTCGAGCGGGTCCATCCCGATCTCGTCGGCGGCCATGTCGATGATCCGCTCGAGCAGCTGCGTCGCCTCGGGGCGCCCGGCCCCGCGGTAGGCGCCCACGGTGGTGGTGTTGGTGGCGACGGCCTTCCAGGTGAAGTCGATCGCCGGCAGGTCGTACACCCCCTGCGCGAGGAGCTGCGTGAGGCTCGGGAGGACGGCGCCGATCGCCGGGTAGGCCCCCGCGTCGCCGACCGCGGTGGCGCGCAGACCGACGAACTTCCCGTCGTTCTTGACGCCGAGCTCGACCCACTGCACCTGCGCGCGGCCGTGGACCATCGAGAGCATGTTCTCGGACCGGGTCTCGTTCCACCGGACGGGGCGGCCGAGCTTCTGCGCGGCGCGGCCGATGATCGAGTACTCGGAGTAGGCGAAGGCCTTCGGCCCGAAACCCGCCGCCGACGCGCGGGGGCGATGACGCGGACGTCCTCGCCGTCGAGGCCGAGGTCGCCCGCCATCTGGTCGCGCAGGCCGTGCGGGGTCTGGGTGGACGCCCAGAAGGTCAGCTTGCCGTTCTCGCCGGGCTCGATGACGACGGCGTTGGGCTCCATGGGGACGCCCGCGAGCTTCTGGTTGTAGAACTTGGCCTTCACCACCACGTCGGCGTCGTCGAAGATGCCCTCGACCTCGCCGGTGCCGGCGCCGGCCACCAGGTTCGACTCGGTGCCCTCGAAGAGCAGCGGCGCGTCGTCCGCCATGGCCGCCTCGATGTCCGTGACGGCGGGCAGCGGCTCGATGTCGGGGGAAGACGGTCTCGGCCGCGTCGATCGCCTCGCTCGCGGTCTCCGCGATCACGACGGCGACGATGTCGCCGACCTGGCGGACCTTGCCCTTGGCCAGCAGCGGGCGGTTCATCGCCTCGGGGACGACGCCCGGCAGGCCCGGGCGGTCGTTCAGCTCGAGGTCGGCCGCGGTGTACACCGCGACGACGCCGGGCATGCCCTTGGCCTCCTCGACGTCGATGTCGCCGAGCGTGCCGTGCGCGATGGGCGAGCGGACGAAGAAGGCGTGCAGCGCGCCCTCGACGGGCATGTTGCCCGTGTAGACCCCGGCGCCGGTGATCAGCTCGCGGTCCTCGGTGCGCTTGACCGGGTGGCCCAGGATCGAGCCACCGGAATGGGTCGTGACGCTCACACATGCTCCTCTGCGGTGGTGATCACTCCGGTCTCGTCTTGCACACTAGACGAATACTGTGACCCCCTGCACAGCCCGTTTCCGCAGGCCGAAAGCGGACTCGGCTGCGGGGTTGCGCGCAATCATTCCGCCGCACCTGCGGCGTGGACGAGCAGCGGGACGAGGCGTTCGGCCGTCGTCGTCGAGCCGTGCTGGCCGGGCAGCCGCGCGAGGACGGGCTCGTCGACCGACCGCACCACGGCGGCCGTCCCCCGCATCGCGACGACGAGATCGGGCACCCGGGCACGCATCGCCGCGTCGACCGGACCGAACCACTCCTCGTCGAGCGCCTCCTCCTTCCCGACGACGAGCGCGTCCGCGCCGAGGGTGGCGGTCCAGGCCGCGCGGACGTCGGCCGTGGTGCCGGGGCGGCAGTAGAGCAGTCGGGCGCGCGGGTCGCCGCCGACGAGCGGCGCGTTCGCGGTGAGCGCCGGGTCGGTGTCGGCGTCGTGGCGGCGGTCGACGGCGACCATCCCGTGGTCGCCGGTTGACCGCGAGGAGCGTGCCTGACGGCAGGTCCGCGGCCAGCATTGCACGACGAAGTGGTCGATCATGCGCAGCTGCGCCCGCCAGGCGGGCGAGCCCGGCCCGTGGAGGTGCCCGAGCTGGTCGAGGTCGGCGTGGTAGCCGTAGACCAGCCCGCGCGGGGCCGCGAGGATCTCGGCGGCGAGGTCGCCGAACGACCCGACTCCGCGGTACGTCGCGCCGCGCAGCCCGGAGCGGGTGAGGCCCGACTCGCGGAACGCGCGGTCGGACACGACGGTGCACGCGACGTCGGTCCGCTGGAACACCGTCGGGCGCGGCTGGACCCGCTCGGGCGCCAGGCGTTCGCGCAGGTCCTCCTTGCCCCGCGTCCAGGTCAGGGCGTCGAGCAGCACGTCGTCGACCCGGAACCGCACGCCCAGCGTGCCGTGCGCCCCGGTGGCAGGCCGGTGCCGAGGCTCGTGACGCTGATGGGGGTGCTCGTCGGGAACCCCACCTGCAGCGGCCCGACGTCGGCCAGCCCGGCGAGGAACGGCGCGTCGGCGGCGTGGGCGTCGAGCAGTGCGCGGCCCAGCCCGTCGACGAGCAGGAGGACGGCGTGCCGCGCGGGTGGGAGCCGGAGGGGGGCCCCGCTCGTCGTCGGGAAGGGGACGCCCGAGCGCGCGGAGCATCGCGGGGAGCACGGCGTCGAGTCCGACCACGGGACCGATCCTGGCAGGACGAGCGGACCCGCCGCGTGGGGTCGCGGCACCGTGGTCGGCCCGCCGAGGATTCCCGCTCGTCCCCGGCTTCCGGTGATCGGACGCCCCGTTGCCGGGCGGCGCCGGTGCGCACGAGGCTCGGCGGCGTGATCGAGATCGACACGACGACCGGTCGGGTGCGCGGGCGCGTCGAGGACGGCCTGGCCGTGTTTCCGCGGCATCCCGTTCGCCGCGCCGCCGGTGGGTCCCCGGCGCTTCGCCGCCCCGGAGCCGCCCGAGCCGTGGACCGACACGCTGGACGCGACCGCGTTCGGGCCGGTGCCGCCGCAGTCGGCCCTGTCGGCGGCCGGGGCCGACCCGCTGCGCCCGCACGACGACGGGCGCGGCTGGCTGACCGCCAACGTCTGGTCCGCGGACCCGGGTGCCCGGCGGCCGGTCCTGGTGTGGATCTACCGCGGCGCCTACCGGGCGGGCAGCTCCGCCGAGCCCGGCTACGACGGGGCGGTGCTGGCGCGGGAGCACGGCGTCGTCGTCGTGACCTTCAACCACCGCATCGGCGTGGAGGGCTACGGCGCGATCGAGGGCGCGCCGGCCAACCGGGGGGCTGCTCGACCAGGTCGCGGCGCTGGAGTGGGTGCGCGACCACGTCGCGGCGTTCGGGGGCGACCCGGAGCAGGTTGACGGTGTTCGGCGAGTCGGCCGGCGCCGGAGCGGTCGCGTCCCTGCTGGCGATCCCGCGCGCCGCAGGGCTGTTCCGCCGGGCGATCGCGCAGAGCGTGCCCGGCACGTTCCTCTCGGCCGCACTGGGCCGCCGACGTCATGGGGACGATCGCGGGCCGGATCGACCGGCGGGCGACCGTGGCGGACCTGCGCGGACGTCGACCCCGACGACCTGATCGCCGCGGCCGACGGCCTCGTCATGCGCGAGCACGAGCGCTGGGGCCCTCGTCGCCCTGACCCCGACCCCCTTCTCCCCCGTCGTCGACGGGGAGGTCCTCCCGACGACGCCGTGGGCGGCGCTGCGCGCGGGCGCCGCGCGGGACGTCGACGTGATCGTCGGCACAACCGCGACGAGTACCGGCTCTTCCTCGCCCTCGGCGGGCTCCTCGGGGCGGTCACGCCGGAGATGGCCGACCGGACCGTCGACGCCCTTCGCCCCCGACGCGGAGCCTTCCGCGCCGGCGTTCCCGGACGCCTCGCCCGAGCAGCAGTTCGAGCTCGTCCAGTCCGACTGGCTCTTCCGGATGCCGTCGCTGCGGATCGCGCAGGAGCACACGGGGCGGTCGTACGTCTACGAGCTGACGCTCGGGGCCCCGGGGCAGGACGGCGCGCTCGGCGCCTGCCACGCCCTCGACGTGCCGGCTCGTGTTCGGCAACCACGGCGGCGGGCTCGCCGCGATGCTGCTCGGCCCCGAGTGCGGCCCCGCGGTCGAGGCGGCCTCGGCGGCGATGCGCGCCGCCTGGGACCGCGTTCGCCCGCGGCGAGGGGCCCGGGTGGCCGGCGTACGACGACGAGACGCGGCAGACCTGGGTGGTGGACGCCGCACCCGTCGTCGGGACCTATCCCGAGGAGACCTCGGCGGCGCTGTGGGCGGGCCACGAGTTTCGGCCCGCTGCCGCTTGCGCGCTAGGTGTACTTGCCCGGAGACGGGCACGGGCCGCGGCGCCGGCGGGGTGGGACAGAACCGGTGCGCGACGACGAGCAGGAGCACGAACGCGATGACGGCGAGGACGACGTAGACGACGAGCCCGAGACCGAGTCCCAGACCGTGTGCAGCACCGACCGCGACGACGTAGGTGAGGACGAACCCGCCGAACGCCCGGCGCGCTTCCAGCCGCCCTCCGCCCAAGCGCCACAGCGCGGCGGCGGTGAGCCCGGTCCACGCCACTATGTGCGGCGGCCGGGGCGAGCAGCCCGCGCAGCACGTGGGTGCCGTCGACCGCGCTGATGTCCCCGCGGGTCTGGATCAGGATCGTGAGGGCGTAACCCATCGTCTCCAGCGCCGCGAACCCGGCTCCGGACGCGACGCCGAGCACGAGGCCGTTGGCGGGCATGCGCCGGTAGCGGGGCACGAAGAGCAGCGCCAGGGGGACGACGAGCTTCGCGGCGTCCTCGATGAGCGCCACGAAACAGCATCGGGAGCCCGCCGAGCCGTTGCAGCGCGTCGAACTCGAGGGTGCCCGCGACGACGGTGCCGATCACACCGCCGAGCAGCGCGGTGAGCGCGAGGGCGTTCGCCCCGAGTCGGTCGGCAACCGGCGGCCGGCGATGAAGGTGGAGGAACGCCGCGGGGATCAACCGCCGCGCCCAGCAGGATGAGCGACGGCACGAAGTTCGGGTTGAGCGTCGCGATCAGCGTCCGCCGGACCAGCTCGAAGAGCACGATCCCGACGACGAGGACCACGACCCACGCCCAGCGCCCGACCCGGGCCGGCGCCTGCACCTCCTGTCATGGAGAGCATTCTGGGTCCGGGTGGCCGAACGTTCAAACGCAGCTCGGAACGAGTGCCCGCACTCCGGACGACGGGGTGGGGGGAGACCGCCCGGGACGCGGCCGACGGACGTCCCGGGCGGTCTGGGGAGGGTGGCTCCTACAGGGACAGCAGGCGGTCGAAGAACTCGCGGTAGCGGCGCAGCGCCTGACGGAGCTCCTCGGTGCCGGGCTCGGCGTTGCCGCTCCACTCCGCCTCGAGCTCGGAGCGCTGGTCGCGGAACACCCGGCTCACCTCGTCGAGCACCTCGCCCACGAGCTGGTCGGCCTCGGTGACCGACTGCCGCGGCTTCGTCGACGAACCCGGCCTGCACCTCCTGCCAGCGGTTCCGCAGGCGCTCGGAGGCGGTCGGGTCGAGGACGGAGATGGAGTCCTGCCCGGCGTCGTGGTCGTGCTGGCCGGCGTGGTCCCCGTGCTGGCGGGTGTAGCGGCCCGGCCCGTCGTCGTCCGGGCGGCCGTCGGCGCCACCCTGGACCGACCGGTCGTCGCGAGGGGCCCGGTCGGTGTTGCTCGGCGTGGTCGGCCCGGTCGCGGTCGTCGCGGCGGTCGGCCAGGTCGTCGCGGTGCTCCGCGCGGTCCTCGCTGCTGGTTGGTCGGCGTGCGTGCTCACCGTCGGCTCCTGTCGTCGTCGCGGGCCTGGTCGTGGTCGTGCGCGGGGCGCGGTCGTCGGCGCCGTGCCCGGGGTCGCGGTGGCCGTCGTCGCGGCGGCCGTTCTCGCGGTGCCGTCCCGTCTCGTCGTCTCCGGGCGCCGGTCGTGGTTCCCGCGGCCTCGCCACGGTCGTCGCCGCCGTCGTCGAGCAGCGCCTCGACGAGGCTGCGGTAGGAGGTCACGGCGCCGCGCAGGTCCTCGGTGTCGGCGCTGCCGTCGCGCTGCGCATCGCGGACGCGGCGGGCCTCGCGGTAGTTCTCGACGACGCGGGGTGTGCTCGACGGAGATGTCGGCGGCGCGCTGGTCGAAGTCGTCGACGGGGTAGCCGCGCTCGCGCATGATCGTCGTGACCGCAGCGAGTCGGCCTTCTCGACCGCTCCGCCCGGGTCGTCGACGAACTCGCCCTGGATCCGCTTCCAGTCGCCGCGGAAGCGCTCGCGGGTCTGCGGGTCGACGGGCTTGAGGTCGAGCTGGCGGTGGCGCTCGCTTGCGCCGCTCGGCCAGCTCCTTCTCCGCCTCGCCCTTGCTGTCCGCGTGCTCGACGGCCCGGTCGTACTCCGGGCCCCGAACTCCTCCTGGAGCTGCTGGGAACGCCGGCCGCGCGGCGATCGCGAGCCCGCCGCCGACCAAGGGCGGCGAGGGACGACGATCCACCACGATCACGACGATGACGGTGCTCATGACATGCCCTCCGGTGGGCCGCTGTTCATGACCCAGAGCGTCGCCCTGCACACGGGCGGTATCAATCGACCGTCAAGCCGCTGGTGGGATGCGTCACACGGACGTCAGCCGTCTGCCGCAAACCTCGACACGCCGTCCGACCTCGGAGGGCCACTCCGATCGGGGGCGGGCAGGCCGTCCGGCCGTCGGACCGTCACTGCCTGCCACCGTGCCGCACCGACCCGCCGTTCGGGAACCCCCCACCGCTCGTGACAGGAAAGCGTCGTTGCTGTCGTCCAGCGGCAGCAACGACGCGTTCCTGTCACCCCGGCGCGGAGCAGGCCCTCGACCTCGGCGAGCCACTCGGGCCGGTGGGCGGCCTCGTCGTGGATGACGTGCCCGGCGCCGGGGATGCGTCGCAGCGAGACGTCGGGGTGGGACGCCGCCAGGGCGTTCGCGGCGCTCGCGGGCAGGACCGGAGCCGGTGTCCTCGCCCGCGGCCAGGACGCGGACCGGGACCGTGACCGGGCGCGTCGAGGTCGAGCGCGGGCCAGCGCCGTGCCCTCCGCGACGGCCCCGAGGGGCGTCGGGGTCGACGTCGAGGAAGCCCGGGCGCGGGCGTCGAGCACGTCGGGGCCCTGGACCTCGGCCGCGGGGCGAGCCGCCGAACACCGGCACGGTGCCGAGCGCGGCCTCCGCGACCGTCGCCGGGGCCGTGCCCGCGGCCTGCCAGCGCGCCACCTGGGCGCGGAGCCCCTGGAAGATCGGCGCGACCGCACCGACGTCGGCCGGACCGCAGCGGCGGGTCCTCGAGCAGCGCCGCCCGGATCAGCTCGGGACGCCGCTGCGCGAAGGGTCCACTCGATCGCCCCGCCGAGCGAGTTCCCGACGACGAGCGCCGGTCCGGTCTCCTCGAGGAGCCTCCTCGACGTCGGCGACGTAGCCGTCGAGGTGGTACCCGCCCGGAACGCGCGGGGAGGAGCCGTGACCTCGCAGGTCGGCCCGCAGCACGTGGGCCCGCTCTCCCAGCGCGTCGGCGGCGAAGGCGAACCGTCCGCAGGCTGTTGCCAGACCCCGTGCAGGAACAGCAGCGTCGGGGCGTCTTCACGTCCCGACGCCACCACGTTGAGCGCGACCATGATCGGGCAGTCTCCCCCAGCCGGCAGGAAGGCGTCGTTGCTGCCACTGGACGACAGCAACGACGCTTTCCTGCCACGAGAGGGGGTCAGGCCCCGCAGGATCCGCGCCGCCCCGGCCATGGCGGCCATCTTCCCGTCGGCCACGTCGCGCGGGAGGTACTTCATCCCGCAGTCGGTGGCGACGACGATCTGCTCGGGCGGCAGGTAGTCGAACGCCCGGCGCACCCGGCCGGCCCACGGTCTCCGCCGTCTCGACCGCCCGGGTCGGACAGGTCGATCACGCCCAGGATGATCGTCTTGTCCGTCAGGTCGCGGAGCACCCCGAGGTCGAGCCCGGACTGCGCGGTCTCGATCGAGATCTGGTCGACCGGACACCCCGCGAGCTCGGGCAGGAACGAGTAGCCCTCCGGCCGCTCGTGGATGATCGCCGCGTACCCGAAGCAGAGGTGCACCGCCGTCGTGCCGGTGACGCCCTCGAGGGCGGCGTTCAGCGCGGCCAGCCCGTACCGGCCGGGCCGGCTCCGGGCGGGCCTGCATGTAGGGCTCGTCGATCTGGACGACGTCGGCGCCCGCAGCGAACAGGTCCTTGATCTCGGCGTTGACCGCCGCCGCGTACGCCATCGCGGCGCGCCTCGGCGTTCGGGATAGAAGTCGTTCTGGGCCTGCTGGGTCATGGTGAAGGGGCCCGGCACGGTGATCTTGATCTTGCGGTCCGTGTTGCGCCGCAGGAACTCCACGTCGCGGCGATCGATTGGGTTGCGTCCGGCGGATCTCCCCCGCGATGCGCGGCAACCGGATTTCGGGTGGCCACTCCGGTCGAGAGCGGTCCCCGGGTTGTCGACGTCGACGCCGTCGAGCGCCGTCGCGAACCTGTTGGAGTAGCTCTCGCGACGGATCTCGCCGTCGGTGATGATGTCGAGCCCGGCGCGCTCCTGGGCACGGATCGCGAGCAGCGTCGCGTCGTCCTGGGCCTGCCGGAGGTGCTCCGGGTCCACCCGCCACAGCTCCTTGGCCCGGACCCGCGGCGGGAACCGGCCGGCCAACCTCGCCCGGTCGATCAGCCAGTCCGGCTGCGCGTACGACCCGACGAGCGACGTGGGCAGGAGGGGTCACGACGCCGCCTGCAGCACGAAGTCGTACTCCGCCTCGAGCCAGGGGACGTCGCTGGACCCGCCGTCGGGCGTGGGCCCGGGGTCCCGCTCGACGAAGCGGACGATGAGCTCGCGCTTCACGCCGTAGACGACGTCGGTGTCGAGGTACTCGGCGCCCGTCCTGGAACAGGTGCGTGATGAGCGGCTCGTAGCCGGGCACGGCCAGCCAGAAGTGGACGTGGGCGGGGCGCATCCAGCTGATGTCGGTCTGGTGGATCAGCTCGCCGACCGGCCCGTCCATCGGATCGCGTAGCCCTTGGGCGCGATCGTGCGCAGGCAGTACGACCCGTCGTCGCGCGACCGGTACTTCGCCCGCAGCCGGGCCTCGTCGACGTCGAGCTGGGACTCGTAGACGCCGTCGTCGTCGGCCTGCCAGACGTCCATCGGCGCGCCCGCGATCGGGCGTCCCGTCGAGCGAGCGGACGACGCCGTGCACGTAGAGCGGGGTGCCCTCCACGCCGTCGGACATGTCGCCGCCGAAGCCGAGCTCCGGCGAGTCGTCGATGAAGAACGGCCCGAGCACGGTCGCGGGCGTCGCGCCCTCGCGCAGCCGGTTGTTCTGCTGCACGACGAGCATCGACAGGCCCAGCACGTCCGAGGCGAGGATGAACTCCTCGCGCTTGTCGGTGCTGATCTGCCCGGTGCGGTGAGCCACTGGATCGCGGCCATCCACTCGGCCTCGGTCAGCTGGGTCTCGCGGGCGAAGGCGTGCAGGTGGCGCACGAGGGCGGTCATCAGCTCGGCGGTCCGCGGGTCGTGGGCCGTGGCCCACCGCTCGACGGCGACGTCGGTGATCGTCTCCTCGGTGACGGTCCGCGGCGTGGTGGAGTGCGTCATCGTCCCTCCTCGGTGATGGACGGCGGCTGGTACGGGTCAGGGTCCACCGGTCGGTTGTGCAGGTCCGACCGACAGGAAGATGTCGTTCGCGACGGGGTGGCGCAGTTCCTCGGCCAGCTGACCGATCAGACCCGCCGTCCGGGCCAGCAGGGCGAAGCCGCGCAGCAGCTCCAGCGGCAGGCCGAGGTCAGCGAGCGCGGCCCCGCAGACACCGGCGCCGTTGAGCGGCAGCGTCTTGCCGAGTACCTCGGGGTGCACGCGCCCGATCGCGGCGAACAGCGACAGGTGCGGGCCGGTCACGCCCTCCTCGGCGGCCAGCGCCATGAGCTTCGGGCGTGCGGGGGTCGCCCTGCTTGTGCACGTGGTGGCCGAGGCCCGGGGACGAACCTTCTTCTGCGCCCGCTGCTTCTGCACCACGTCGAACGCCAGCGCGTCCCCACCCGTCGTCGTCGGGTGGGCAGCGGCGCGGTGAGCTGCTCGTGCAGGAAGCGCCCGCAGTCCTCGGTCACGCCGAGGAACCTGCTTCCGCCCGCCAGCAGCCCCGCGGCGATCGCGCCCTGCACCGAGTCCGGCGCCGGACAGGTGCGTCAACCGCGTGACGATGGCGGTGGGCGTGTAGCCGTGATCGGCCAGCGCCGCGAGGACCGCCTCGAACACCCGGGTCTCCCCCGGGCTCGGGCGGCGGGCTGCGTGGCCAGCCAGAACGCCAGCTCCCCGAAAGCCGACCTGCCCCATCACGTCCTCGACGAGGTCGTGGCCCAGCAGGGTGATCTTGTCGGGCGACGACGCGCCGAGCGCGGTCTCGTACTCGTGCTCACTCACCGGTCTGCAACCACTTCCGGAGCTCCTCGCCGTGCTCGTCCAGCTCCGGCGGGGGCAGCTCGTAGACCGCCGGGGTCGCGGAGAAACCGGATGGGGGGTGCCGCGTCGTCGGGACCGCGCGGTCGCCCTCGCCGACCTCGACGACCGGGTCGAGCCCGAACCGCTCCGCCATCGCGAACCCGCCGTCGATCGGACTGGATCGGCCCCGCACGGCACGCCGGCGGCGACCAGCAGGTCGAACCACTCGACGGCCGTCTTCTCCTTGAGCTTCCTCCGACGAGGATCGGGCCGCAGCTCGTCCCGGTTCTTCGTGCGGTCGGCGTTGCGGGCGAAGCGCTCGTCGTCGGCGACGCCCTCGAGCCCGAGCACCTCGCAGAGCTTGCGGAACTGGCCGTCGTTCGGCGGCCGTGACGATCAGGTCGTCGTCGGCGGTCTCGAGCGGCTCGTACGGGAAGACGCTCGGGTGCGCGTTGCCCATCCGGTGCGGGACCACCCCGCCCGCGACCCACGCGCTGGAGTGGTTCACCAGCCCGGTCAGCGCCGAAGGACAGCAGGTTGCACTCGACGTGCTGGCCCTCGCCGCCGTGGTTCGCGGTGACGCAGGCGCGGCGAGGATGCCGATCACGGCGTGGTTTCCGGCCATCACGTCGAAGACGGAGATGCCGGCGCGGAAGGGCTCGCCGTCGGGATCGCCGGTGAGGTCCATCAGCCCGGAGATGGCCTGGACCATGAGGTCGTAGCCCGGGACGTGCGCGGCCCTTGCCGGAGCCGAACCCGGAGATGCTCGCGTAGACGACGCCGGGGTTTGGTGGCCTTCACCGTCTCGTAGTCGAGGCCGTACTTCTTCATCCCGCCCGGACGCAGGTTCTCGATCACCACGTCCGCGCGCGGCGCGCGAGCTCCTGCGCGACGGCGACGTCCTCGGGATCGCGCAGGTCCAGCGCGATGCTCCGCTTCCCGCGGTTCACCCCCAGGTAGTACGTCGAGGTCTCCCCGCGGGTCGGGGGCATCCAGGTGCGGGTGTCGTCACCCTTCGGGCCCTCGACCTTCACCACCTCGGCGCCCATGTCCGCGAGCAGCATCGTCGCGTAGGGCCCGGCGAGGATCCGGGAGAAGTCGGCCACGAGCACCCCGTCGAGCGGGCCAGCCATGCGCGATCCCCTCTGTCCGTCTGTCGGACGGTCGTCCGCTACTGATCCTCTGCCTTCCCGACGACGGGGCGTCAAGGCTTGGCAGGCTCCGCGTCCGACCCCGCGTCCACCCCCGCGTAGGCGTGGGGCGAACCACCGCGCGAGCAGCGGGTCGTCCCGCAGCCGCCGCACCCAGGCCTCGCGCATCGCGTCGACGAAGGCGGCCGACCCGTCCCCGCCGAGCGCGTCGCTGGAGAAGGCCGACAGCACGCGCAGGAACCAGTCGGAGAAGCCCTGCGTCTCCGCGATCACCGGGAGGCGGGTGGCGGAGTAGGCGTCCAGCCGCGCGCGGTCGCCGTGGTGGGCGGCGACCAGGCCGTGCGCGAGTTCCACGGCGTCGGCCACCGCGAGGTTCATGCCCTTGCCACCGGGCGGGTGATCAGGTGCGCGGCGTCGCCGACGAGGAAGACCCCGCCGGCCTGCATCGGGGCCGTCATGCGGGTCCGCAGGTCCAGGTCGTCGACGCTGATCTCCACCCCGTCGAGGGCGCCCGGCGCGCCGAGCCGCTCCGCGAGGTCGCGACGCAGCTCGTCCCGGTCGAGGTCGGCGCCGCTCACGTCGCCCGGCACCTCGAGGTAGAACCGGGTCTCCTCGGGGCCCCGCCGCAGGTGGGCCGCGTAACCGCGGGGATGGATCGCGTAGATCGTGTGGCCGACGAGCGGGGCCGTGCGGGCCGAGACGACGAGCCAGCGGCTCGCGAGCGGGCGGTCCCTGCACCTGCACCCGGTCGCCGAGGGCCCGGGCCACGACGCTCCCCGCCCCGTCCGCGCCGACGATCGCGCGCGGCGTGAAGGTCGTGCCGCCGGCGGTGATGGTCGGCCCGTCGGGGTCGACGTGGGTGACGGCGTGGTCGAAGCGCAGCGGTGCGCCCTCCGCCTCGAGCGCCCCGGCCAGCTCGGCGACGAACCGGTGCTGCGGGAAACACGAAGTGCGGCCGGTCGCCGGTGAGGTCGGCGTAGTCGAACACGTAGCGCGTCGTCGGCGTCCGGAACTCCAGCCGCCGGTTCTCCTGGTCGAACGTCAGCGGGAACCCCTCGTCCCGCAGCAGCGCCACGGTCCGGTACTCGATCATCCCGGCCTTCGGCAGGGTGCCGAGCTGGTCCCGCGACTGCCGGTCGACCAGCACGTACGGCAACCTCGGCGCGCTGCAGCATCCATGCCAGGACCAGCCCGGCCGGGCCGGCGCCGACGATCACGACCTCGGGGTCCGTCACCACGTCATCGTGCGCGCTCCGGTGATCAGGGCGCGCGCCGACTTCCGGCCCGCGGGGAACCGGGTCCGTCCCCGCCAGGGTGACGTGGGGCAGGTCGCGGGCCCGCCGGACCTGCCTCACGTCACCCTCGCCGGCAAGGCGTCCCCGACGATGCGGCGTTTCCTGCCACCGGACGACAGCAACGACGCTTTCCTGCCACGAGGGGTCAGGACGCCGGCAACGTCACGTGCGGCAGCGACTCCCGGCGGGCGAAGTCGGCGCTGATCTCCCGGCCGCGGCGAGCAGCAGGGGCAGGTGGTGCTCGACGAGGCGTTCGACCGACGTCTCGGCGGCGTGGCAGTTGACGTTCACGCCCGCGATCACGCGGCCCGACCCGTCGCGCAGCGGCGCCGCCACCGACCGGATCCCCAGCGTGAGCTGCTCGTCGGTGAGCGCCCACCCCCGGGCCCGGGACCTCCCGCAGCGCCGCGTCGCGCTCCTCGCGCGTGGGCTGCCAGCGCGGCGTGAGCCCGGAGCGGGTGGGCTCGGCGAGCACCCGGTCGAGCTCCTCGGGCGACAGGGCCGCGAGCTGCACCTTCCCCAGCGAGGTCGGCAGGGCCGGGAAGCGCGTCCCGATCGTCACGGCCAGCGACACGATCTTCGGCACCGACGCCCGCGCGACGTAGACGATGTCCGAGCCGTCGAGCTGCGCGATGGAGCAGGACTCGTGCGTCCGGGCGGACAGGGGCTCGAGGTGGGGGCGGGCCACGTCCCACAGCCCCATCGACCCGACGTAGGCCACGCCCAGGTCGAGCACCCGCGGCGTCAGCACGTACCCGCGCTCCCCCGCCGCACGTAGCCCAGCTCCGTCAGCGTGAGCAGGATGCGCCGCGCCGTCGGTCGGGCGAGCCCCGTGGCCCCGGCGACCTCCGCCAGCGTCATCTCCGGGCGGGTCGGCGAGAACGCGGCGATCACCTCCAGCCCGCGCGCCAGCGCCTCGATGAAGTCCGGTCCGGTTCCCTCACGCGGCACGCCGTGCACCCTACGTCCGCCAGGCGGACAGGGTCGTCCTTCCCGACGACGGGTCGGTGCCGGTTGACACCGCAACCGTCGCTCAGCACAGTGACGTGCACCATCTGTCCGACACACGGACATGTGTCCGAACGTGAGGGAGCAAGTGCGATGAGTGAGGCCCGCCGCCCCGTCGTCCTGCGCGGGGGCACCGTGCTGACGCTGGACGCCGCGCACACCGTGCTGACCGACGCCGACGTCCTGGTGGTCGACGACCGGATCGCCGCGGTCGGGACGCAGCTCGACGTCCCCGAGGGCACCGAGGAGATCGACGCGACCGGCGGCATCGTCATGCCCGGCATGATCGACACCCACCGGCACATGTGGCAGACCGCGATGCGCGGGTACGGCGCCGACTGGACGCTCACCCAGTACTTCGTCTGGTACTACCTCGAGCACGGGCGGGCGTTCCGGCCGGAGGACGTGTACGCGGGCAACCTCGTCGGGGCCATCGAGGCGATCGACGCGGGCGTGACGACGACGGTCGACTGGTCGCACGGGCTGCAGACCGCGCAGCACGCCGACGCGGCGGTCGACGCGCTGCAGGCCGTCCCGGGCCGGTTCGTCCTTGGCTACGGCAACATCCAGGACGCGCCCGCCGCCTGGACCGGCTCCGCCGAGTTCCGGGACTTCGTCGGTCGCCGGATGAGCGGTGACCGCGACCTGCTCGGCTTCCAGCTCGCCTTCGACGTCACCGGCGACCCGACCTTCCCGGAGAAGCCCGCCTTCGACGTCGCCCGCGATCTCGGCGTCCCGGTGACCACGCACGCCGGCGTCTGGGGCGCCACGAACGACGACGGCATCCGGCTGATGCACGACCACGGGTTCATGACGCCCGAGACGTCTACGTCCACGCCGCGACGCTCTCCGCCGACTCCTACCACCGCATCGCCGCGACCGGCGGCTCCGTCTCGGTGTCCACCGAGAGCGAGCAGTCGGCGGGCCAGGGCTACCCGCCCACCTGGGCGCTGCGCTCGCACGGCATCCCGGTGTCGCTCTCCATGGACACCAGCGTGTGGTGGAGCGGCGACCTGTTCTCGGCGATGCGAACCACGCTCGGCGCCGACCGCGCCCGCGAGCACCTCGAGGCCCACGCCAAGGGCGAGACGGTCACGCACGCCGCGCTGCGCGCCGAGCAGGTCGTCGACTGGGCGACCCGCGGGGGCGCGGCCGCGCTCGGGCGGGACGACCTCGGAGCCTGGAGGTCGGGAAGAAGGCCGACGTGGTGCTGCTGCGCAACGAGCACTCGCCGGTGATGTTCCCAGTGCTGCACCCCTACGGCCACGTGGCGTTCCAGGCGCAGCGCGGCGACGTCGAGGCCGTGATCGTCGACGGCCGCGTCGTCAAGCGGGACCACCGCCTCGTCGGGATCGACCTCGCCGCCGCGCGCCGCACCGTGGAGTCGACCGTCGAGCACCTGCGCTCCACCCTCGGCGACGAGGCCTGGACCGCGGGAATGAACCCGGAGGTCCCGGAGACGAAGGTGCTGGGACAACCCGTACACCTACACCGACTACCGGTCGGCGGCCACGCACGAGGTGCGCTGAGGCGCAGGTGAGCAGAAAGTGGGGCTACAGCCCCACTTTCTGCTCACGAGCGCGACAGCGCACCGTAGAGAGCCCGCTCGAAGTCCTCGTAGAGGCCCCACGCCTCGGGAGTGATGAACGGCAGCGAGTTGGTGTAGATCGACGCGCAGATCCCGGTGGTGCGGTCGACGAAGAAGTGGGTGTTGAACAGGCCGGCCCACGCCCCCGACCAGGCGCGGCGGCCGCCGGGCACGTCGGCGGTGTTGAGCAGCAGCCCGTAGCCCCAGGTCCAGCCCGGGCCGAGGGTCAGCGAGTCGGTGGTGGCCGGGTCGGCGGTGGGGATCTCCGTCGGCATCGGGGCACCGTCGAGCTGGTCGGAGAAGGCGGCGTCGACCGTCTCCTGGCGCAGGATGCGCGCGCCGTCCAGCTCGCCGCCGCGCAGCAGGGCCCGCTCGAAGCGGATGTAGTCGCGCGGCGTGGAGTGCAGGCCGTGACCACCGGCCCACCACTGCGGGTCGTCGGGCAGGACGTTCCCGATCGAACCCCAGGTGCCGTCCTCGCCCTTCGCGTGCACCGGGGTCTTGTTGGACTGCCGCGCGTCGTCGAGGGCGAACATCGTGTCGTCCATGCCCAGCGGGCCGGTGATCTTCTCCTTCACCACGACGTCGAGGGTGGTGCCGGCGACGGCCTCGACCACGCGTCCCAGCCAGTCGGTGTTGATCCCGTAGACGAACCGGGTTCCGGGATCGCAGACCATCGGGGCGTTGAACGCCGCCATGTCGCCCGGCACCACGTTCGGCGTCCCGGTGGCCTCCTCGAAGCGCCTGATCCCCTCGTCCCAGAACCAGTAGCCCAGCCCGGACGTGTGCGTGATCAGCTGCTTCACCGTCGCCTTCGAGGCGGGCTCGCGCAGCTTCGGCGTGTCGCCGTCGAAGCCCTCCAGGACCTGCACGCCGCTGAACTCGGACACGTAGGACTCGACGGGCGCGTCCAGGTCGAGCAGGCCGGACTCCATCTGCTGCAGCGCCGCGGTCGTCGCGACCATCTTCGTCATCGACATGATGCGGAAGTGCGTGCTCGTCGAGACGGCCTCGCCGCTCCCGACGACCCGCTCACCCGCCGCGCCCTCGTAGATCACGCCGTCGCGGTCGGCCGCGATCGCGGCGACGTGCGGGACGGCGCCGTTCGCCACGGCGGCGGACAGGATGCGGTCGATGCCGGAGCCGTCGATCGAGAGGGACACGGGAACCTCCATGGGTCAGGTGCTACCGGTCACATCAAACCCAGTGTCCTGTGTCACGTCGAGCCCCGACCGCACCCGCCTCGGGGGTGGGCCGACGTTCCGGCAGGGGGCACCGGAACGGCGGCCTGCCGACCCCCTGTGTGCTCAACGGGCTGCAGCTCCGAGGATGACCGGCACCGGACACCGGCGGCTGGGAACTTGGATCAACCGTGGAGGGGAGGGCGTTGTGACCGGTCACAACGAACCGTCACCCGGCGCGTCCCACCGCCCGGTCGCCGCGTGGCTGCGGGCGGAGAAGGCCGCCATGTGCGATGCCCTCGTGCACGGTCACCGGGACCCTGAACCCGCAGTAACGGGTCCTGCCGGTCGAGCAGCTCGAGGGCGACGTCCGGGCGATCACGAACCTCAACCTCGACGTCGTCATCGCCTCGCTCGAGGGCGACGAGGAGGTCCGGCGGGCCGCCGAGCCGCGGCTGCGGGAGTCCGCCGCGCGCCGCGCCGAGGAGGGCGTCGCGCTCGGCGCGGCGCTGCGGGCCTACCAGTTGAGCGCCCGCTGGCTCCTGGACGCCGCGGTCGAGGCGGGCGTGGTGGAGGTCGGGACCGCGCCCCTGGCACGCCGTCCTCGACGCGATGCTCGACCACCTGTCGTGGGTGACGCCGGTGGTCACCGCCGGCTACCTGGAGGCCGCCGACGGCGAGCGGGGGCAGGACGCGCGCGGTCGGCAGGCGGCCCTGTCGGCGCTGCTCGCCGGGGCGTCGGCGGCGACGGCCGCCCGCGTCGGCGAACTCCGCCTGCCGCCGCGGGTCGTCGTCCTCGCGGTCGACCTGGCCCCGCACCCGACGCCCTGGCGAGCGGGGAGGTCGACGCGACCGTCGTCGAGCGCCGCAAGGTGCGCCGGGTCCGCGGCGAGCTCGAGCGCCAGTTTCCCGGGCGACGTCCTCGTCTCGCTGTCGACCGACTCCGGGATCGTGGTGCTGCCCCTCGCCGCCGAGGACCTCCCCGACGGCCCGGACCTACCCGAACCGGTGCTGCGCCGGCTCCGTCACCTCACCCGCGAGCTCGTCGTCGTCGCCGGCGCGGAGCTGCGCGTCGCCGCCGTCGGCGGTCGCACCGACGACGTCCGGGGCGCCGCCGACCTGGCACGCGAGGTGCTGCGCGTCGCCGGGATCGCCGGGCCGGCCGAGCCGGTCGTCCAGCTCCGCGACGTCGCCGTGGCGTACCAGCTGACCCGCCCGGGGCCGGCCCTCGGACGCGCTCGCGTCCCGCCTCGACCGCCTCGACGGGCACCCCGAGTTGGAGAACACCCTCCTCAGCTGGCTGCGCCACGACTGCGCCCGCCGCGCCACGGCCGCCGACCTGCACGTGCACCCGAACACCGTGGACCACCGCGTCCGGCGGATCGCGGAGATGATCGGGCTCGACCTCGGGCGCCCCGGGGACCTGGTCACCGCCCGCGCCGCGCTGCTGGCGCGGGCCGCGCGCTCACCCGCCGTCCGCCACCCGCTCCGCTGACGCCGGGCCGAGGACGGCCAGCAGCTGCAGCTTCTCGTGGGTCTCGCTGCCGGGGACGGCGGTGTAGACCAGCAGCCGGTGCGACTGGTCGGGGTCGAGCAGCGTCTGACAGGTGAGCTCGAGGCGGCCGACCTCGGGGTGCACGAGGCGTTTGACGTCGGGCGGGCGGAGCCCCACCTCGTGGGCCTCCCACAGCGTCGCGAACTCCGCGCTGCGCCGGAGCAGCACGTCGGCGAGGTGCGCCGCGGGGGAACCGGGGCCGCGCAGGGACACGATCTCCCGCAGCCCGGAGGCGTAGAGCCTCGACAGCGCGTCGTGGTCCTCCGGCTCGTAGCGCGCCCGGGTCGCCGGCTCGGTGAACCAGCGGTACCCGAGGCTGCGCGCGGGGCCGGTGTACGCGGTCAAATCACCGGACAGCGCCACACTCATCGGGCTCTGGCGCAGCGTCTCCCCGAGCTCGGTGATGATCTCGGCCGGAGTGTCGTCGAGCCGGTCGAGGATGCGGAGCAGCCCGGGGCCGGACGTGGGTGCCGGCAGGCCCCCGGTTCGGCGGGTGGTGTCCGGCGAGCCGGAACAGGTGGTCGCGCTCGTCGAGCGACAGGTGCAGCCCCTGCGCGATCGAGGCGATCATCTGCTCCGACGGCTGCGGCCCGCGCTCCCGCTCGAGGCGGGCGTAGTAGTCGGCCGACATGTGGCACAGGGCGGCGACCTCCTCGCGCCGCAGCCCGCTCGTGCGCCGGCGTCGCCCGCGCGGCAGCCCGACGTCGTCCGGTTGCAGCGCCTCGCGCCGCCGGCGCAGGAACGTCGCCAGCCCGGCCCGGTCGATCATCGGCTCCGCCTCTCCTCGGTGTCGTCTTCCTACCGCGCGGTCCGGATCCGTAGCCACGGATCGTCGGGCCGTGGCTACGGATCCCGCGTGGGGCCACCGTCGTCGGTGTCTCCCCCACCGCACCGAAGGAGCACGCTGTGTCCCGCACCCCCGACATCACCGTCCCCGACCTCACCGGCCGGCGCGTCGTCGTCACCGGCGCCAGCGACGGCGTCGGCCTCGCGCTCGCGGGTCGGCTCGCCGCCGCCGGCGCCGAGGTCGTCCTGCCCGTCCGGAACCCGACCAAGGGACGCGCCGCGCTGACGACGATCCGTGGGCGCACCCCCGCCGCGGACGTCTCGCTGCGCGAGCTCGACCTGTCCTCCCTCGCCTCCGTCGCCGCCCTGGGCGCGGCCCTGCGCGAGGAGGGCGGCCGGTCCACCACCTGATCCTCAACGCGGGCGTGATGACCCCGCCCGAACGGCAGACCACCGCGGACGGGTTCGAGTTGCAGTTCGGCACGAACCACCTCGGGCACGTCCGCCCTCGTCGGCCACCTGCTGCCGCTGCTGCGGGCGGGCCGCGCGCGCGTGACCTCCCAGCTCAGCGTCCGCCGCGCGGTCGGGGGCCGTGCACTGGGAGGACCTCCAGTGGGAGCGCTCCTACCACGGCGGTCGCGCGTACAGCTCGTCGAAGATCGCGTTCGGGTTGTTCGCGCTCGAGCTCGGGCGCCGGAGCCGGGCGAACGGGTGGGGTGTCACCAGCACCCTCTCCCACCCCGGTGTCGTGCCGACGAACCTGCTCGCCGCCCGACCCGAGGTCGGACGGACGCGGGACACCCCGCAGATCGGCCTCATCCGGGCGATGTCCCGCTGGGGTCTGACCGGCACGGTGGAGACCGGGACGCTCCCGGCCCCTGTACGCGGCGACCTCCCCCGAGGCCCGCGACGGCGGGTTCTACGGACCGGACGGGCTCGGTCACCTCCGCGGCGGCCCCGCCGAGCAGCCGCTCTACCGCCCGTTGCGCAGCACCGAGGAGGCCGCGCGGGTGTGGACGGTCTCCCAGGAGCTCACGGGGGTCTCGCTCGACGACGACGCGCGATCCGCGGACCGCGGCTGACGGCGGCTGGGCGGTCAGCGCAGCAGCGGTGCCACGACCTCCCGGGACTGGAGCGCGAGGAGCGAGCGGGCGCGCGGGACGAGGTGGAAGCTCGCCGTCGGGATCGCGTCGGCCATGGCCCGGGCGTGCTCCGGCTTGGCCCCGTGGTCGTCCTCGCCGACGACGACCTCGGCCGGCATCCGCAGCCGCGGGAGCTCCGCGAGGTCGTCCGCCTCGGCGACCCGCGCGAGCCCGTCGGCCCACGACAGGATCGGGGTGCGCTCCACCCGGGTCCGGGCGTACTGCACCGCCGACCCGTTGCGCGCCAGCTGGTCCGGGGTGAACCACCGGGTGGTCGAGATGTCGGCGACCGCGGGTGTCGGCGCGGAGGGCCTCGGACAGCGTCGCGAACAGCGGCGAGGGCGAGGAGCGGGGCGCGAGCAGGGACAGCCGCCGGGTCCGGTCGGGGTGGGCGAGCGCGAACCGCTGCCGATCACGGCGCCGAGGGAGTGCCCGACGACGTGCGCCGCGGGCACCTCGAGCCGGTCGAGCAGTTCGAGGAGGTCCTCGACGAGGCGGGCGGTGCACGGCATGCGGGCTCCCGCCGCGGCCCCGTGGCCGCGCAGGTCGTAGCGGACGACCCGCCGCTCGCCCCGCAGCTTCAGCGCCAGACCCGACCAGAAGTCCAGGTCGAACGGGGTGGCGTGCACCAGTACCACCACGGGCCCGACGCCTTCGTCGACCACCCGGGTGCGCACCCCCGCCGAGTACGACCGCTCGCTCGCTCATCACCGAGATCCCCCGGGCGGAACACTACGCGACCGCCGTCGTGGCTCCACCGCCGAGATCCTGTTCGGCGGGAGCGTCACCAGGTGACTGGCAGGAATCTGACGTTCATCGTCGTTCCTGCCACTCGTTCCCGACGACGGGTGCGGCCAGGCTGGGTGCCATGCGGATCGAGATCGTGGTGTTCGACGGCTTCGACGACCTGGACGCGTTCGGGCCGCACGAGGTGTTCTCCCACGCGGCGAACCGGCTCGACGGCTGGTCGTCGACGCTGGTCGGAGTAGATGCGCCGAGCACGGTGACCAGCGCGCACGGTGTGGTGATGACCGTGGCCGAGGTGCTCGGCGAGCCCGACCTTCGTCGTCGTACCGGGCGGAGGGTGGTTCACCCCCGGGGCGGGCGCGCGGGCCGTGGCCGACCGCGGGGTGCTACCGCGCCGCGTGCGCGAGCTGGCCGACCGCGGCACGACCGTCGCGTCGGTCTGCACCGGCGCGATGATCCTCGCCGCGGCCGGACTGACCGCCGGCCGACCCGCCGTCACGCAGCCCAGCGCGATGGACGCGCTCGAGGAGTCCGGCGCGCTCGTCCGACGGGACGCGCGGGTGGTCGACGACGGGTCGCTGGTCACCGGCGGCGGGGTCACCAGCGGGCATCGACCTCGCGCTGCACCTGATCGCCCGGGAGGCCGATCCCGAGGCCGCCCGCGCCGTCGCGGCGCACATGGTCTACCGCCGCAGATCGACCTGGACGCCGCCGCCCCGGCCTGAGCTGTCACCCGTTCTGCGGGAAACCGAGGTTCAGCCCGGCGTGCGACGGGTCGAGCCAGCGGGATGTCACGGCCTTGCCGCGGGTGAAGAACTTCACGCCTTCGGCGCCGTGGGCCTTGGTGTCGCCGAACAGGGACGCCTTCCAGCCGCCGAACGAGAACGTCGCGACCGGCACCGGGATCGGCACGTTGATGCCGATCATCCCGACCTCGATCTCGTTCTGGAACCGGCGCGCGGCGCCGCCGTCGTTCGTGAAGATCGCGGTCCCGTTGCCGTTCGGGTTGGCGTTGACGAGGTCCACGGCCTCGGTGTAGGAGTCCACGCGCACCACCGACAGCACCGGGCCGAAGATCTCCTCGGTGTAGACGGACATGTCGGTGCCGACGTGGTCGAACAGCGTCGGGCCGACGAAGAAGCCCTGACCGTCCGCGTCGAACTCCCCGGTCCGCCCGTCCACCACGACGGTCGCGCCCTCGCGCTCGCCCGCGTCGACGTAGCCGGACACCCGGTCCTGCGCGGCCTTCGTGACCAGCGGGCCCATGTCGCAGGAGCGGCGCCCGTCGCCGGTGCGCAGCCCGCGGGCCCGCTCGGCGATCTTCCCGACGAGGGTGTCGGCGCAGTCGCCCACCGCGACCAGCGCCGAGACCGCCATGCAGCGCTCCCCCGCCGCGCCGAACCCGGCCGAGACCGCGGCGTCGGCGGCCAGGTCGAGGTCGGCGTCGGGCAGGACGACCATGTGGTTCTTCGCCCCGCCGAGCGCCTGCACCCGCTTGCCGTAGCGGGTGCCGGTCCGGTAGATATACTCGGCGATCGGCGTCGAGCCGACGAAGCTGATGGCCTTGACGTCGGGGCTGGTCAGCAGGCCGTCGACGGCGACCTTGTCCCCGTTGACGACGGAGAAGATGCCCTCGGGCAGCCCGGCCTCACGCCACAGCGCGGCCATCCAGCTCGCCGCGGACGGGTCCTTCTCGCTCGGCTTGAGCACGACGGTGTTGCCGGCCGCGATCGCGATCGGCAGGAACCAGAGCGGAACCATCGCCGGAAAGTTGAACGGCGAGATAATGCCGACGACGCCGAGCGGCTGACGGATCGAGTACACGTCGATGCCGGTCGAGGCGTTCTCCGTCGCCCCGCCCTTGAGCAGGTGCGGGATGCCGCAGGCGAACTCCACGACCTCCTGGCCGCGGGCGACCTCGCCGAGGGCGTCGGAGACGACCTTGCCGTGCTCGGCGGTGATGATCTCCGCGAGCTCGTCGCGGTGGGCGTCCAGCAGCGCGCGGAAGCGGAAGAGGATCGAGGTGCGCCGGGCCAGGGAGGGTGTCACGCCACGCGGGGAACGCCGCCTTCGCCGCGGCGATCGCGTCGAGGACCTCCTCGGCGGAGGCGAACGGCACCCGCGCGCTGACCGCGCCGGTCGCCGGGTCGGTGACGTCCCCGAAGATCCCGCTGCCGCCGGGCGTCGCCTTCCCGCCGATCCAGTGGGTGAGCTCCGGGACGCCGCCGTCGGTGGGGGTGGTGGCGGTGTCGTCCAGCGTGCTGGTCATCTCGTATCTCCGCGTCGTCGGTGGCTCGGGCGGACCGGGCTGAGGCGAGCGTGGCCGTCTCGCCGACGTCCCACCAGCCCCGGGTGTCGGATGCCCCGATCGACGGCTCCCGTCCCGCCCCGGACCACACCGACCTGAGGAGCCGGCGTCGCGCCCGGGGCGCCCGACGTCCCGCGGGCAGCTGGGAGATCCTGTTCCGCGGAGCGAAGTGGTCGATGAGCGACCACTTCGCTCCGCAGCGTCAGATCTTGCCCAATAGACCGGTCAACGTAGTGACAGCTGTTGTCCGGGGACGATCAGATCGGGGTCGGCAAGACCGTTGACGGAGGCGAGCGTGCTCGCCCGGGTGCCGTGGTTCGCGGCAATCGTCGAGAGCGTGTCCCCAGGTCGGACGGTTGTACGTCCCGCCCTCGTCGGACGACGAGCGCGGTGCGGTCCGCGGAGCCACTCCGCCAGCTGCTCGTCAGCGTCGACACGAATTCGCCGAGGCTGGTCCCCGCCGAGCCCAGCATCTGTCCACCGGAACGCACCGTGGCCGCAGAATTCGCCGGTGCGGTGATGACAGCGACGAGAAGGACGACGAGAACCACGAGGCCGACGATCCGCGCCAGATTCACGTGGAGATCCTCTCTTTCATAGAGAGCTTCGTCGAGCCCGTCGTGGATCAGCCTCCGAATAGCACCGGAATATTGCGCTATCCGGTTGCTTGCGGTACGCCCGCAAAGCCGAACCTGCTTGTGATACCTCGGGGCCACACGCAGCATCCGGCTCGATGGATCTCCTTCCCTTGGCTGTCCTGGTCCTGGTCGTGCTGTTCGTCCTGGTCCCCTTCCGACGCCGCATCGGCGGACGCGGCGGTGGTTCAGAGAAGGCTCGAGTCGGCGCTCTCTGGGTCCTCGCCGGGGTCGTGCTCGCTTTGATCATTGCCAGCCGCTGAGGGCGGGCGCGACGATGGCGGCCCACTCGCGCCGGACACGAGCAGGTCGCCGCCATCGATCCGGCTGGCCTCGATCAGCGCACGGACAGCTGCTGCCCGGGGACGATCAGGTTCGGGTTCGTGATGTCCGTTGCGCGCGGCGAGGGTGGACGTGCTGACGCCGTACCGGGCCGCGACGGAGGACAGGGTGTCGCCGGGCCGGACGGTGTAGGTCGCCGACCCGGACGAACTCGACCGCGTCACCGACGACGACGCGGACGAGCCCCCCGGCGCGACGCCCTCGAAGAACTGGATGAGGCTCGTCCCGGCCGACCGCAGGGCCGCCCCGGTCTCGCGCACGACCGCCGCCGAGGTCAGCGGCTGCGAGATGATCGCGTACAGCACGAGCAGGACCACCAGGATCCCGACCACCCGCCCGAGGCTCACCCCGTCATGGTGCGAGCCCCGCGCGGGTCACGCGAGCACAACGGCGCCCGGTCACTCGCTGGTCGGAACGACCGGCTCCGACCGGCTCTCGTGGTTGCGCCGATCAGGACCCGCTCGAGGATGGTGGCGTTGGCCTGGCCGCCGCCCTCGCACATCGTCTGCAGCCCGCGCGTCGCCCCGGTGCGGCGCAGTTCGTGCACGAGCTTCGTCGCGAGCACGGCGCCGGTCGCGCCCAGCGGATGGCCCATGGCGATGGCGCCGCCGTTGACGTTGGTGCGCTCCAGGGACGCGCCGGTCTCCTCGGCCCACGCGAGCACGACCGGCGCGAACGCCTCGTTGCACTCGAAGAGGTCGATGTCGTCGACGGTCAGGCCGGCTTTCTTCAGGACCGACCGGGTCGCGGGGATGGGACCGGTGAGCATGAGGACCGGGTCCTCCCCCACGACGGCCATCGTCGAGATCTTCGCGATCGGCTCCAGGCCGTGCTCCCGCATCGCCTGCTCGGAGGCGATCAGCAGGGCCGCCGAGCCGACCGACACCTGCGAGGACACCGCCGCCGTCAGGCGGTAGCCCTCGCGCAGCGGCGGGAGGGACGCCATCTTCTCGAGGTCGACGTTCGGCCGGACGCCCTCGTCGTGGGACAGGAAGTTCAGCGGGGCGATCTGACCGCCGAAGCGGCCCTCGTCCGGTCGCGACGGCGGCGCGCCGATGCGACTCGACGGCGAACTCCTCCATCCGCTCCCGCGTGATGCCCCATTTCTCCGCGATGAGCTGCGCCCCGCGGAAACTGGCTGACCTCCTGGTCGCCGTAGCGCTCTCGGATCCACTTCGCGCCCTCGCGGCGGGTGCCCATGCGCTCGAGCACCGCGGCGTTCGCGTCGATCGGCACGATCGCCATGTTCTCCACGCCGGCCGCGACGACCAGGTCCTGCGTGCCGGACATGATCCCCTGCGCCGCGAAGTGCAGCGCCGTGCTGGGAGGAGCCGCACGCGCGGTTGATCGTGGTTGCCGGGGACGTGCTCCGGGTAGCCGGCGGAGAGCCACGCCGTCCGCCCCGATGAACCCCGGCCTGCGGCCCGAGCTGCGTCACGCACCCCATCAGGGACGTCCTCGACGGCCCCGGGGTCGACGCCCGTCCGCTCCATGAGGGCCGTCAGTGCGTGCGCCCCCAGGTCGGCGGGGTGGACGTCCCGCGAGCTTGCCCTTGCGGGTGTTGCCGATCGGGGATCGGACGGCGTCGACGATGTAGGCCTCGGCACACGGTGCCTCCTGCGAGCGGGTGCGGATCCTGTCGTGCAGTGTCGGCGGTGGGCCACCGCCCGACACCAGGGCTGCGCTCAGCCCTGCCGGGTCGCCGTCGCCTGGTAGTTCGCGATCAGGTCCTTCTTCAGCTGGCCGCGGGCCCTTGACCTCGATGCCCTCGTCGATCGCCCACGCCCGGATGCGTTCGCGCTCGTCGGCGGTCAAGCCGTCGCGGCCCGTCGCGGCCGCGCGGCTCCTCGGCCGGCTCCGGCTCGGCAGCCGGGGCGGGCTCTCGACCGGACTCGGCGGGCTCAGCAGGAGGGAGCCGAACTCGTCGGTCCGCGTGAGCAACGCCGGGTCGCCCGCGTCGAACGCCTCGACCACCCAGCCCGGGAGGCGGCCGCGGGAGGACAGGCCGGCGCCGTGCTCGTTGGCCCAGGCCCGGATCTCCTGGTTGCGCTCTCGCGAGGGCGGACGACGGCGCGGCGGAGGACGAGGACGACGACGGGGGCCGGGGCGGGCGGTCCCGTTCCCGGTTGGCCGCGCCGCCCTCCGGTGCGCCGGGCCGCGGCGATGTAGCGCTCGAGCGCCGCGCGCAGGTCGCCGGCGTTCGCCGCCGACAGGTCGATCTCGTAGACGGCGCCGTCGAGCCCGAAGCCGACGGTCTCCTCCGCGGTGCCGCCGTCGAGGTCGTCGACCAACGTGACGGTGGTCCTGGTGGCCCATACCTGTGCTCCTCGGGTCGGCCGGGGTGGGTGGGCGAGGTCGCCGGTCCCCCCGGTCCCGCTCCCCGCGCAGGTCCTACCAGCTCACCCCGACACTCGGCGCGGGGAACACGACGGCGGCCTTGATCACAGGCCGCCGACGCGAGCAGGCGGTTCGCGCGCCGAGGACGACGCGGCAACGTGCGCGGGCAGCAGGATGCCGACCGTCCGCCACAGCTCCGCCCGGGGCTCGAGCCCGACGAGGACCGCCGCCGCGAGCCGGTCGTCGACCGGCGAGGACGAGCCCACGGCCCGCGCCAGCGCCTCCGCACCGAACGTCCGGGCCACGATCAGCTGCCACAGGTACTCCTCGACCGTGCAGTCGCCGAAGGAGCAGTGGACCGTCGCCGCGAGGTCGGTCACGCCGTCGGCCGCCCGACGGGCCCGGCGCGCCAGCGCGGGGAACGGCCCGACGTCGGGGATCGCCCGCCTCGGCCATCGTCTCCCCCGCGAGCTGGGAGGGGAATCCACGCCTCGTCCCGGGCGAGGTGCGCGACGGCGTCCCGCACCGTCCGGCCGCCGAGCGGGTCGGAGGCGAAAGACGGGCCCGGGGACCCGCGCCCACCCGTCGTCGGAAATGCGCTCCACGACGCCCTCGATCGCGCGGTCGGCCTGCCGGAAGGTCTCCACCGGGTTCATGACGGCGAGCGTGGACCCGATGGCGGTCAGCTCCGGTCCGCCACCGCCTGCCGGACGTCGTGGCCCAGTCTCGGCCCGGGTGTGGGTCCGGGCGCGGGCTCGGGCCGCCAGCCCGAGGCGTACACGCGGCGCGCCAGCGGTTCGACGGCGTCGAGGCTCTCGGGGCCCGCGAGCATCGCGAGGTAGGGGCCGGCGGCCGCGGCCGATCGCGGGGTCGACGGCGCCGCGGCGAGGATGCGGTCGGAGGGGAGACGGGCGTCGAGGTCGAGGTCGTGGCCGGCCCAGCGGTCGAGCATCGCGTCGTCCATGCCCACGTGGTCGGCCACCCAGGGGCGCATCTCGCGGTCGCACCAGGCCTCGAAGGCCGCGGCGAGCCCGTCGTCGGGACCGCATCCCTCGTCGAGGAGCCGGAGCAGCTCGCGGACCTGCAGCAGCGAGGTGGTGATCCCGCGGCCGAACCATCGGCGTCGTGGTGGCGACCGCGTCGCCGACGTGCACGAGGCCCCGGACGCCGGACTGGCCGCGGTAGTGGTTGAGGAGGGCTCCCCCGGGCAGGACCGGCGTGACGGGTTCGGCGCGCTCCGGGTCGGTCCACGCGTCGAGCCCGGGGATCGCGGCGCAGGCCGCGTCGAACGCCGCCGCGTGGCGGAGCAGCGCGAGGTCGGGCGCCGCGGTCGGGCGGAGACGATCAGCACCGAGAAGAGGCCACCTTGGCTCGTGCCGGAAGACGATGACCTGGTAGCCGGTCGAGGTCGGCCTGCCAGGCGAGCGGGTTGGTCATCGGGCCGGGCTCGCGCCGGGCCGGCGAGCCGGTACTGCCGATCGACGTAGGCGACCCCCGGTCCGGCCGCTCAGCCCCGGGGCGGGACGCAGCGGGGCGGGTCACGCGCCCGGCGCGGCCGGAGGCGTCGAGCACGAGATCGGCGGGGCAGCGGGGTCGCCGTCGACGACGAGCCCCGTCGCCCGGCCCCCGTCCACCGCGACCGCGTCCACGTGTTCCGCGGCGCAGCTCCACCCCGGGGATCCCGACGACGACGGAGCGCAGGGCCCGCTCGAAGGTCTCCCGCCGCGAGCGCATCCCGCCGGGCACGCGGCGGCCGTCGGGCAGGACCATCGTGATCGGCTCCGCGCCGGCCGCGCCCCAGGCCTCGTAGGCCCCCGGGACCTCGGGCCCGCAGGGTCTCCCCGATTCTGCGGCCGGAACCCGTGCGCGTGGTGGAACTGCATCACGCCGCGCCGTTCCCAGCGGCCGTCGGGCCCGGGGCCGGTGTCGCGGTCCACGGCGGTGACGCGGTGGCCACGCGCCGGGCGAGCGCGGGCCCCCAGGACGAGGCCGGTGGGGCCGGCTCCGATGATCGCGCGACCGTGCACGGCGACCACCTCGATCTCTACACTGGAATGGGTATCGATTGCACCGAGGGTTGCACCGAAACTCCGGAGGACGTCAAGGCATGACGCGGGCCTACCGCTCGGACCTGCGCGCGCAGCAGGCGCGGACGACGCGGCGCACGATCGTCGGCGCGGCGCGGGACCTGTTCGTTGTGAGCGGGGGTACGACCGGACGACCCTCGACGCCGTCGCCGCGGCGGCCGGGGTGAGCCGGCGGACCGTGGTGAACGCGGTCGGGGGCAAGGCCGCGCTGCTGAAGCTCGCGTGGGACGAGGCGCTGGTCGGCGACGACGAGCCCGTGCCCATGGTCGACCGCCCCGCCGTGCTCGCCATCCGCGCGTCGGCCGACCCCGCCGAGTCCTACCGGCTGTGGGCGGCGATGGTCGCCGACGTCAGCGGCCGGGCGGTGGCCCTGCAACCGCGCGCCCTGGTCGCCGCCGCGGACGTGGACCCGGACGCCGCGGACCTGCTCGCCCGGGCCGAACGGGAACGCCTGGCGGGCGCCCGGGGCCCTTCGCCCGGCACCTCGCCTCGATCGACGGTCTGGGCGTGCCGGAGGACAGGACCGGGCGGCGGACGGGTTCTGGGCGCTCAACTCCCCGGCGTTCTACCGGAGCCTGGTGATCGACCGGGGCTGGCCGGTCGCGCGGTTCACCGCGTGGCTGGCGACGCAGGCCGCGGCGAGCGGGGGGCGCACGCTCGACTGACCGGATTCAGCCGGTCCGGGCCGCGACGGACCGCTCGACGAGGCCGGCGAGCCAGTCCACCAGCAGGGCGAGCGCCGCGACGAGCGAGCCGGCGACGACGAGCACGGGTGAGCCGGTTGAGCAGCAGCGCCTGCTGGATGAGCGCACCGAGCCCGCCCCGCGCCGATGTAGGTAGGCGAGGGTGGCCGTGCCGACGTTGAGGACGAGCGCCACCCGGGACCCCGGCCACGATCACCGGGATCGCGAGCGGGATCTCGACCCGCAGCAGGCACTGTCGCGCCGACATCCCCATGCCCCGTGCCGCCTCGACGAGGCCCCTCGTCGACCTCCGCCAGCCCGACGATCGTGTTGCGCAGGACGGGCAGGAAACGCGGCGAGGACCAGCCCGAGGACGGCGCTGACGAGCCCGAAGCGCCAGAAGCCGAGCAGGATCAGCACCTCCGAAGGCGGGCAGGGCCTGCGCGAAGCCGCCGACGAGCGCCACCGCCCGCGCGAGGGCCGCGAAGCGCGGGCCCGGCTGAGCACGAGCCCCGGCGGCAGGGCGATCACGAGGACCAGCACCGTGGAGTACAGCGTCAGCGTCAGGTGCTGGCCGAGCTGGCCGAGGACGTTCGCCGGGGTCGAGCGCGCGCGCCTCGAGGGAGTCGAGCCGCCCGGCGTAGACGGTGCCGAACGCGACGGCGAGGCCCGCGACGATGAGCAGCGGCGTCACCCCACAGGCCCGGGCTCGCCGCGCACGCGTCGAGGACCGCGCGCCAACCGCAGGGTGGGCGCCCGGCCGGCTGCTCGACCCTGCTCGTGAGAGCCACGACCGCCATGGTGGCGGCCCGGCGGGATCCGGGCAGCGCGGACCCGTCGTCAGGAAATCGACAGGGCACGATGGGGCCATGGACCTCGTGGAGTTCGGTGCCCCTGGCCGCCGAGGAGAGCACGGCCTGGTGGTGGTGGCGACCGCGCGGGCGGACGGGTCGATCCAGTCGTCGGTGGTCAACGCCGGGGTCATGGCGCACCCGGTGACGGGCGAGGACGTGCTCGCCTTCGTCACCTACGGCCGGGCGAAGCTCGGCAACCTGCGCCGTCGGCCGTGGACGGCCGTCACGGCGCGCGTGGGGTGGCGCTGGGGCACGGTCGAGGGGCCCGGTCGAGATCGCCGGACCGGACGACCCGCTGCCCGGCGCCGAGGACGTCCCGGAACTCGTGCGGGCCGTGTTCCGGGCCCGCCGGCGGCACCCACGACGACTGGGACGAGTTCGACGCCGTCATGGCCCGCGACCGGCGGGCGGCCGTGTTTCGTCACCCCGACACGCGTGTACTCGAACTGACGAGCTGTCGGCGGTCCATCACCGCGAACCACCGCCATGTGCGGCACGGTCAGGGCCAGCACCCAGGGCGAGCCCGGCCGGGACGAGGCCCGCGACGGCACGGCCCGCGAGCCCCGGGACCGCGAGGAGCAGACCCAGCGCGACGAGCACCGCCGTCGTCGGGAGCGCGGCCTGGCGCAGCACCCGGCCCGACGGGGCGGGCGAGGCGCCGCGCGGCGAGGTCGGCCGCGTTCGCCGGGTCGAGCGCGACGAGCCGCGCGAAGGTGCCGCAGGCCGTGCCACGCCCCGAAGTACAGCCCGAACGCCGCGAGCGGCGGGACGACGAGGAACAGCGCGGTGAGCAGCGCGAGCTCGCTCCGCGGCGCCCCGGCGGCCGCCGACGAGGTCGGCCACGAGGGTCGCGGCCGATCGCCGCCGCGGTGCCGATCCCAACGACGAGCATGGGCGGGCGGCGCGAGGATCACGGCGGGCGACGGCGCCGGGGGCGAGGACGTCGAGGACGGGGTCGCACGGTGGCGGGCCACGCGAGGAACGGGAGGGCGACCGTCGCGAGGCCGAAGGCCACCCAGCGCGGCGCGTGCCCGTCGGGGCGCCCGCAGCGCAGCGCCTGCACGGTGGTCTCGCCGGTCCCGAAGGCCCACGGCCGACCCGACGAGCAGCGCCAGCAGCGCGGGCACCGGCCACAGCCGGGCGGCGACGAAGGTGAGGACGGCGAGCGTCACGTAGGCGAGCAGCACGACGGCGAGCCGACGCGGCCGGCGGGCGGTGGGCCCCGGTCCACCAGGGCACGAGGTGGTCGAGCGCGCCGTGCGGGATGCCGACGAGCAGGCCGACCGCGAACGGCACCCACGACCAGCGTTCCACCGCCGCGGGCGCGACCAGCCCGACGACGAGGACGACGGCGGCGACGGACACCGAGACCGCCGTCGCCGCGCGCACAGCGGCACGACGACGGCGGTGGGCACGGTGCCCGGGCCGGGGGCGTCCGGGCGGACCCGGACGTCTCCGGTCGCGGTCACCGGGGGCTCAGCGCTCCCCCGTGGCCGTTCGCCCCCGCGAGTGCGGTGGCTCGACGGCGGGCCGGGGCGCGGCCAGCAGTTCGTGGGCGACGAGAAGACGGGCTCGTCGTGGGTTCTGCACGCCGGCGTTCATGTCCTCGGCGGTCCGCAGCTTCGCGACCTTGTGGATCATCGCGCCGAACCGACCTTGGCGATGATGTCCGGAGAACGAAGAAGCCGAGCTGGACCACGACCGCCCAGAGCACGAGGTTCGAGTCCGGCGTGACCAGCACCTGGACCAGGTACAGCAGCGGGTACGCGCCGAAGATCGAGAACAGCACGACCGTCGAGCGGAACAGGCTCGTGTACGTGCCCGCGGAGAGGCCCGCCCGGCTATCGAGGACGGCCTTGCCGAGCACCGCGTACATGACGAGGAAGAACACCGTGGAGACCGCGGCCCAGACGTTCAGCCACGTCGCGCTGGGGTTCCCGTTGTCGAAACACCTCGGCGCCGAGGAAGCCGGTGATGATCATCAGGAACGCCGAGGCGATGGTGATCGCGCGGGCCCGGCCTGAGCGCCCTGCCCGCCAGCGTCGTCACCGCCAGCAGCTCCACCCCGAGCAGCGGCACCGTGATCGACCAGTCCGCGTAGCGCAGCCCGCCGTTGAAGCGCGAGTCGGCGGCTCGGCACGTAGAACCCGTTGACGAGGTCGATGCCGGTGTGCCAGGACACGAACAGCCCGAGGTAGGCGAGCGCCGCGACGGCCTGCAGCAGGGCCGAGCCGTTGCACCGCCGTCCGGTTACTTCGTCCCGACCTCGTGGCGCCCGAGCACGCCTGTAGGCCGCGCCCGCGAGCAGGGCGAACCCGGCGACCGCGAAGCCGTACTCGATCAGGTGTGCCACACGCCGGAGCTGTAGACGACCTCGCTCGCGAACTCGCCGTCGACGGGTGGGGGCGGTCGGTAGGGCGCCGACCACGCTGGTCAGGGTCATTCGTGTCCTCCCCAGGGGGAACGGCCGTACCCGCTGTACGCACGGCCCGGGGTTCGCCTTTTGCACGTCGTGCGAAACGCACTAGTTGCTTCACGCACATAAGACGTGTCGCGGACGGCATCCCCGCCGATCCGAGGTCCCATGCCAGGGTGGGGTGTGATCCCGGGACCGCGCGGCGTCGACGACGACCACGCCACCGCGGCCGCCGAGCTCGAACTCGCCCTGCGACCCCTCCTCGACACCGCCCTGGGACGCCGCCGAGGAGCTCGAGGACCGGATCGCGCCCGCGCACCTGCGGGCCCTGCAGGTCCTCGCGGTCACGGGCCCGGCCCAGGTGTCCGCCCTGGCCGAGGCCCACCGGGATGCTGCCGTCCACCGCGAGCCGGCTCTCCGACCGCCTGGCCGCGGCGGGGCTCGTCGAGCGCGCCGTCTCCCCCACCAACCGGCGGGCGACGCTGCTCTCGCTCACCCGCGCCGGTCGCGACGTGCTCGCCGAGCTCGCGGACCTGCGGGTCCGCCGCCTCCGGCGGGTCCTGACGACGATGGACGCCGCCGACCGCGACGCCCTCCTCCGGGGCTGTGCGTGCCTACGCGGCGGCCCGCCGAGGGCGCGCCCGACGCGGCCCGGGGACTGAGCCCGCTCAGGCCCGGACGGTCGACCACCAGGGCGGTGGCGTCGCGCGCGAGCTCGGCCGCACGCCGTGCGCGCGCCACGCCTCGACGAGGCGTGCGGCAGTCCGGCGAGCGCCTCGGCGGCCGCGAACGACGAGGCCGTGGCGCCCGCCCCGAACGCGTCCCCGCCCGCGTCCCGCGCCCCGGGCCCGCCGGCCGAGACGACGAGCAGCGGCGTCGCCGTCGGTCACCTCGACGGTCTCGGTCCGGTAGTGCGAGCGCTCGAAGCACCCCAGCGCACTCGTGCGGGGGCAGCGCTGGTTGCCACAACCCGGCCGCCCGCCCCGCCGCGGCGCAGGTGCACCGCGGCGGGTCCTTGCCCCCGCACGCAGGATTCTCCGCGGTGTCGGTCGCGAGGTCGAGCGACACGACCGTCGCGGCCACCTCGGCCTCGCCGCGCCAGTGGTCGTACACGACCTGGTCGGCCAGCGAGACCTGCTCGGCCGGGGACAGGGCCCACCCGGCGCGCGTGGCGCAGGGCGGTCACGGTGAGGGCGGCCGGCAATGCCGCCGAGAGGGCTGCGACCACGGGCGTCGGACGACCGCGAGCCACAGCCGGTCGCCGTCGATCGACCAGTCGAACAGGTCGCTCGCGACCCGGGGCGCGGGCTCGATCGCGGCGGCGAGCGCGACGCGGAGTCGGTGACCGACCGACGTCGGGGGCAGCAGCCTGCCAGCCGAACTCGGCGCTGACGCTGAACGAGGTGCTCCGACGTCGGAGCTCCACGAGATCGGTGATTGCGCGTGGCCTGCGCCAGCAGCAGGGCGGTCTGCTCCGCGAGGTCGACGAGCACCGCGTCGGCCACCCCGGGCGCCCCGTGAGACCGTGAGCACGCCGTGCACCACCCCGCGCGCGGCGAGGGCGACGTCGGCGCGTCCCCCGTCCCGGTGCACGACGCCGGTCGCAGGTCGCCGTCACGACGGGGCCGCGGCTCCGGCTCGGTCTCCCCCGATGTCCCCGCGGGCCGCAGGGTGCGCCCCACCCGGTCGATCAGCCGGAGCCTCGACGAGGGTCCGCACCCAGGCCGCGGGCGATCTCGGTGGCGGCCACGGGGCCGACCCGGTCGGCCGGGGCGTCGGAAGAGCACCGCCCGTCGCACCGCGTCGGTCGGCGAGGGACCGGGCGGGGAGAGTGTCGATGCGATCGCCCACGACCCCGCCTTCCCCGTCCGCGCGGACCGGACACCCGCGAGACCGGCCCGTCGTGGTGATGACGCGCGGGGCCACGGGGAGGAAGGTGGGCGCCATGGCCGACGAACCCCGCGACGAACCCCGCACCGACGAGGAGCTCGCCCGCGCGATCGAGGAGAAACGCCGAGGCCGAGCACGCCTCGGCGCAGCAGCAAGTCACGGCGGGCTCGGCCGAGACCGACCGCGCGACGTCTCCACGAGCTGCAGGTCGAGCGCGACCGGCTCTTCGACCTCAAGCGGCAGCGCCAGGCCCAGCGCGACGCCGGGCAGGACCCGGCCCAGGCGCACGAGCGGGACGGCCGGGAACGGTCGAGGGCTACGGCAGTAGTCCCGGGATGGTCCGCGAGGTCAACCCAGCGTCGTCACCTACAGTCGGTGACATGGGGACGAGGGGGCAGGAAAACAGACAATTCACCTCCGGCGCGCCCGCTCCCCGGCCACCCTGCCGCGGCGGCTCCGACCCCTCGTCCTGACCGCCGTCGCCCTGACCGTCCTGCTCGGCGTCAACCTGCCGCCGGCGGTTCGCCTATGTGCAGGACTGGCAGTACCAGCGGTTGATCGACTCGCTGGACTACCAGCGTCAGGTTCGGGAAGTGGGACGTCCTCGCCTGCCGCCGTACCAGCGCGTCAACGCGATCCACTCCGCCCTGCTGCCCTCCGGCAAGGTCATGCTCATCGCCGGGTCGGGCAACAATGGAGGACATGTTCGCGACGAAGGCCCTCAAGAGCCTTCTCTACGACCCCGCGACCGGCGTCGACGGTGATTCCGTCCCCGGAACGACATGTTCTGCGCCGGCCAGACGCTGCTCCCGACGGGCCGCCTGCTGGTCGCGGGCGGGACGGCGCGCTACGAGAAGATCGACGGCGCCGTGACCTACGCGGGCGGCGCGATGCGGGGGTGAAGAACGAGAACCCCCGACGTCGGGCGCGACATCCCCGCGGGCAACGAGTTTCGTCTCCCCCGAGGGCAAGGCCTACCGTAACGATCCGCCCGAACGTCGTCCCGCCGGCGACGAAGGTGGCCGACCCGGACCGGCGCCACGGTCACCGCCGCCGAGGAAACGGTGTGTTCGTCGAGGCGGTGCAGGCCCGGCCCGCAGGGCATCACGCTCCAGCCCGGCCTGCAGTACGCGATCACCGGTCTGGACGCCGCCGCGGCGAAGGACGTTCTACGGGCTCGGCGAGGCGCTGACCCTGGACAAGCAGAACTACCAGGGCACCGAGGCCGCCCACACGTTCGACCCGGTCACCGAGACGTGGTCGCGCGGTGGACGACATGGACTTCGCGCGCTGGTACCCGACGCTGACGCCGCTGCCGAACGGCGAGGTGCTGGCGCTCTCCGGGCTGGACAAAACATCGGCCAACGTGCTCAAACGGCGAGACCGAGCACTTCGACCCGCGGACCGACCGCTTCGTCGAGGACAAGCAGACTCACCCAGTACTTCCCGGTACTACCCCGCCGTCTTCGCCACCGAGGCGCCGAACCCGGCTCTTCTACAGCGGGACGAACTCCGGCTACGGACCGGCCGAGGCCGGACGACTTCCGGGGTTCTGGGGACCTCGACACCAACGTCCTCTCGCCGGTCCCCGGCCTGCGGGACCCGAACCTGCTGGGAGACGGCGGGCTCGGCCTGGCTCGGCCCGGTGCAGGACCAGCGGATGGTCCGTCGTCGGGGGCGGCGGGATCGGCGAGAGCCCGCTGACCACGGCGCGGATCGACGAGATCGACCTCGACGGGCCGGCTCCCGCGTTCCGGCCGGGGCCGACGCTGCCCGACCCCGTCCGCTACCCCAACCTCACGACGCTGCCCGACGACTCGGATGCTTAATCAGCCACGGCTCGCGCGACTACCGCGGCAAGGGCGACTCCGAACGTGCTCGACGCCCACCTGCTCCGCCCCGAGGGCGGGGCCGGGCGGGACGCTCGTCGAGGCGGCCGATCCGAAGGTCGGGCGGAACTACCACGGGCAGGCGGATCCTGCTCCCCGACGGACGGTCGGGTCCTGACGGCGGGCTCGGACCCGCTCTTCGACGACGAGCGCAACAACACCGTCCCGGGAACCTTCGAGCAGCGCCTCGAGAATCTACACCCCGCCGTACCTGTTTCCAGGGGGCGGGCAGCGGGCCGGCGATCACCGCGGCCCCGGACGTCATGCGACGGGGCACCACGGTGTCGGTGCAGACCCCGGGACGCCGAGCGGATTGGAAGGTGCGGCTGATGCGGCCTCATGTCGTTCCACGCACGTCACCGCGGTCGACCAGTTCTCGGTCGCGGGTCGACGCGCGGCGGGCGACCGGGCCGGGAAAAACCCTCGAGCTGAGCCTGCCCGTGCGAGATCGAGACGATGCAGGTCGGCAAAATTCATGCTCGTGCTGGTCGACGAAACCGGGGCGTGCCGTTCGGTCGGCGAGATGGTGCGGGTGCCCTGATCACCCCTCGGCAGGAGAGAGCGTCGTTGCTGCCACCGACTGACAGCTACGACGCTCTCCTGCCACGCGGGTGGGTCACTCGCCCACGCGCGGTCCCCCACCTGCCGGAACAGCCCGTCCGGGGTCGAGCCGCTGCGCCGTGGCGAGCAGACGGGTCATCGTCCCGTCGTCCACAGGCCCGCCCGAATGGGACGCCGCCGTGGGAGGCCCCGAGGAAGTTCGGCAGGACACCGGCCCCCGGACCAGGGCTTCAGCGCGTCGGCGACGCCCTGCACGACGGACGGGCACCACCCCGGCCAGATCTCGGCACCATCGGCCCGAGGGCGGCGTAGAGCCCGAACGGCGCGTCCGCGGCCGGCGACGGGAAGAGTCGAGCTCCGGCTCCGCGCGGGGTGATCGCCCCGCCGAAACGACCGGAGCTCGGCCATGATCAGCGGGGTCTCGACGCCGGGTCCGGCCACCGCGAGCAGCGCGTCGAGCGCCGCGCGTCGGGCAGGCCGGTGAGCGCAGCGTCGAGACGCGTCCCACACCGGCATCGGGTCGGTCGGGTCGGCGTGCACCGCGTCGATCGCCGCGAACGGCCATCTCGCCGATCGTGTCCGCGATCGGCACGATCCCCCGGCCGGCGCATCGGCGCGACCAGCGCCTCCCCCTCGTCGAGGGAGGCCGTCGTCGTGAAGCGCAGGTGCACGACGAAGCGGCCCCATGCACGCGGCGGCGGCAGCGGACGGGTCCGGCGGCAGCCGCAGCAGCGCGGAACCGAGCTCGAGGCGTTGCTCGGGGCAGCGTCGTCACCCAGTCCCGCCACGCGGGCAGGACTCCTCCGTTGGCGGCCTCGCCGGGTCAGGAAGATGCCGCCGCCGTACAGGCGGGTCACGGGGTGCAGATCGGACCTCGAGCTCGGACGACGATCCCGTAGCCGGCCTTGCCGCCGCGCAGGGCGGCGAGCAGGTCGGGGTCGTCTGTCGGTGTCGACGAGCTCGCCGGTGCGGCGATCGACGGACCAGCGCCCGGCGCAGCGTGGTCCGCGCCGACGCCGTACTCGCGGGACAGCGGGTCCGTGCCCGTCCCCCGAGCAGGAAGCGGCGACACCGACCCCCGACGAGGAACCGCATCAACCGGGGCGAGGCCGTGCGGGACGGCGGCGGCCGCGATTGACCTGCGCGTGTGCTACCAGCCCCCGGCCTCCTGTGTCCATATGCAACCCACCGTCGCGCCGCCCCGACGACGGGCGACCCGGCGGTTCGGGCGTCGACGGTGACATGGTCGAGACGCCGGGTGGAGACGAGGCAGGGAGCCTGGCGGAAAGGGGTCGGAGGCGACGCCGTGGCCCGTGGCCTGAGCACGGTCACGGGCCGGCCCTCCGCGCGGGCCCGGCGGACCGCGGCGACGACGTTCGTCGGGAATGCCGGGCCTCCATGACCAGGGGGGGGGGGGATCGGGGCGGCGTGGGGTGTGGGCGGTGTTGAACGTGGCGGACAGGCGGCGTCGTAGCCTGGGGTCCACGGGTCGAAACGGGTCGCGGGGGAGGCTGGTCGTGGTGGGCGAGGATGGCGGAGTGCGGTGGTCATGGCGGGTCTCCTTTCGCGGGGGTGGTTGCGGCGGTGGGCGGTGGAACGGGGGGGCTCCCGGGCGGGGGGCTCGCCGCACGAGAGCGGGGTCATGGGGCGCGGTCGGTCCGGGCGTCAGCGGCCGGCGTGGTGGTGCGTCGATCTCTGACGGCCATGCCGGGGACGGCGAGGGCGGGAGAACCTCGACGAGGGTCCGCGGGGGGAGTGTGGCGCCCGGCGGCGGCGAGCCGCTCGGTGAGCAAACGCCCGTAGGGACGCGAGGGCCCGCGTCCATGTCGGTCACGTAGACGACGAGCCGGGTGACGTTCGCGCCAGGTCCATGCCGCCGCGGGCGAGCAGGTCCTCGACGTTGGCCCATCGCGAGCGCCAGCTGGGCGGCCATGTCGTCGGCGTGCAGCAGCGCCCCGTGCTCGTCGATTCGAGCCTTGTCCGGCCACGGACAGTAGCTGGGTCGGGGCGGGTCGGAGCTGGGCCTGGTCGTAGTGGAAGCCCAGGTTCCAGCTGGTCGGAATTGAGGCGGATCGTGGTGTCTGAGCCTCGGTGTTCGTCATTGCCGAGGAAGCCTGGCGACCCGCCGTCAACAGAGTCCCATCCTGAGGAAATCCTGGGCTCCTGCGTTCCCAGAAATCTGGGGTACCCCGATCGCCGCAGCAAGAGCTACGGTGGAGTCACATGGAGCGACGCTGAGTCCGGAGCGCGTCCGCGGCCAGCTCGACGCGCTCGCGGTGGCCGGCCTGGGGATGGCAGACCTTCGGGCGCACGGCGACGGACCTGCTGCACCGGGCCATGCCGTTCGCGGCGAGCTGCTTCGGCGTCGGGTCCGACCCGAGCACCCACATCGTGACCGCGAACGTGAAGAGCGGGGGGACCTCGACGACGACCCACGTACGTCGAGTGGTCCTTCCACGAGTTACGAGGTCGAGGACCTCTACGACTTCCGGTCGTTGTCCTGCAGCGGCTCGGGTGTGATCACGCTGCACGGGGCTGACGCGGCGGCGACCCGGGCCGCTCCCGCCGGCACGCCGAGCTGTTCGGCCCGGTGTGGGACTTCTCCGACGATGCTGCGGGACAAGCGCTGACGGGGGTCGGACGGGGTGACGTGGGGCGCGGCTGGCGCTGTTTCCACGGCGACGGCCGCTAGGTTCACGGCGGCACGAGCAGGCGTTCGTGGGGGTCGGTCGCGGCCGGTCTTCGCGGCGCGGGTTGCGCAGCGGTTCTCGTCGCGCGCGGCGGTCGCCGACGACGGGCGGCCCGCGATCTCCGGGCCCGGCGGTCCTCGTGGTCGACGCCCGGGGCGAGGTGGCGCAGGCCAACCTGGGGCGGACCGAGCGACTCGCGGACCTCGGGTGTGCCGGACCTCGGGGCCGCCGCGCTCCCGCAGATCGTGAAGGGCCCTCGTCGCCGCGGGGGTCGGCGGATGATCTCGACGCCGCCGGCGCCACCACCCCGCGGGCCCGGATGCGGACCTCGAGCGAGGCAGTGGATCGTTCGCTGCCACGCGTCCCCGCTGGTGAACCGGAACGGCGGCACCGCCCGACGTCGTCGTGACGATCGGACGACGCGACCGCCCGCCGGAGATCATCCCGCTCGTCGTCGCCTCCTACGGGCTGACCGACCGGGAGCGGGACGTCGTTGGCCCTGGTGCTGCAGGGACGTGGGACACCGGGGACATCGCGAAGTCCCCTGCACCTGTCGGCCTAAACCCGTGCAGGACCACCTCAAGCGCGTGTTCACCAAGGTCGGCGTCCGCAGCCGCCGGGGAGCTCATCGCCGCAGGTCTTCAACGACCACTACGTCCGCCAGATGGCCGCAGGTGACGGGCTCGCGCCGTCGGGCTGGTTCGCCGGTGGTCGTGAAGTGCGACCCGGAGGAACATACCGGGTCGCGGCGACTCGGTTCCGGCGCGGCGGTTCCTGTGCTCAGCGGCGCGTCATGACCTCCGGTGGCGCGCCTCGTCCTGCGTGGCGGGCGCCGAGCGGTCGCGCGCTGCCGCGGCCGCGGCCGGATTCGCGTTAGGCGCCGCCGGCCGATCAGCAACCACGGCGCCGGCGCCGCCAGCACCCAGGGCAGCACGTCGGAGCCGGTCGGGAGGTCGACGATTCGCGGCGCTGGTGGTGTCGGTGGGTGTCGGTGCGCGCTGGACGTCGGTGGGTCGTCGGTGCTTCTCCGTGCCCGACGTCGGGCCGTGCCCGAGGTGTGCGTCCCAGCGGCGGTTGGCCGCTGCCGTGGTGGGCGGGGGACGGCGCGGGGCGCCGCTCCGGACGACGGTGATCCGGCTCGTCAACGGTATTTTGCCGGCCGAGGACGACGCGGTGACGGTTGTAGGTACCGGCCTTGGTGCCGGCGGCCACGGTGGCCGACCCGAGCGAACGCCTCCGGGTTCGAGCGGGTGATGCGTGGCGGGTACGGCGATGGCCGGCGAGGTCACCGTGATGGGGCCGGTGGCGGTCCGAGGCGGCCGGCTCGGCGAACGTCCCGGAGAAGGTGAGACTGCCCGCCGGCCTTCACCGAGGACTCCGGGAGGGTGAGGACCCCGGGCTCGGAGGACGGCCGACGATCGCGTACGCGGTCCGGGGGGGAACGACGGTGTCGGCCAGGGCGACGCCGGTGCCGGCAAAGGTGAGCGAAGCCGGCGGACGAGGGTGGCGGCGGGCGATTCGGGTGAGGCGCATGACCGAGGCTCCCGAGGGTGAGGGATAGCGGTGCGGGGAGCCGTCCTGGTGGGGCGCTCTCCGTGCTGACTGGGAGAAACTCTGCCGCCGCGAACGGGTTCGGTCCCGTCCCCCGAGGAGGCCGGTTCCTGCGGTCGACACCGCTGTCCCCCGACGAGGGGACGGGTGATCTCGACACCAGGGCCTCACGTGTCTTGAGAACCCGTGCCGAATGCTGGTCCACGCAGGAGGAATCGCACGAGCAGCGGGGGATGCAACGAGCTCCTGCACCGCGTCTGCGATCCAACCATCTTCCAGCAAGTTGGAGGAGGTCGTGCACCACACCGACGCCAGGCAGGCTGTGCAGCCTCGTCGTTCGCCACAGACAACTTCACAGCTGCGCCCCGTCGCTGACACCTCCCCGACGCGCCCACAGACTGTGAGGAACGCGCCATGGCTCGAGTCCAAGCGCATCGCCGCTCTCGAGTCGACGGCGCGCGATCATCGGGGCCGAGCTGCCCGTCGTCGACGCCCTCGTGCACGAACGCGCCCCCGTCTGAGCAGAGTCAGTTGGAAGCGCCTGCATCACTCCGCCGTAGAAGTCGCAAAGACAAGCCCGCAGCGCCAGCAGTCATGGTTCACCTCGTGAAAGCGGTGTCACCGTAGAGGTGTCACGCCGCTCGTCAAGTTTGGGGTCCCGGAAGTTCCTGATATTAGGCGATATCGCGGCATCCGCACTGACGAAGGCCGAACCATCGGCAAAGAAGAGCCATCTCCGAGATGGACGGGGAGCTCCGGGCAGGGGCCGATGCCGTGAGCTTCGGAGCAGGGGAAAACAAGTGGCTACAGTCCCACGAGTGCGTCTGAACCTGGGGGCCAGGTCGCAGCCCGAGGCGCAAGCGGGTCCGCAGCCGGGTGACCGATGACCGCGCTCGGTCAGCTCGTGAGCGAACTCCGGGCGGCTCCGCGCGCGACGGCCGACGGCGGGCAGCCGTTGTCGTTTCCGAAAACTCGAGGCGCGGGGTGCCGACCTCCCTCTCGGCGCTGAACAAGGCGGTTCAAAGGGCGGTATTGCCGTCCTGGGCGATCGTGCGGGACTTCGTGACCGGGTGCGGCGGCGAGCCGGGCGATCATTATCGCGAACTGTGGATTAGGGCCCCGGGCGCAGGCCAGACGTTCCGCGCCCGGTCGAACCGTCCCCCGCGGCTGCCGAGCCCGGGCCAGCCGCGGGACCCGGCCCCTAGCGGAGACGTCCCGCCTGTGGACACCGCCCTCGACGTCCTACCTCCCTCGCGACGGAACAACCACGAGCCAGCCGATCAAGACTCGGGTTGCCCTCGGCCGCGGCGAGGCAGGTTGATGGACGGCAGGGGTTCTGACTCGGCGCCGTGGTGGCCGCCCTGGGCATCGCGCTCGTTGCTCCGCGGGGCGGACTCCCCGTCCCCTGGCTCCTCGGCGCCCCGCCCCGATAGAGTTCCGACCCGGCTTCGGTGTCCCCCGGCAATCGATGTCGATAACTACGTCGTGGCGTCTCATCCGTCGCTGCACTGCACCTACTACCACCATCGTGGTCGGGTCGGGCACCAAAGTCGGCGCGAGGTATGACTGCACCAGCAACGCCTCGTTGGCGCAGCTTACCACGTGTGGGTCATTTGCAGTCGAGTGCGCCCACGATGCTGCGCGGCGCCGTCGGTGGCGCGAGGGGCGCCGTCGGTGGAGGCGACTGTGCCCCGTCGGTGCGGCACGCCGCCGTCGGTGGCTTCGACCGCGACTATGAGCGGCGGAAAGGACCGGGAAGACCGGCTACCGGGGACGTTGCCGGCCCCGTCCTGCCGTTTCCGACAGAGGCGCTCGCGACGCCACCGGCCTCCAGAGCAGCGGAAAAACCGGCGGGCCACTGTGTTTCCGGTCATGACGGTCCGTTTCCGGCTGTTTCCGAGCGGCCGGGACGGTCTTGTGGAAACGCACGGCGCTCGCCGTTACTGGTTCGCCGTTGCGTCGCCGTCGGCAGAGCCTGACAACAGACGGCCACGCGACACGCCAGCTCCCAACCGGGGGCGGCCGCCGATCGAGGACCACACCAAGAGGCGCAAATCATGACACTCGGTTCCGAGATCCCGCTCTGGAAGAAGCAGGCAGCTCTCCTTCGCCCGCACCCTTCTGGCTGCGACTAATCGGCCGTCGGCCTGGTCACTCGCGGTCGCGGCTCCCGCCCAGGCGATGCCTGTCGGACCGGACGGCCAGCCGGTGGCATCGAGCGTCGTGGGCCAGAAAACGGGGTACCTACGAACCGTCGATCTCAACGGCTTCCCCGGAGGAAAGCTGGTCCTGGCCTCCCAGCCCTCGGAGCACACTGCGGCTACTACACTGGATCCGGAATAACGTGAAACACTCGGGGACGGGTACGAGTGCACTCCAACAGCCTCTCTGAACACCTACCACGCCTGGGTCAAGTGCCGGGTACGGTGAAGTCAACAGTGTCGGCGACCGTGCCGAAGGGGGAAGAAGAAAAAAAGAAAAAAAGAAAAAAAGAAAAAAAGAAAAAAAGAAAAAAAGAAAAAAAGAAAAAAAAAAAGAAAAAAAAAAAAAAAAAACCGGCAGCCGTTCTACTGCGACGGACAACATCAATACTGTGTCGTTGAATCAGGGCCCTCCTGTTCACATGGCGGCATTCACCCGGGACTTCGGAAGCTGATCGCCTAGCTGAGGTCCTCCGGAGGGGGAGGGAGCAGTTCTTCGCGCACGAGGGACTTGCGAGGTTCAGACTCTCCTTGATTCCGTCGGGGCCTCGGATTATAGCCGTGGGCGACGTCTCGCCATAGCCCGGCGGCCGAATACCTGGAGCAGACTTCCACCGACGAACAGTTCGTGCGCGAGGTCAGACCGGACTACACCACCAGCCAGACAACCAGCGGCGCAGGGATACCCGACGCTGGCTAAGTCCCGCCATGGGGTGCCACACTTCATCGCCGCGGCTGCGTCGGTCAACACCCACTCGGTTGACCGCGCCGGGACCGCTAGGGACACCTGAAATGGCACGCCTCAATCGACATGACGACAACCGAATCGTTGGAGCAAAGATTTTGGTAGCGCATGGAAATCTAGAAATGGCACCTCG
>JARUPY010000176.1:0-179703 GCA_029817715.1 Melastoma dodecandrum
CCGCACGATACTCCGGGGGCAGGCCCGCCTTCCGAGACCGCGATGCGCTTTTCCGGCACCGACACCTACGTCGCCACCCCCGACCTGACGGCGGCGGTGAACGCCGCGGTGACGCTGCGCCGCCCGCTGCTGGTGAAGGGCGAGCCCGGCACCGGCAAGACCGTGCTGGCCTATGAGATCGCCAAGGCGGTGAACGCGCCGCTGATCGAGTGGAACGTGAAGTCCACCACCAAGGCGCAGCAGGGCCTGTACGAGTACGACGCGGTCTCGCGCCTGCGCGACTCGCAGCTCGGCGACCCGAAGGTGTCGGACATCGGCAACTACATCCGCCGCGGCAAGCTGTGGGAGGCCTTCGTCAGCCCGCAGCTGCCGGTGTTGCTGATCGACGAGATCGACAAGGCCGACATCGAGTTTCCCAACGACCTGCTGCACGAGCTCGATCGCATGGCGTTCGACGTCTACGAGACCGGCGAGACGGTCGCTGCCGTCGAGCGCCCGGTGGTGGTCATCACGTCCAACAACGAGAAGGAACTGCCCGACGCGTTCCTGCGCCGCTGCTTCTTCCACTACATCCGCTTTCCCGACGCGGAGACGATGCGCGCCATCGGCGAGGTGCACTAGCCAGGCATCAAGCACCGCCTCGTGGAGGAGGCCCTGAGGGTCTTCCTGGAGACCCGCGAGGTGCCGGGCCTCAAGAAGAAGCCCTCGACCTCCGAACTGCTCGACTGGCTCAAGCTCCTCGTCTCCGAGGACATCTCGCCCGAGACCCTGCGGGAGCAGGACGGCCGCAAGCCTGATCCCCCCCGCTCCACGGCGCGCTGCTGAAGAACGAGCAGGGACGTGAGCCTGTTCGAGAAGCTCGCCTTCATGACCCGGCGGAGGAGGCGGAAGGGGTAGGCGCGGAGCGCCGCCGCTACCGCCTCGGGCCAGCCAAAGGACCATCATGCGCCGCCCTCATCCTCCTGCGCCACGCCAAGTCGGACCGCTCGCCGGGCGTCCGCGATCTCGAGCGGCCGCTGAACAAGCGCGGTCGCCGGGCGGCCCCGGCGGTCGGGACGCGGATGGCGGAGGAGGGACTGCGGCCGGACCACGCCCTCGTCTCGCCCGCGACGCGGACCCGGGAGACCTGGGCGCTCGTGAAGGAGGCCCTCGGGGCCGTGCCGGACGAGACGGTGGAGACCATCTACGAGGCCGCCGCCCGCGACATCCTCACCGCCGTGCGGGGCCGCACCGCCGGAGGCCGGGACGCTCCTCGTCGTCGGCCACAATCCGGGCCTGGGCGACCTCGCCGCCTCGCTGGTGGGCGCGGGCCCCAAGGGCCTGCGCGCCCTGCTCGCCATGGAATACCCCACGGCGGCCTTCGCGGTGATCGCGTTCGAGGCCGAGTCCTGGGCCGGGATCGGCCCGGGGAAGGGGCGGCTGGAGCACTTCGTCCGCCCCCGCGACATCGACCCCGGCTTAGCGGGGTAAGAATTTCGGCGGGCTGGCCGCTACAACCGGCACCGGAGCGGCGTGCCGGGCCACCTCGTCGTGGGAGGGGAGGGGCGTGCCCGGCATGAAGGCCTCGAAGGCGGCCCAGAAATCCTGCCGGATCGCGTCGCGCTCGGTCAGGATCTCGTGGCGGGCATCGGGCCAAGACGACCAAATGCCCGGCCCGCATGCGCGCGACGAAGCGCTCGGTGACGGGCGTGCCGCAGACCGGGTCGGCGCCGGCCGCGACGATCAGCGTCGGGAGGGTGATGCGCGGCGCGGCGCGGGGATGGCGCAGGCGGGCCATGGCCCGGAACGCCCCCGCGAGCCACGCGATGGTCGGAGCGCCCACCGCTCCGGGCCCTACCTGCCGGGCCGCCGCGGCGTTGGCGGGCGTAGCGCTTCGGATCACGGCACAGGCGGTTGCCGGGATAGGGCTTCGTGGCGATCGAGACGGGCTTGCCGAAGGGGATATAGCGGGCGCCGAAGCCGAGGCGGTGGAGGGTCCGGGCGAGGAGCGAGGCCGCCGCCGGGAAGCGGACCATGCGGATCGAGAGCATCGGCGCCACGGTCACGAGCCGCTGGAACGGCAGCCAGCCGTCGATGGCCCCGGTCAGGGCGACACAGCCCCCCATGGAGTGGGGCGAGGCACAGGTGCGGCTCCGGCATGTGCGGGCGCACCACCGTTTCGGCGATGGCGAGGAGGTCCTGGCGGTAATCGTCGAAGCGGTCGACATGGCCCTTGTGCGGGTCGTCCACCCGCCGGTCGGAATCGCCCTGGCCGCGCCAGTCGAAGGCCACCACCGCGAAGCCGCGCCCGCGCAGGTCGCGGATCGTCTCGTAATACTTCTCGATGAACTCGGCCCGCCCCTGGAGCAGGGGTGACGGTTGCCGCGGCAGGTCCGCGCCGTCGGCATCCAGCGGGCGGCGCGCAGGGTGCAATCGTCCCGCGTGCCCACGGCCGCGAGGATGCCGCCGGGCGGCACCGGATTGTCCGGCGTATCCCGCAGGGTTGAACATCGGGGCCTGTCCCCCGGACGATCCGTCGCCGCGTCTCACGCCCGTCTCCCTGCCGATGGACCAACCGGCGTGGTCATGCAGCCGACCATGCCAAATCCTCGCAAAAAATCCGTTCGTCCGGATCCGGAAAGGGTCTTGCGAGCCCGATTGTCCACCCCGATATCCGGTTCGTGCCGGCCGTCAGGCGGCACATGAGACGGGTCCGGCCCATCGTGGCGGACCGCACCAACATGTTGCTCTTTATCGAGGATATGTCATGCGTCAGTTCGATTTGACCCCCCCTGTACCGTTCCACACCGTCGGCTTCGATCGCCTGTTCTCCGCCCTCGACCAGTTCGCGAGCGCCGAGACCGCGCGCGAGCTATCCGCCCTACAACATCGAGCGCACCGGCGAGAACGCCTACCGCATCACCGTCGCGGTGGCCGGCTTCACCGATGAGGACCTCTCCATCGAGGTTCGGGAGAACGCCCTGACCCTGCGCGGCGAGCGCAAGGCCGAGGCCGAGAAGCGCGCAGAGTTCCTGCACCAGGGCATCGCCGCCCCGGGCCTTCGAGCGCAGCTTCCAACTCGCCGACCACGTCCAGGTGACGGGTGCCGCCCTTGAGAACGGCCTGCTCCATGTCGACCTCGTCCGCGAGGTGCCCGAGGCCAAGAAGCCCCGGCGCATCGAGATCGCCACCAAGGGCCGCACCTCCGCCCCGGTGATCGAGGGTCAGGTGGCGGACAGCGTCCAGAAGGCCGCGTAACCGCGACCTCTCTTCCCACGGGCGCCCCGGCTTCGCGGGCCGGGGCGTTCGCTTGCTGGTCGCCAGTGTCATAAAGCCGTGGCCACGTCGGGCTGATGTCGGACCTCGCGGCGTCCGGCGCGGGCGCGCGATGCGAGGGGCAATGGGCCGGCAATCCGTTTTCACCGCGAGGCTTATGCGGCCCTTGGCGCTGGGCTTCAAAAGCGCGTGCAGTGGGGCGTCGCCGCCCCGTTGGCCAAGCTGACCCGTCGCTCGCCCACGCCGGCCGAGATCGCCGATGTCCTGGCCGAGGCGGATGCGATCCGCCTGCCGGAGATGGGGCATGACGGTCTGCTCGGCCGCAGTCTCGGCCGCCTCGGATCCCTCGAAAGTCCGCCTCGCCACGGGCCGGTCCGAGATCCGCCGGGCGCAGCGCCTGCGTGTTCAAGGTGTTCTACGGGGAGATGGCGGCGGTGCCCACGGGCCTCTCCGCCCTGTCTCCGCCGCGATTGCGACGCCTACGATTCGCTCTGCGACCACCTCCTCGTCCTCGACCACGCGGCGATGAAGCCCGCCAAGACGCCGTTCCGGGCCCCCAGGCCGAAGGTGGTGGGGACCTACCGGCTCCTGCGGGGCGAAGTGGCCGAGCGGCATCACGGCTTCTATTCGGAGGGTGAGTACGACCTCTCGCCCGTCCTTGCCGCGCCAGGGGCAGCGGCGCCTCCTCGAGCTCGGGCGCTCCTGCGTGCTTAAGCCCTACCGGGGTAAACGCCACGGTGGAGCTGCTCTGGCAGGGGATCTACGCCTATATCCTCCACCACCGGATCGACGCGCTGATCGGCTGCGCCTCCCTGGAGGGGACGGACCCGGACCGCCTCGCCCTGCCGCTCTCCTTCCTGCACCACCATGCCCGCGCCCCCGAGGCGTGGCGCGCCTGCGCCCTGCCGGAGCGGGCCGTGCGGATGGACCGGCTCTCGAAGGAGGCGGTGGACCCGAAGGCCGCGCTGCAGGCCCTGCCGCCGCTGATCAAGGGCTACCTGCGGCTCGGCGCCTACATCGGCGACGGTGCTGTGGTCGACCGCCAGTTCGGCACCACGGACGTCTTCGTCGCCCTGCACGGTGGAGCGGATCGGCGCGCGCTACCGGGGGCATTTCGCGCCGGCGTAGGGGGCTGCTGCGTCATCCGAACACGGGAGCGAGCCCAGTGAGGCCCCCCCCTTTCCCCGTCTTGCGGGGGGAGGCCCGTTTGCACCCCGCCGTGCAAACGGGGAGCGAGAGGCGGAGCCGGAGCGATGGTGAGGGGGCTCGCCGGATAAGCCTCTTTCGGCACGCCCCCTCACCATCGGCTGCCGCCTCGCTTCGCCCCCGACAGGGGGGCTCACCCCTCTTCCCCGACGGACCTCGGGGCTTGCCCGAGATCCGCACGGGGGAACCGAAGTCGGGCAGGCCCCGACTTCGGGCGGGGAGAGGGGTCCACGACCGCCCCTCCGTTGACACTGCCCCCGCCCCGGCGGATACCCCCGGCCGATCCGATGCAGCAGCGCCTCGCCAAGACCGCGGTGATGGTGGCCCACGATCTCGCGGCGACCGCCGCGGCCGTGGTCCTCACCTTCCTGTTCCGCTTCCAGGGGGCGATGCTCGCCGAGCGGCTGCACGCCCTGCCGCTGCTGCTGCCGCCTTTCCTGGTCTTCGCCGGCCTCGTCTACGCGCGCTTCCGGCTCTACCGGACCAAGTGGCGCTTCGCCTTCCCTGCCGGACCTCGACGCGGGAATCGTGCGCGCCGCGAGTGTGCTCGCCCTCGCCCTCCTCGTGGTCGATTGGGTGCTGGTCTCGGCGGACCTCTACGGCTTTTATTTCTTCGGCAAGATCGCGATCCTGCTCTATTGGGTGTTTGCAGATCTTCCTGCTCGGCGGGACGCGTCTCGCCTTCCGCTACCTGAAATACTCGCGCTCGCGCGCCAATCGAACGCCAGGGCCGCGACGGTGCCGACCCTGTTGCTCGGCCGGGGCTCCGACATCGACGTGCTGCTGCGCGCCATCGAGACCGGCTCGGTGAAGAAGCTGTCCCCCCGGGGCATCCTGTCACCCCGGGCGAACGAGGCCGGGCAATACATGCGCGGCGTGCCGGTCCTCGGCGGGTTCGAGGATCTGGAGCGGGTGTTGATGGATTGGGGCTCGCGCGGCGAGCCGATTCCGGCGCTTGGTGGCGGCGCCGAGCGCCCTCGTCCCGGAGGCTTCGCCCGATGACCTCATCGCCCGCGCCCGCCGGCTCGGCCTGCCGCTGGCCCGCGTGGCCGGCCTCGGCGAGGGGACGCAGGGGCCGGAACTGGCGCCGCTGGAGATCGAGGACCTGCTACTTCGCCCGACCGTGGCCATCGACCGGCCCCGGCTGGAGGGCTTCCTCACCGGCCGCCGGGTGGTGGTGACGGGGGGCGGCGGCTCGATCGGCTCCGAGATCTGCCTGCGGGCGGTGGCGTTCGGCGCGAGCGCCGTGCTGGTGCTCGAGTCCTCCGAGCCGGCGCTACACGGCATCCTCAGCCACCCGGCGATCCTCGACGCGCAGGCCGAGGTGACGGGCGTCATCGCCGATATCCGCGACCGGGCGCGCACCTTCGCGGTGATCGCGGAGTTCCGGCCGGACTACGTCATGCACGCCGCCGCCCTGAAGCAGGTGCCGTTCCTCGAACGGGACTGGCAGGAGGGGATCAAGACCAACGTCTTCGGCTCGATCAACGTGGCCGACGCGGCGGTGGCGGCGGGCGCCCGCGCCCTGGTGATGATCTCCACCGACAAGGCGATCGAGCCGGTCTCGCAGCTCGGCGTCACCAAGCGCTTCGCCGAGATGATCGCCCAATCCCTCGACGCGGAGCAGGCCCGGTTGCCGGGCCACCCGACCCGGCTGATCGCCGTGCGGTTCGGCAACGTGCTCGGCTCGGCGGGCTCGGTGGTGCCGGTGTTCAAGGCGCAGATCGCCCGGGGCGGCCCGGTGACCGTGACCCACCCGGACATGGTCCGCTACTTCATGACCGTCCGCGAGGCCTGCGACCTCGTGCTCACCGCCGCCTCCCATGCCGACGGCGAGGCGAGGGCGGATGGCGGCGAGCAGGCCGCCGTCTACGTGCTGAAGATGGGCCAGCCGGTGCGGATCGCGGAACTGGCCGAGCGGATGATCCGGCTCGCCGGGTTCGAGCCCGGCGCCGAGATCGAGATCGCCTATACCGGCGCGAGGCCTGGCGAGCGGCTGAACGAGATCCTGTTCGCCCGGGACGAGCCCCGCGTCGGCCTGCCGGGGATCGACGGCGTGCTGGCCGCCCAGCCGATCTTCGCCGACCGCCCCCGCCTCGACGCATGGCTCGCCCGTCTCCGCGAAGCGGTGGCCGCCGGCGACCGGACGGCGGCGGATGCGGTGTTCGAGGAGGCGGTGCCGCATTTCCGCGAGCGCGGGGCAGCGAAGGCCGACGCGGCAGCACCGCCCTCGCAGGCGATTCCCGCCGCCGCCATGCCCGCGGCGTTGGGTTAGGCTCGATCACTTCGGTGCGTGCGCATCGCCTCGCCCCGCTTGCGGGAAGGGGGAGAGGGGTACTCTCACCCCCGCGCCAGCCGCGCCAACCCCTCCCGCGTCGGCATGGCGGGCCGCCAGCCGAGGGCGGCCAGCCCGTCAGCGCGGGCGACGAGGCCGCCGGCCACCCGCTCGAACAGCTCCTCCCGCCCGGTGAGGCGGCAGGCGAGGCCGAGCAGCGGCTCGGGCAGCGGCAGCAGGCCCGGCCGGCGGCCGAGGCCGGCGCGGAGCGCGGCGACCATCTCCGGCAGGGTCAGCGGGTCCGGGTCGGCGGCGATGAAGGGGGCCTTGAGTGGCCCCGGCGCCCGCAGCAGCGTGTCCACGGCGGCCGACAGGCTCTCCAGGGAAATCAGCGAGCGCCGGGCCCGCAGGCCCCCGAGGGGGAGCGGCGCGGGGGAGCGGGCGAGCTTGAGGAGAGCCTCCAGGTTGCCCTTGGCGCCGGCCCCGTAGACGAGGACCGGCCGCAGCGCCGCCCAGTCGAGCCCCGTCGCGGCGAGCGCCTGCTCGGCCTCTCGCTTCGAGCGGCCGTAGGCGTCGGTCGGGCGCGGCTCGTCCGCCTCGGTCACGAGGCCCGGCGCGGTCGCCCCCGTTTGGGCGCGGATCGACGACAGGAACACGAAGCGGCGCACCCGCGCCCGCTCGGCGGCCTCCGCGAGGGCGGGCCGTCGCCTGCGTGTTGAGGGTGCGGTAATCGTCCTCCGGCGCGCCGGACATGGCGTGGGCGAGCCCGGCGGAATGGACCACTGCGTCCACGTCCGACAGGGCGGCGGCCATGTTGATCGGGCGGGTCAGGTCGCCGACCACGGCGCTCGCGGCGCCCGGCGGCACCTCCACCGGGCGGCGCAGGATCACCCGCACCCGGTAGCCCCGCGCGGTGAGATCGGCCAGCAGGTGCCGCCCGATGAACCCGGTCGACCCGGTGAGCGCCACGAGACCCGTCATCGGCTGTCTCCCGTCATCGTCAGCCCGGCCGTCGCCGGAGGGCGGCCGAACCGCCGCAGCAGAACCGCCACCAGGGCCGCGCCCAGGGCCAGCGCAGCCAGCGAGACCGGCCAGGAGGGGCGCAGCACCGTCCCGGTGGCCAGCACCGCCAGGGCGCAGTTCACGAGGAAGACCCGCCTTACCACGCCCGGGACCGTGAGGCCGTTCACGGTGGCGCGCTGGTAGAAATGGCTCCGGTGCGCCTCCCAGATCCGCTCCCTCCGGCGGGCCCGGGCGGCCAGCGTCAGGCTGGCATCGGCGAGGTAGACTAGCGGCAGCAGGATCGCCGCCGCGAGGCCGCCCGCGAGGGCGAGCTGGCACAGGAGCCACGCGGTGACGAGCCCGATGGGCAACGCGCCGACATCCCCGAGAAAGATCCTCGCCACCGGGCGGTTGAACGGCGCGAAGCCCAGCACCGCGCCGAGCAGGGCGGCGGCCACCAGGGTCGGCAGGAGGGGCAGAGCGCCCGCGAGGCCGAGGATCAACAGCGCGCCGGAGACGGGGACGATCTCGGCTACCGTCATCCAGTCGAGCCCGTCCATGAAGTTCGTGAGGTTCACGAACCACAGGCCGGCGAGCGTCGCGAGGGCGCGTTCCAGCCACAGGGGGATCTCCGGCACGAGCCGCCCGTCGAGATGGGAGACCAGCAACCCGACGACGAGCAGTTGCACGGCGAGCCGGGGCAGGGCGGGCAGCGGGCGCAGGTCGTCCACGGCACCGAGCACGGCCAGCGCCAGGGTGCCGCCCGCGAGCCAGGTCCAGGCATCCCGGGGACCGATTTCGGGCGCGCCCGCCAGCAGGCCCGAGACGGTGACGAGCGCCGTCACCACCGCGATCCCGCCCCCTTGGGGCGTCGGCACGACGTGGCTGGAGCGGGCGTTTCGGCCGGGCGAGCGCGTAGCGTCGCAGCAGCGGCATCAGCCGGACGATCAGCCCGGCCGACAGGGCGGCGGCCAGCGGTACGGCGAGGAGGGGGATCCAGGCGGTCGTCATGCTCTCAGGCTTCGCCGCCGCGCTCATCCCACGGGCGGGCGGCTCCGTGAGTAGACCGGGGAGCGCCCGGAGGCCAGGGTCGAGGCTTTTCCGGTGGATGACCCGCTCCTGCAATCCCTGCCTGCGCGTCTGCGCCACGGCCTCGCTTGCGCAACTTCGCCGTTCCCGGCACGTTCTCCTGATCGGACGGGCGGGCGGCGGAGGACGGCGCCGATGGCGACGCTGAAGGAATTCGAAGAGGCCCTGCGCGCGAACGGCATGAACAATGCGCTGGCGTTGCTGGAGCGTCTGCGTGAGCGCGACCGCGCGACCCGCACGGTCAAGCCCGCCCGCCGCCTCACCGGCCAGAAGATGACCCCTGACCTCGCCCGGCAGATCCTGGAGCTGCACGGCTCCACGGGCATGACCCAGCAGGAAATCGCCTTCAAGGTCGGCGTGAACCAGGGCCGGGTCAACGAGGTGATCAAGCGCGGCAAGTGGCTCACCGACGATCCGCACGCACCGGAGGCCATCGCCCGCGACCGGGCGGTTCGCCCGGCTGGCGCGGCGAGCCGAGGGCGCGCAAGCCCGCCGCCAAGCCCCTGAAGGCCGCCGCCCCGAAGAAGCCCCGCAACCAGGGCCAGCTTGCGCTGGGCGATCTCTGATAAAGTCAGGGTGTCGAGAGGGCCGAGCCCTCTGGCGGGTGCAGGGCAGCGCCCTGCGACCTCCCAGGCGCTTCGCCCCTAGACCCCGCCCAAGGGCTCGCCCTTGGGAATCCCCGATCACGCCAAGCGTCGTGCGGCCGCCACGGCCTCGTCGTCGATCCGGTCGACGTCGGGGCGTCGATGTGGCGGTAGCGCGCCTGGATCAGGCCGAAGAGGCCGAAGGCCGCGTGGCCCGCCGCGACGAGGGCGAGCAGGACCGTGCCGTAGGGCTGGGCCCGCAGCAGCACGAAGGCGTCGCCGAGTCCCTTGGCCTCCGCCGAGCTCTGGTACCACGCCGCCGCCGCGAGGAAGCCCCCGAGGATCAGGAAGGCGATGCCCCGCGCGGCATAGCCGAACCGCCCGGTGGGCTCCGCCCAGCGGCGCCTCGCCTCGGCGTCGAGGGCGAGGCGCTTGGTGGTATCGCCCTTTCCACGCCCGCAGCAGGTAGGCGACCGCCGCCCCGGCGACGGCGAGGCCCGCCAGCGCCACGAGCCAGCGGCCCATCGGCTTGCGCAGGAGCCACGCGGTGCCGTCATGCACCCCATCCCCTCCCGACAGGCCGAGACCCAGGCAGAGGGAGGCCGCCGTCCCGGCCAGTCCGAGATAGAGGACGCCGCTCACGAGATGGGCGCCGCGGGTGGCGAGGCCCTTCAGAGACCCGCCCCGGCGGTCGGCATCGGTGATGGCCTCCACGGCCCGCCACAGGGCGAAGGCGAGGAGGCCGAGGGCGATGAGGGCCCACGAGGGGTGCGCCGAAGGGTCCGACGAGGACCGTGCGCAAGGCATCGTGGCTGTCGCCGGGCCGCCCGCCGCCGAAGGCCGCCAGCAGGGCGAGGCCACCCACGAGGACAAAGACGGTGCCCCGCGCACCGTAGCCGTAGCGGGCGAGGCGTTCGAGGGCGTTGCGCCCGCCGGGAAGGGGGGAGGCGGACAGGGACAACGGCATGGCCTGCGAAGGGGAGAAGTCCGCTCAACGCACGGCGCGGCCGTTCCGTTCAGCCCCCGGCCCGCTCGACCCGCCCGCAGAGGGCGACGTAGAAGCCGCGCCCGTCCTGGGCCGGCAAGGTCTGCAGGCGCTCCACGAGGCCCCGGCGCTTGGCATCGAGGAGAAGCCGTCCGGCCGGCTGGAACAGGTCTCCCCGCCCCCCTCGGGCGGCGGATCGAGCCGCACGGCGACGGTCTTGCCCTTGGCGAAGCGGCTGCGCTCCAGCATGTCCCGCAGCGACGCCTCGGCCGTCGCCCGGTTGGCGCCGCGCAGGTCCAGCACGGATTCGGCGTCGGTGACGCCCAAGGAACCCCGGAGCTTGGCGGCGTAGAAATCTTCGAAATGGGGCAAGGGCAGACGGCTCGCGGAATGGAGATGCTCTGGCCTCAGGTGTCGCGCATCGCGGGGCCGCCGTCGAGTTCCCCGGGCCGGTTTCCGGCGCCCTCGATCGCTCCGCCGCGTTCCTCGTGCCCGGAGGCACTCACTCGGTTCAGGCGATCGAGCAGGAGGCCTTTGTTCTTGCATCGATTTTTCGAGACACGGCCAAAGCCTTCGTCTGGATCGAAGCCCCGGCCCGTCAGCCCCCGGCCAGTCCCAGCGCGGGCAAGGCGCGCCCGGCATCAAGGAATCGCTGGGGATCGACGGCCTCGCCATCGATGCGGGTTTCGTAGTGCAGATGCGGCCCGGTCGAGCGGCCGGTCGAGCCGACGGTGCCCACCGGCTCCCCGGCCGCGATCCGCTGGCCGGGCCGGACGGCGATGCGGGACAGGTGGCCGAAGCGCGTCACGAGGCCGTGGCCGTGGTCGATCTCCACCATGTTGCCGTAGCCGCCGGACCACTCGGCCTCGGTGACGATGCCCGGCGCCGTCGCCCGCGCCAGCTCGCCGTATTCGCCCTTGAAGTCCATGCCGGTGTGGAGGGCGAGACCCCGGGTGAAGGGGTCGAGGCGGGGGCCGAAGGTGCTCGATACGGAGAGCCCGCCCGCCAACGGCCGCCGCAAGGGCAGATCGGCCACGAGGCGCTTGAACTGCTGCCGGTCCCCGACGAGACGGCCCGCCACGGCGAGGCCGCCGTCAAAGCCCTGCCGGGCCAGCGCCTTGGCATCCAGCGCCACGAGGGGGCCGCCGACGCGGGCGCCGGCCGCCGTCGGCAGGAGCCGCGCCGGATCGAGGCCGGCCTGGAGAACGACGGAGCGCAGCCGGGTGATGCCGTCTGGGCCCCCGCCGCGATCCGGCCGAGGGCGGAGCCCTGCGCGACCTCCAGACCGGCGAGGCGCGCCTCGAGGCGGCCGAGGCCGTCCTCGGGATCCAATCCGTCGAGGGCGCTGCGGCGGCCGGGGGTGGGGGCCACCACGGGCTCCATCTGGCGCAAGCCGAAGCCGGCGAGGGGATCGCGGAAACCGGAGGTGGCCGTGGGCGGCGCGTCGGCGGTGTTCAGGAGGCCGACGAGGGCAGCCTGCCGCCGCTCCAGCTCGGCTTGACGCGAGAGGGCGTTTTCCAGGCGGACGGCCAGGGCCGAGGCGGATTCGGTCCGCTCGGTCGCCGCCCCGTCGATCCGCTCCCGCAGCTTGGCGATCCGCGCCTCGTAGGCGTTGCGCATGGCCATCTGGCCGGAGAGGATCCGGGTCAGGGCCTGGTCGTGGAAGAGCACGAGGTAGGTGGCCGTGCCGGCCCAGGCGAGGCTCACGCCCAGGCCCGCCGCGAGCCAGGGCCGGGTGCGCCGGGGCGCATCGGCCGATTGCTGCGGGGGGTTGGTTTTCAGTCATCACGGGGACCGCCCTTCGAGGCCCTCATCAGAAGCTCAGTAAGGTTAAGGTTCCCTGCCTGCGCCGCGTAGAATCGGGCGGGGCGGCCTCCCGGAGCCGGGTCAGGGAAGGGCGCGGGCGGCCGCCAAAACCTCCTCCGCGTGGCCGGGCACCTTCACCTTCGCCAGATCCGCGCGACTTGGCCCTCCCGGTCGATGAGGACCGTGGTCCGTTCCACGCCCATGTACTTGCGCCCGTACATGCTCTTTTCCACCCACACCCCGTAGCTCCCCAGAACTGTCTTGCCCTCGTCGGACGCCAGAGGGAAGGACAAACCGTATTTCCCGCAGAACTTATCGTGACTATTGACGGGATCGGGAGACAATCCGATGATTTTAGCGTCTGTTTCCACGAAATTCGAGAGCAAATGGTTAAAATTCTGCGCTTCGAGCGTACAACCACTAGTGTCGTCTTTGGGATAGAAATACAATACTACCTTGAAGCCCTTCAGCGCGGCCAGGCTCGCGCGCCCCTCCCCGGAGGTGGGCAGATCGAAATCGGGAGCGGGCTCGCCCTCTCGCAAGGTCATGTGTGCCTTCCTTTCGGCCGATTGATGGTGTGGGTGAACGCCAACCGCGGCGCCGCCGCGCCCATAGCCAAACCCGGTGCGCCACCGCTGTAAAGGCGAGGCGCCCCCCGAATTCACCGCATGCCGGACATCCCGTCCCGCATGGGCACCAGCGGACGAGAATACCCGGACCAAGGGGCTCGATGGCGGATCTGAAGATCACGGGACGCCCGGTGCGCAGCACCAGGACGCGCTGGGGCTGGCGATGCCTGTCCGGCGTGTTCGCCCTGGTGCTCATCCTCGGCGTCGTCTTCGGCATCGCCGCGATCCGCCTGTCCAATGGGCCGATGCGGATCGACGGCTTGTCCTCCCGCGTCGCGCAGGCGGTGGCGGAGCGGATCGGCCCCGGCTGGTCCATCGCCATCCGCGGCTCGAGCCTCGAACTCGACCGCGAGAACGCTTTGGCCCTGCGCTTCACCGGGCTCGACATCCGCAACCCGCAGGGCGCCCTGGTGGTGCGCGCCCCCCCTGGCCCTGGTGAGTCTCGACCTCTGGGGCCTCCTGCATTTCAGCCTGAAGCCGCGCTCGATCGAGTTCCGCGACACGCAGACCACCGCCCTGATCCACAAAGACGGGTCCATCGCCTTCGCCGCCTCCGAGGCGACGCAAACGGCCGACGGCCCGCCCCTTCTGGTGGAGCCGCACACGCCGCCGAGCGTCGATGCGGCACGGGGCAACGTCTCCCCGCTCTCGGCGGCGCTTGCCTCGATCGTCGGGGTAGTGCTCGATCCCGGCGGGGTGGTCGGTGCCCTCGACCGGGCCCGGATCACCGACGCGAAGATGCGTCTCATCGACGATGATGGGCGGGAGCGAGCGGTCTTCGCCCGGGTCAACGGCCTGTTCGGGCGCGATCCGACGAGCGGCACCCGCAGCTTCGAGCTTCGCCTCGACGGCCCGCACGGCGAGTGGCGCTTCGGCGGCAGCCTGCACGAGGATGGCGACGGCGCCCGCGCCGGCCGCATCACCCTGGACGACCTGCCGGTGACCGACCTCCTGCTGCTCGCGGGCCAGTCCGGCCTGCCGCTCACCACCGACCTGAAGCTCTCGGCCCGGGCCGATGTCGGCCTCCTGAACGGCCGCATCACCGCCATGACCGCCAAGGTCCGGACCGGCGAGGGCATTTTCCTCATCGAGGAGAAGGACTTCAACCCGGTCACGATCGACGACCTGACCGCGACGCTGAGCTGGGACGAGACCGCCCGCACCATGGCGCTGACGGGCCTCGACTACACCGGCGGCGGCAACGCCCTGCACCTGACCGGCTCGTGGGCGCAGTCCCCCGCCGGCTCCGATTCGGCCTGGACCGCGAGCCTCACCGGCCGGGACGGCATCCTGCGCGGGGCCACCCCCAAGGACGTGCCGGTCCGGCTCGACACCCTCGACACCCACCTCACGGGGCGCAACGGCGGTATCGTCCTCGACGATTTCGCCTTGAGCGGCCCCGGCGTGAAGGGTCACATCACCGGCACGATCGGCACCGACGCCGACGACGGCGGCATCAACCTGCGCATCCAGGCGAGCGAGGGCGAGGTGCGCACCTTCCTGCGCCTCTGGCCGGAGCATATCGCCCCGGCGGTGCGCTACTACCTCGTGGACCAGTTGCGCGGCGGGCGGGTCGACACGGCCGACATGAAGGTCGTCATGACCGGCAGCGAGATCGCGGAGGCGACCAAGGGCGCTCCCCTGCCGGACAAGGGCCTCGCCATCGCCTTCAAGGTCTCGAATGCGGGGATCGACGTCTCGTCGGACGCGCCGCCCGTGGTGAAGGGCAGCGTTACCGGCCTGATCACCGGGCGCACCACCACGGTGCGCGGGGTCACGGCGGAGGTGAAGGGCCCCGACGGGCGCAGCCTCGCCCTCACCGACGGCAGCTTCGTGATCCCGCAATCATCCCCCGACCATGTGGTGGCGCAGATCGGCATGCGGCTCTCGGGCGGGGCGGACGGGCTGGCGAGCGTCCTCTCCTCCAAGCTCTTCAAGGGACTGGTGAGCGTCGATCTCGATCCGGCGACGATCAAGGGCAGCGCCGACCTGCGGGTCGATTTCCCCCTCGACCTCAAGCACATCCCCGATCTGCCCGACATCCCGATCACCCTGACCGGGACCCTCGCCGACCTGTCCGTCGACAAGGTCGTCGGCAAGGACCGGCTGGAGGCGGGCCGGTTCGCCGTGTCCTACGACAAGGGCAGCTTCGCCCTGAAGGGCGACGGCCGGGTGGGCGGCGCGCCGCTCACCGTCGACATGCACCAGCCCAAGGTCGGCACGCCGGGCGAGGCCGTGGTCACGCTGGCCATCGACGACGCCCTGCGGGCCAAGAAGGGCCTGCCGACCGCGCCGCAGCTCTCCGGCACAATCCCCGTGCGCGCGGTGATCCCCGTGGGCAAGCCCGGCTCCGGCAAGGCGCCGGTGCGGATCGAGGCCGACCTCGCCAAGGCCGGGATCGACGGGCTCCTGCCGGGCTTCACCAAGGCGGTCGGCAAGCCGGGCAAGCTCGGCCTGACCCTCACCGACCGCGAGGGCGGCTACGACCTGCGCGACATCGCCCTCGATGCCGGCGCGGCCACCGCCCGGGGCAGCGCGGTCATCGGGGATGCGGGCCTGGAGCGGGCCGAACTCACGGGCGTGAAGCTCTCGCCGGGGGACGACCTGCGCGTGACCCTCGACAAGTCCGCCAACGGCTACAAGGTCGTGGTGCGCGGCGCGGTGGTGGATGCCCGGCCGTTCCTGAAATCCCTCTCCGGCCCCGACGGCAAGGGCGGCAAGGAGGCGAGCCCGAAGGATGTCGAGGCCGACATCCAAGTGCCGATCGTCACCGGCTTCAACGACGAGGCGATCACCAACGCCAACTTCAAGCTCTCCCTGCGCGGGCACGATCTGCGGGCGGCCACGATCTCCGGCCGCTTCCGCAGCGCGCCGCTGGCCGCGAGCGTGTCGCGGGCGAGCGCGGCGTGCCGACGCTCAGCGTCGAGTCCGCCGACGCGGGCGCGACGCTCCGGTTCGTGGATATCTACCGGCGGATGTATGGCGGCGCGCTCGCGGCCGGGATCAACCTCAACGACGGCCCGCAGGCGGGCGTGGTCCATATCCGCGACTTCGTCCTGCGCAACGAGCCGGCCCTGTCGAGCATCATGGCGCAGGGACCGGCGGACCCCGCCGACGAGGCTCCGAAGGGCTGCGGCAAGGGCGCGGCTGCGGCGGCGAGCCAAGCGACCGGCTCGGTCACCTTCGACCGGATGCGGGCGAACTTCGTGCGGACCGGGAGCCGGGTGGATTTCACGGATGCGGCGATCTCGAACCCGGCGCTGGGCTTCACCCTCTCGGGCTGGCTCGACCCCGCCAAGGAACGCACCGACATCAACGGCACCTTCGTGCCGCTCTACGGCCTGAACAACGTCGCGGCGCAATTGCCCATCGTCGGGCCGCTGCTGGGCGGGGGCAACAATGAGGGATTGTTCGCGGTGAACTTCCGGGTCTCGGGCCGCCTGACGAACCCCGACGTGACGGTGAACCCGCTCTCGGCCATCGCGCCGGGCTTCCTGCGCAAGCTCTTCAGCGCCGGCGGCGGCCCCTTCGCAGAAGGGGCCCAGAGCCAACCGGCCCCGCGCACCCGGTAACGGGATCCCCAAGGACGAGTCCTTGGGTGGGGTCCAGGGGCGAAGCCCCTGGAAGACGCAGGGCGCCGCCCTGCACCAGCCAAAGGGCTCGCCCTTTGGGAACCCCTACTTCTCGACGAAGGCCTTTTCGATCACGAAGTGACCGGCCTCGCCGTGGTTGCCTTCCTCGTAGCCGCCATCGGCCAGGAGCTGGCGCGTGTCGCGGATCATGTCCGGCGAGCCGCAGAGCATGAAGCGGTCGGCGTCCTTCGACATCGGCGGCAGGCCGATATCGGCCCACAGCTTGCCCGAGACCATCAGGTCGGTGATCCGGCCGCGGTTGCGGAACGGCTCGCGGGTCACGGTCGGGTAGTAGATGAGCTGGTTCGCGATCATCTCGCCCAGGAACTCGTGCTGCGGCAGGTCCTGCGTGATCGTCTCGCCATAGGCGAGTTCCTGCACCTGCCGGCAGCCATGGACCAGCACGACCTTCTCGAACCGGTCGTAGGTCTCGGGGTCCTTGATGATCGACAGGAACGGCGCCAGCCCCGTGCCGGTGCCGAGCAGGTAGAGGTGCCGGCCGGGCAGCAGGTTGTCGAGCACCAGCGTGCCGGTGGGCTTCTTGCCAATGATGATCGGATCGCCGACCTTCAGATGCTGGAGCTTGCTCGTCAGCGGTCCGTCCTGAACCTTAATCGAGAAGAATTCCAGCTCGTCCTCGTAGTTGGCCGAGACCACCGAGTAGGCGCGCAGGAGCGGCCGCCCCTCGACCTCCATGCCGATCATCGTGAATTCGCCATTGCGGAAGCGGAAAGCGGGATCCCGCGTGGTGCGGAACGAGAACAGTGTGTCGGTCCAGTGGTGCACCGACAGCACCCGCTCTTCGTAAAACTTGCTCATCGCAGCATCAGTCCCCACAGGCTCGGACGGTCAATCGATTCAATTGGGGCGGCTTTTCCCGCGCTGCGTCATACGCGTCAAGGCGCGCAGCGCCACACCCACCCGGAAAGGAAACCTCTGGAATCGTTCGAATTTCTTAAACAGCCGGGGAATCTCCCAGCGGCTTGAGCCCCGCTTCGATCTCCGCGCGCCGCGGCTCCAGGAACGGCGGCAGGGCCAAGCGCTCGCCGAGCGTCGCCCACGGTTCGTCGGCGGCGAAGCCCGGCCCATCGGTCGCGATCTCGAACAGGATGCCGTTCGGCTCGCGGAAATAGAGGCTGCGGAAATAGAAGCGGTCGACCGGGCCGCTCGACGGCATGCGGCGGCTGCGCAGCCGATCCGCCCAGGCCTCGTAATCTCCATCCGGGATGCGGAAGGCGACGTGGTGGACACCTCCGGCGCCGGCTCGCGCCGGGGCCGAGGAATCCGCATGAAGCTGGATCTCCGCCGCGGGCCCACCGGGGCCCATCGCGAAAACCTCGACCGGCCCCTCGGGTGCCTCGAAGGTCCGCTCGCGGCGCATCCCGAGCACCTCCGTCAGCACGGCGGCCGTGCGCTCGGGCTGGGACACGGAGAGGCGGATCGGCCCGAGGCCCCGAATCTGCTCCGCTGCCGGCACCGGCGAACGCGCCCAGGGGTAAGCCTCGCCCGAGCCGCCGTCGTCCACGAGGGTGAGGCGCTGCCCTTCCGGATCGTCGAAAGCCAGGGTCCGCCGCCCGTCACGGGTCTCGGGCTCGCCCCGGCGCACGCCCGCGCGATCCAGGCGCTCGCACCACGCGTCGAGGCCGCCCGCCACCCGCAGGTGGGTGAGGCTGATGCTGTTCGAGCCGCGCCGCTCGGGCGGAGGCCGGCCAGTCGAAGAAGGTGAGGTCGGTGCCGGGGCTGCCGAGGCCGTCGGCGTAGAACAGGTGGTAGGCGCTCACGTCGTCCTGGTTCACCGTCTGCTTCACGAGGCGCAGGCCGAGGACGCGGGTATAGAACGCGAGGTTCTCCGCGGCACGGGCGGTGACCGCCGTCAGGTGATGAATACCGGTGAGTTGCATGGTCTCGACCCTACCCTGGGATACCCCTCAGGTAGGCAGAGCCGCCAGGGTTGCGAGTGCAAGGCTGGTGTGCGGGGGATGCGCCTGCCGTCGGGTCGAGCAAGCAAGATTGACGAGCTTGTATCACTCGCTGATACTTCCCCAAAGGCGGGGGATGATGGGGTGGCGATCCAGAGCTTCGCGAATGAAATGACCGCGGAAGTCTTCCAGGGACGGCATCCCAAGGGCGTGCCTGCGACGATTCTCGGAGTGGCACGGCGCAAGCTGCGTCAGATCCACGCCGCGGGAGCGTTGAACGACCTGAAGATCCCGCCAGGGAACAAACTCCATCCGCTCACGAAGGATCGTGCCGGGCATCACGCCATCTGGATCAACGACCAGTTCCGAATTTGCTTCCGCTGGACCGATACAGGACCGACCGACGTCGAAATCGTCGATTACCATTGAACGGGCTGCGCCCACCTCCGTGAGGAGACAACCATGACCGTCGCTTACGAGACCGATACGGTTCTCCCTCCGCTTCATCCCGGCGAGGTGCTGCGTGAGGATTTTCTGATCCCTCTCGGTCTGTCCGCCGGGTCAGTCGCGCGCGCCTGCCACGTTCCGCGTACCCGGATCGAGCGGATCGCCGCCGAGCAGATCGGGATCTCGACGGACACCGCCCTGCGGCTCGGCCGGTACTTCGGGATGACGCCGGACTTCTGGCTCAACCTTCAGCGGACCTACGAGCTGGAAACCCTGTGGCGCAGCGTGGGCCAGGAGATCGAGCGGATCGCCCCCCTGACCCGCGAGGCGGCGTAGAGCCTCTCACAAAACTCCCGCTGCGCCGTCGAGGCCAGAGGGAGAACTCCCGGCGCTCGGGAGTTTTGTGAGGAGCTCTTAGAACCCGACTCTCAGAGGCCCACCGGCCGCCCGGCCGCGACGATGAGCATCCTGCCGTCGGCGAAGGTGCGGGCGGCGGCGCGGCGGATATCGGCCTGGGTCACCGCCTCGACCATGGCGTTGCGGCGGGCGATGTAGTCCATCCCGAGATCCTCGAAGGCGATCTGGACCAGCTGGTGGGCGATCTTGGTCGAGGTGTCGAAGCCCAGCGCGTAGGAGCCGGTCAGGTAGTCCTTGGCCTTCTGCAGCTCCTCGTCCGAGGGACCTTCGGCGATCAGCCGGCCGATCTCGTCGCCGATCACCGAGAGGGCCTCGCCCACACGCTCGTTCTTGGTGGCGGTGTAGCCCCAGATCATCGCCGCCGCGCGGTGGCTGACCATCGACGTGCCCACCGAGTAGGCCAGCCCGCGCTTCTCCCGCACCTCCTGGAACAGCCGCGAGGTGAAGGCGCCGCCGCCGAGGATGTGGTTCAGCACGTAGGCCGGGATGAAGTCCGGATCCCGCCAGGGCACGCCCGCCATGCCGAAGCGGATCACCGATTGCGGAACGTCGAGATCGACCACGATCCGCTTGCCGAGTTCCTGGATCTGCGTGCGCGGCACCGCCTGCAGCTCCCCAGCCTCGGGCAGGGCGCCGAAGGCGCGGGTGAGGGCCTCGGCCAGCGCCTCCGCGGCGATGGCGCCCACCGCCGCGACCTTGATGCGGCCCCGGCCGATGATGCGGGCATGCATGGCGACGAGATCGTCGCGGGTGATGGCGGCGACGCTCTCGATCGTCCCGGAGGAGGGCCGGGCGTAGGCATGGCCGGCATAGGCCTCCTTGAAGAAGCGCCGGGAGGCCATGACCCCCGGATCGTTCTGCTGGTAGCGCAGCCCGGCGATCACCTGCGCCCGTACCCGCTCGATCGCGTCGGGGTCGAGGCGCGGCTTGGCCAGCGCCAGGGCGAGGAGGTCGATCGCCTCGTCGGCGTGCTTCAGCAGCATCTTGAGGGAGCCGCCGACCGCGTCCGGCCCGGCGTGGAAGGAGAGTTCGATCGCCCGCGCCGCGAGTCGCTCCTGGAAGGCGTCGGAGGTCAGGTCGCCCGCGCCCTCGTCGAGGAGGCGGGCGAGCATCTGGGCGCAGCCGGACTTGCCCTCCGGATCCTGCGCGGCCCCGCCCTCGAAGGTGAAGGACAGGGCGATCATCGGCACGACGTGGGACTCGACGTGCCACGCTTCGACGCCGGGCACAGCCATGACGGGCAGCGCCGTGGTCGGGCTCGTGGTGGTCTGTGTGTCCGTATCGGCCAGATTCATGGCAGCCTCATCTGTTCTCGTTGCGGTCGCGGGCAGAGAAGGTTCGAAGAACCCTACTCGGCGGCCATCGCGACCGGGGCGTCGGGGTCCCGGGCCTTGGTCAGGTAGCCGGTCACGGAACGGGCGGGGGACAGCCAGCGCTCACAGGCCGCCTTCAGGCGCTCCCGCGACACCGCTTCGATATCCGTCGGCCAGCGGCGGACATCCTCGATGGATTCGCCGATGGCGAGCGCCGAGCCGTAGATGCGGGCCAGCGAGGTCTGGCTGTCGGAGGAATAGACCGTCTCGGCCACGAGGCGGGTCTTGGCCCGCTCGATCGCGTCGGCGGACAGGGCCTCGGAGGAGGCGCGGGCCAACGCCTTGTCGAGGGCCGCCTCCAGCTGCTCCAGGCTCACCCCCCTCGGCGGGGATGGCGTAGACCGAGAAGCGCGTCTCATCGATGGCCGAGCCCATGTACCAGGCGCCGGCATTCACCGCGAGGCCCTGTTCCAGCACGAGCTTGCGGTAGAGGTAGGAGGTCGAGCCGCCGCCCAGCACCTCGGCCAGGAGTTCGAGGTCGTGGCAGCCGCCATCGGTGGCGGTGATGCAGGACGGGGCGAGGTAGAGCCGCTGCAGCGTCGGCTGCTCGACCTTCGGATCGGCCACCGCGATGCGGCGGAGCGCCTTCGGCTCCGGCTCCCGGGGGCGGCGCCGCTCGGGGCGGGCGCCCCGGGACGGCACGCGGCCGTAGGTCTCCTCGGCGAGCCGCCGGACCTCGTCGGGCGTCACGTCGCCAGCGACCACCAGGATCGCGTTCTCCGGCGTGTAGAAGCGGTTGTAGTAGTCGAGCGCGTGGTCGCGGTTCAGCCCCTCGATCTCGTGCATCCAGCCGATGATCGGGATGCCGTAGGGGTGGTGCACGAAGAGCGAGGCCGCCATCGCCTCGGAGAGCTGGGCCGAGGGGTCGGTCTCGACCCGCATCCGGCGCTCCTCCAGCACCACGTCGCGCTCGGGCGCCACCACCGCGTCGTCGAGGACGAGGCCATGCATGCGGTCGGCCTCGAAGCCCATCATCGTGCCGAGATGGTCACGGGCGACGCGCTGGAAATAGGCGGTGTAGTCGTAGCTGGTGAACGCGTTCTCCTGGCCGCCGAGGCCGGACACGGCCTTCGAGAAGGCCCCCACCGGGTGCTTCTCGGTGCCCTTGAACATCAGGTGCTCGAGGAAGTGGGCGATGCCCGACTGGCCAATCGGATCATCCGCCGAGCCGTTGCGGTACCAGATCATGTGGGTCGCCACGGGCGCCCGGTGGTCGGGCACCACCACCACGTCGAGGGCGTTGTCGAGGGTGAAGGACGAGACCTCCGGGCCGCCGGCTTCGGAGCGCCCGAAGGGCGCGGCCTCGCCCCGGCCGGCGGTCGCTTCGAAGCGAGCCTCCCGCATCCGGGGGAAAAGGGTGGGCGTCGCCGTCCTGAACCGATGCATACCGCGTGTCCTTCGTCAGCCCCATCCTCGGCGATCCGGCCCGAGGGCGTGGCGCCCAGGAGCGAAGTCGGAATACGGGGCTTTCCCGGTCCGGGCGCGGCAAAAGCCATGCCTGGACACATGTTGAGTGCGATGCGCCGGCACTCGTCGCCGGGACGTCGCAACCGCTTGAAATCTTCCCCGCAGGACGCGCATCCGACCCGGAGCGCGCCGACGGGGTCTCGATCTAGAACCATGCCGGACCGCATGGCAAATGGGGACGACCTAAGTGGTTGTCACGTCATGACCTGCGGCGGGCCGCGTCTGTCGATCCGGCCGCCGCGGCTCAGCGCCGCTGCTGCGCGCGCAGATAGGCGCCGGGGTCGGCCTCCTCGCGATCGGGGTTGGCGCTCTTGGCCGGCTCGCTCGACGTGTTCACGATCCGCTTCGGCGCCTTCCGGTATCCCTTCGGCGGCTCGACGAGGCTTTCGCGCACGGGCTCGACGCTCGACGGCTCGACCTCGTCGCTCCTGCCCTTGAACAGCTCCAGCGGATCGAGCCACGAGGAGCGGCGGGCGCCGTCGCCGGGCTTGTCCTCGGCGGAGGTGGTCAGGCTCGCCCCGGCCCGGCGGCCGCTGCGCATCTCATCAATGGAGGCCGAGGCGTTGTTGTCGTTGTAGCGGCCCTGGGCTTGGTTGCCCTTGCTCGCCCGGCGCTCGTCGGCCTCCCGCTCCCGGTCGGCGGCGACGATCTCGGGATCCTTCGGCCAAGCGGCGCTCTTGGTGCGGGCGCGCGGGGCGGGAGGGCCTTGCCGTCGAGCTTCGGCGGCATCACCAGCGGGGCCCGCTCCTGGTAGTCGATCGGCGCCTGCTGCTTCTCCAGGAGGCCGATGCCCGAGAGGGCATCGCGCATGATCTCGCCCTGTTGGGCCTCGGCCGAGCCGGCGGCCACGAGGGGGGCCAAAACGACCGATCCCACCGCGACGAGGGGAACAAGGAGTCGAAGCCTGCGGTGCGCGCTCATGCTGCCTCACGGGTGGCCGGGCGGGAATCCGGCGCGGAGACGACCGCCCACGCGGCCTGATCGGACAGGATCCGGCGTGACGCCGGTTTCCGGCGATCGTATGGCGTCTTGGCCGCGCCGGGCCAGTCCCCCCGGTGGGCCGGGCCTGTGTGTAGCGCGGATCACGGCCGTGGCGCGGCCTCGTCCGGTGTCCCGGCGGATCCATCCGGCTTGGCCGCCGGGCGGAAGGAATCGAGAATCAGGCCGATCACCCCGGCCACGATGGCGGCGTCAGCGACGTTGAACACGTACCACGACCATCCCCCCACGTGGAGGTGGACGAAATCGAACACCGCCCCGTAGACCGCCCGGTCGACGGCATTGCCGAGGGCGCCGCCGACGATGAGGCCGAGCGCCGTGCCGAGGAGGCGCGTGTGCGCCCGGGTCATCCACCAGCCGAGGCCCAGCGCCGCCACCCCGGACAGCCCCACCAGCAGCCAGCGGCCGAACGCCCCGTCCTGCTGGAACATCCCGTACGAGACGCCCCTGTTCCACACCACCACGAGGTCCGTGTAGGGCCCGTAGCGCCAGGGCTGGGTGAGCACGAGATCCGTGCCGAAATACAGCCCGAGCTTCGTCGCCTGATCGACGAGGAGCGTGAGGGCGAGGGCCAGGAAGCCGGCACGGGCGGGGGTCATCGCGATCCTTCCCCTCTCCCCACATGCGGGGAGAGGGCCGAGCTCCCCTTGCCGGGGGCGAGGCGAGCCCAAAGGGCGATGGTGAGGGGGCTCGCGGAAGGAGCCAGCCCGGCGGCCCCCCTCACCCTCGGCTGCCGCCTCGCTCCGGCGACGACAAGGTCGCCGAAGCCCTCTCCCCGCCCGCGGGGCGAGGGAAAGCCTGCCTCATCACGCTCAGCGAATTTCACGCCGCGCTGGCCTCCGGGTGGGCCGCATCCCATTCCCGCAGGGCCTGCGCGTCGCGCGGGGTCACCTCGGGAAACTCGGCGTCGCTGCCGACCTCGGGGCTGACACGCCAGGAGCGGGCGCATTTGCGCCCCTCGGCCGGGGAGGGCATCACGGCGACGCCGCGCACCTCGTCGAGGCGGAAGGCGTCGGCCGGACCGTCGCCCTCGCTCACCGTGATCGCGGAGGTGATGCAGGTATCCGCGAAGGCGGGCAGCCCGAGGGACTCCACCGCCGCCCGCAGGTCTGCATCCGCGATGAACACCGTCGGCGCGGCTTCGAGGCTCGCGCCGATGCGCTTGGCGGCGCGCTCGATCTCCAGCGCCCCCGTCACCACCCGGCGGACCCGGCGGATCTTCTGCCACTTCGCCGCCAGCGCGTCGTCGCGCCAGGACGAAGGTGTCTCCGGCAGGGTCTGGAGATGGACCGAGCTGTCCTCGGACGGGTAGCGGTCGAGCCATGCCTCCTCGGCCGTGAAGGCCAGGACGGGCGCGAGCCACACCACGACCCGCTTGAAGGTCTCGTCGATCACCTGCAACGCCGCCCGCCGCGTCACCGAGGAGATCGGATCGCAGTAGAGCGCATCCTTGCGCACATCGAAGTAGAAGGACGACAGGTCGCCGGTCATGAACCCGTTGAGCAGCGCCACGACCCGCTTGGTGTCGTAGGCGGCGTAGGCCTCGCGGATCTCGCCATCGAGTTCGGCGAGCCGGTGCAGGATCAGCCGCTCCAGCTCCGGCATTTTTTGGTACTCGACGTCGTCGTTCGGCACCCGGTGGGCGAGAGAACCCAACATCCAGCGCAGGGTGTTGCGCAGCTTGCGGTAGGTGTCGACGGTGGTTTTGAGGATTTCCGGGCCGATGCGCAGATCGTCGGCATAATCGGCCGCGCACACCCACATGCGCAGGATGTCGGCGCCCGAATCCTTGATGACGCTCTGCGGCGCGACGACATTGCCCTTCGACTTCGACATCTTCTCGCCCTGCTCGTCGAGGACGAAGCCGTGGGTCAGCACCGCGTCGAACGGCGCGCGGCCGCGCGTGCCGCAGCTTTCGAGCAGCGAGGACTGGAACCAGCCGCGATGCTGGTCCGAGCCTTCGAGATACATCACCTTGTCCTGCCCGCCGTCACGGATACGGGTGACGCCCGAGAGGCCGGGAAACTGCTCCGCGTCCTCAAGCACGAAGGCGTGGGTGGAGCCGGAATCGAACCACACGTCGAGCACGTCCATCACCTGCTCGTAGGCGGCCGGATCGTGCTCCGGCGCCAGGAAGCGGGAGGCCGCATCGGCTGCGAACCACGCATCCGCCCCCTCGGCCGCGAAGGCCGCGTGGATGCGGGCGTTGACCGCCTCGTCCTTCAGGACCTCGCCGGTCTCCTTATGGACGAACACCGCGATCGGCACGCCCCAGGCGCGCTGGCGCGAGATCACCCAGTCGGGCCGGCCTTCGATCATGCCGTTGATGCGGTTCTCGCCCGAGGGCGGCACCCATTGGGTGTCCTCGATCGCCTGCGTGGCGACCTCGCGGAGCGTCCGGTTGCCGAGCGAGTCCACCGGCCGGTCCATCGCGATGAACCATTGCGGCGTGTTGCGGAAGATGACGGGCTTCTTGGAGCGCCAGCTGTGCGGGTACTGGTGGCGCAACACGCCCCGGGCGACGAGCCCCCCGGCCTCGGTCAGCGCCGCGATCACCTCCTTGTTGGCATCGCCCTTCTCGCCCTTTTCGGTGTAGACGCGGCGCCCCTCGAAGCCCGGCGCCGCCTTGGTGAGCGTGCCGTCGGCGTCCACTGTGTGGGGGATTGTCGTGTCGATGCCGCGCTCGGCGAGCATGCGGCCGGAGGCCATCCAGATTTCAAAATCCTCGCGCCCATGGCTCGGCGCGGTATGGACGAAGCCCGTGCCGGCGTCGTCTGTGACGTGATCGCCGGGGAGCAGCGGCACGTCGAAGCCGTAGCCGAGACTCGCCAGGGGATGGGCGAGGGTAAGACCCGCGAGGGTCTCGGCAGTCACATCGGAGACCCGCTCGAACGCCTCGACGCGGGCGGCCTTGAACACCGTCGGGGCGAGCGTATCGGCGAGCACGTAGGTCTCGCCGGGCTTGGCCCAGTTGTCCTCCGGCGCCGCCGTGACCTTGTACAGGCCGTACGCGATCTTCTTGGAGTACGCGACGGCCCGGTTGCCGGGCATCGTCCAGGGGGTGGTCGTCCAGATCACGACGCGAGCCCCGCCGAGCCCCTTCACCGCCCTGGGTGATCGGGAACGCCACGAAGATCGTGTCGGAGACGTGCTCCTCGTACTCGACCTCGGCCTCGGCGAGGGCGGTCTTCTCCACCACCGACCACATCACCGGCTTCGAGCCGCGATAGAGCTGGCCGGTGACGGCGAACTTCATCAGCTCGTCGGCGATGGCGGCCTCGGCCGGGAAGGCCATGGTCGCGTAGGGGTGATCCCAATCGCCGTTGATGCCCAGCCGCTTGACCTCCTCGCGCTGCACGCCGATCCAATGCTCGGCGAAGTCGCGGCATTCGCGCCGGAACTCGACCACCGGCACGGCATCCTTGTTGCGACCCTTGGCGCGGTACTGCTCCTCGATCTTCCACTCGATCGGCAGGCCGTGGCAGTCCCAGCCGGGGACGTAATTGGCGTCCTTGCCCAGCGTCCCCTGGCTGCGGACGATCACATCCTTGAGGATCTTGTTCAGCGCCGTGCCGATGTGGATGTTGCCGTTGGCGTAAGGGGGGCCATCGTGCAGCACGAATTTCGGCCGCCCCGCCGCCGCCTGGCGGATCTTCTCGTAGAGGCCGATCCGGGCCCAGCGCTCCAGCAGCAGCGGCTCGCGGGTCGGGAGGCCCGCGCGCATCGGGAACTCGGTGCTCGGCAGGAACAGGGGCTTGGAATAGTCGCGGGCCGGCGCGGCGGGCGCGTTCGTGTCGGGGGTGGTCATCGGGTCTCGCAAGGTCGGGCGTTCTGGCCGGCGTAGGGCGCCGGCAGGGCGGGTTTGTCGGATCCCGGCCTTCCGCGGGGCCCTGCCGCGCGGACGCGCGCGGGCCCTCAGGCGGCGGCCGGGCTCGTAATTCGCCGGAGGCCCCGGGTGGGGCACAGGATGCGGAACGCGTGCATCGCGCCTCTCTAGCAGCAGCCCCCGGCGGATTCCAGCGGGGCGGGCCAGCACCCAGCCGTCCCCATCCTGCGTGCAACGAATCCGGATCACGACCGTTCGCAGCATAGCCGATCACCGGCTACGCTTCCGGAGGAACCCCATGAGACATCCGCTCAAGACGGCCCTTCTCGCCGCGGCGCTCGCCGCCGGCTCCCTCACCCTCGCCCTGCCGGCCTCGGCCCAGGGCCGCGTCGGTGGCGTGCAGCGGGGCGCGGCCGAGGGTGATCGCGTCGGTGGCCCCATCGGCGGTGTGGTCGGCGGCGCCGTGGGCGGCGCGGTCGGCACCGTCACCGGCGCGCTCGGGATCGATCCCGGCCGCCGCGCCTACCGCACCGACATGCGCTCGCGGAAAGGCTACCGCCGGACGCACCGGCGGCATCACCGCTGAGTCGCGGTTCCCAAAGGGCGGGCCTTTGGCGGGTGCGGGGCAGAGCCCTGCCAGGGGCTTTGCCCCTGGACCCCACCAAAGGACTTGTCCTCTGGTATCCTGGACTTACGCCTCCCGGCGAAGGGTGTCCTGCGCCAGGAGATACAGCCCCGAGCCGATGACGATCATCGCGCCGGCGATGGTCCAGCGGCCCGGCAGGTCGCCGAAGAGCAGGAAGCCCAGCGTCACCGACCACAGGAGCTGGGTGTAGATGAACGGCGCCAGCACGTTGGCTGGGGCGCGGGCATGGGCCAGCACCAGCAGCCAGTGCCCTAGCGTGCCGAACAGGGCGACCGTCAGCAGCAGGGCCCAATGGTGCCAGTCGGCCGGGTTCGTCCAGATCCAGGGCAGGAGCGGCGCCATCAGCCCGAGGCCCGCGAGCCCGGTATAGAACATGGTGGTGGCGGTCGAATCGTAAGCCGCGAGCTTGCGCGTGATGATCGCGTAGAAGGCGTAGACGATCACGTTGGCGACGCAGAGCAGGGTCGCCGGATGCACCGCGCCGACGCCCGGCTGCACGATCACCAGAACGCCGATGAAGCCGACGCCGATCGCCACGAGGCGGGCCCTGGACGACCACTCGCCGAGCAGCGGCCCGGCGAGCAAAGCCACGGTGAGCGGCGCGGCGAACTGGATGGAGATCGTCTCGGCCATCTGCAGGTAGCGCAGGGCGAGGAAGTTGAGCGCCGTCGAGGCGAAGAGCAACAGGGAGCGCACGATCTGCAGGCCGAGGCGGCGGCTGCGCACCACGCTCGGGGTCCGGACGGGGTTCACGAACAGGGAGATCATGGCGACGCTGGCGGCGTAGCGCATGAAGGTGGTGACCAGCGGATCGACCCCAGCCCGCGCCAGGGTCTTGCCGCAGGCATCGAGGCTCGCGAAGAAGGCGACCGCCCCGCACATCAGGGCGATGCCGAGGAGGCGGCGGCGGCGGCGCGCGGCGTCAGCCATGCCGGCCTCGGCGTGTGACGGCGACCGGGTCGCGTCGGTGGGAAGGGGGGTGACGGTCGTGGCCATCGGAGCGGTTCGAAGGGAGGCGGAAACCCGCGAGGCTGTCGCCGACACTGACAGCCCCGGCACGGCCGAGGTAGGGGCCGCGACGCAACCGATCCATGCGGTAACGGTGGGAGACCCGCCGCCTGCCGTTGACCGGTTCTTAATGCTTCACGGCCTTCGCGCCGGTATCGGCCTTCTCGAGGGCGGCCACCTTGGTGGGCACCGGCTTGGGGGAGGCGGGTTTCGACGCCACGGTCTTGGCGGCCACCGGCTTGGGCGACATCGTGGTGGCGACCACGGGCTTGGCGGAGACCGGGATCTTGCCGTTCGCGGCCGACTTGGCGGGGGTCGCGGCCTTGGCGGCCACCGCGACCTTGGCGAGGGGAGCGACCTTGGCGGCCACCGTGGCGCGAGGCCGCGGCGCCTCGCCCGCCCCGGAGATCAACGCGGACAGGCCGGACTGATCGAGACCGGGCGCGGCCCGGACCGGCTCGGAGGGGATCGCCGCCGTTTGCTGAATCGCGGAAGCCGGAGCGGCCTCCATCCGGCGTGGCGCCACGGACCCCGTGGTCTCGGGCTCCTCGACGCTGGCGAGGACCGGCCGCACAGAGGTGCCCCGCTCGCGCTGGAGGCGCAGGGCCCAAGGGGCGGCGGTGGAGAGGGCGGCGAGGGCCAGGATCGCCTTGATCCCGCCGGTGAGCAGGGAACGCATGGTGTCGGAACCCGTCAAAACTCAATTCACGCGGAGCCGGATCCCCGGCTTGTCCGCACACTTGCAGGTTTGCGTGAATGAAGCGGGAACCGTCACGACCAGGAACTGCCCCGCTTCGGGACAGGCGGCATTCAGAGGCAGGTGTTTCGCGGGGAATTGTCTATGTGGGCCTTGCGCCTGATCCGCGGTTCCTGTTCCCCGCGCCTCCGACACTCCTGCAGCCGCTCGGCCCACTAAGCCTCACAGGTGCGATCCAGAGAACTGGTCCGGACCGTCCCGTCACTGCCGACCCCGCTACCATGCAGGCCCGAGCGGGCTCGCGAAACCTTCAGGCGCATCGGCCACGGGGAAGGATCGTGTACGGGGTTGCAGCCGAGCCGGCAACCGACCGCGCGCGGTGACCCGGCGCCGCAGTCGGGGTGTCCAGAGGGTGAACCCTCTGGCGGGTGCAGGGCAGCGCCCTGCGTTACCAGGGGCTTGGCCCCTGGACCCCACCCAAGGACTTGTCCTTGGGGATCCCTTACCGCAGCGAGCCGCAGAAGCGCTGGATGCGGCGGCAGGCCTCTTCCAGCTTCTCGTCCGAGGTGGCGTAGGAGATGCGCAGGTTCGGACCGAGCCCGAACGCCGAGCCGTGCACCGCCGCCACGCCCTCGGCCATCAGCAACTCGGTGACGAAGTCCTCGTCGGTCTCGATCACCTTGCCGCCCTCGGTGCGGCGGCCGATCAGCTCCGCGCAGGACGGGTAGACGTAGAACGCGCCCTCCGGCGTCGGGCAGGTCAGGCCCTTCGTCTGGTTCAGCATCGAGACGACGAGGTCCCGGCGCTTCTGGAAGGCGGCGCGGAAGCGGGGAAGGTGGTCCTGCGGGCCTTCCAGGGCCGCCAGGGCCGCCCATTGCGCCACGGTGGTGGCGCCGGAAGTCTGCTGGCCCTGGACGAGGTCCATGGCGTTGATGAGCTGCTGAGGACCAGCGGCGAAGCCGATGCGCCAGCCGGTCATGGCATAGCCCTTCGAGACGCCGTTCATGGTCAGCGTCCGCTCGTAGAGGGCGGGCTCGACCTGGGCCGGCGTGACGAACTCGAAGTCGCCGTAAGTCAGGTGCTCGTAGATGTCGTCGGTCAGGACGTGCACGTCCGGATAGCGGAGCAGCACGTCGGTGAGCGCCTTCAACTCGCTGCGGGAATAGGCGGCGCCGGACGGATTAGACGGCGAGTTGAGGATGATCCACTTGGTCTTGGGGGTGAGCACGCGCTCCAGCTCGGCCGCCTGGAGCTTGAACCCGTCCTCCATCCGCGTTTCGGCGAACACCGCCGTGCCGCCGCACAGGCCGACCATCTCCGGGTAGGAGACCCAGTAGGGGCGGGGGATCACCACCTCGTCGCCGGGGTTCAGGGTGGCGAGCAGCGCGTTGTAGAGGATGTGCTTGCCGCCCGTGGCGACGATGGTCTGCGACGGCTTGTAGTCGAGCCCGTTCTCGCGCTTGAATTTTTTGGCGATCGCCTCACGCAGGGGCACGATGCCGGAGACCGGCGGGTAGCGGGTCTCGTTGCGGTTGATCGCGTCGATGCCGGCCTGCTTGATGTGGGCGGGGGTGTCGAAATCCGGCTCGCCGACCGAGAGGGAGATGACGTCCACGCCGGACGCCTTCAGCTCGCGCGCCTTCTGCGTCATCAGGATGGTCGCGGAGGGCTTCACCCGCGAGAGGACATCGGCGAGGAAGGCCATGGGGCTGCGTGCTCCGGTGGAAAACGGCGCGGACCCTAGTCCCGCGCCCGTGAGCCGGCAAGCATCGTGCACGGCATCGCATTTCGGGTTGACCGCCCTGACTGCGTGAGGGTCACGAACATCTTTTACGGCGGTCGCGACATCGAGGCATTCTATCTCGTCCAAGACGGCGAGGTCGCCCCGGCGCAGCAGCACTGACCGCCCCACCCTCCCGCATCGCCACTCCCACCCCCATCTCTATGGGCATGATCCCGCTCTCCGTCCTCGACCTCTCCTTCGTATCGTCCGACGCGACCCCGGCGCAGGCGCTGCACGACACGCTGGCGCTGGCCCGGCATGTCGATACCCTCGGCTACCGGCGCTACTGGCTCGCCGAGCACCACGCCCTGCCGAACGTGGCGAGCCCCGCGCCGGAGATCATGATCGGCCAGATCGCAGCCGCGACCCGGACCCTCCGGGTCGGATCGGGCGGGATCATGCTGCCGAACCACGCGCCGCTGATGGTCGCCGAGCGCTTCCGGGTGCTTGAGGCGCTGTTCCCCGGCCGGATCGACCTCGGGATCGGCCGGGCGCCGGGCACCGACGGCATCACCGCCCGCGCCCTGCGGCGGCGGGAGGCGCCCTCCGCCAACGGCGGCGACGACTTCCTCGACCGGTTGCAGGAATTGCTGTTCTGGGACGGCGGCTTCCCGGAGGGACACCCGTTCAACCAGATCCAGGCGAGCCCGGCGGGCGTGCCGCTGCCGCCGCTCTTCCTGCTTGGCTCGTCCGATTACAGCGCACAGCTCGCCGCGCAGATCGGCGCCGGCTTCGGCTTCGCCCAGCACTTCGCGGGAATGCCGGCGGAGGGGCCGATGCGCGATTACCGGCGCCGCTTCGAGCCGTCCCGCCTCGGTCGGGAGCCGCATGCCATCCTCGCGGTGGCGGCGGTCTGCGCCCCGACCGACGCGGAGGCCGAGCGTCTCGCGGCGAGTGCCCGCCTCTCGACCCTGCGGCGGGAGCGCGGGGAGTACCGCCCCCTGCCGAGCCTCGCCGAGGCGCTGGACTACCCCTACTCGCCCGCCGAACGGGCGCGGATCGAGCAGGGCCGCGACAAGCTACATGTGGGCTCGCCGGAGACCCTGCGGGCCAAGCTCCGGGCGCTGGCGGACTCGGTCCAGGCAGATGAACTGATGATCGTCACGGCCGTGCCGGACCAAGCGGCCCGGCACGACTCCTACCGCCTGCTGGCGGAAGCCTGGGGATCCTGAAGGGCCTCACGCCCTTCAGCGGGGTGTCGGGGCAGAGCCCGGACAGGCAGGGCGCCGCCCTGCACCCGCGAAAGGACCCAGGCCTTTCGAGACTGCGACGTCAGTATCGGCAGACGCGCCGGGGTCCATACGGGGTCGGGCGGATGAAGCAGCGGCGGCCGCCGTAGAACCGGCGCGGGCCGTAGCCGTAGGCCGGACGGCAGCGCCCGAACGGGCCACGGGTCCAGCCCGGGCCGCAGCCGAAGGCGACGGTTTCGACCGGGGCGCCGCCGCCCAGCGTCGTCGCGGAGCCGGCCGCGAGCGGGGCGGCCTGCACGGTAGAGATCGCCCCGAGACCCCCGAGGGTCAGGGCGGCGGCGAGCCCGATGAGGGACTTCGTCATCGTCGTTTCCTTGCGATCCGGCGCCGACCCGGAGTGAGGGCGGCTCGACCGTGGCGCATAAACCCAGTCACGGCCGATCCGTTGCGGTGACGACGATCACGTTTTCCGTCGCTGCCCCAGCGAGAGACGTCAGCCCCCGAACAGACGCTTGAGGCCGGCGAGCAGCCCGCCCGTGGACGAGGCCCGCGACGGGGCCTCCGGCGCACGCGCGGTCTCCGGCCGGGCCGCTTGACCCTTCGGGCCCAAGGCCGGCGCCAGGACGAGGCCGAGGGCGGCCGTGTCCGTGGTCTCGCGGTCGATCAGGATGAAGCTGCCGGTCTCGCGGTTGTCGGCATAGGCGTCCACCGCCACCGGCCGGTCGAGGGTGAGGCGCACGTCGGCGATGTCGTTGGCGGACAGGCGCTCGGCCGGGCCGGGCTTGCCGGTCTCGGGATCGATGCGCGAGACGATCTTCTCCACCGTCGCCGTCACCGTCACGGTGCCGACCTTGGCGAGCAGGCTCGCGCCCGGGGCGAGATCGGTCTCCGCCGCCCAGAACAGGCGGGCATCGAGGGTGTCGAGGGCCAGGAGCGGCGCGCCCTCAGTGGCGATCACCTGACCGCGCGAGGCGTCGATCTGCTCGGCGAGCACCAGCGTCACCGAGAGGTCGGCGCCGGCCTCGGGCAGATCCCCGTCGGCGGTGTAGATGCGCTCCACCGTGGCGGCGCGGCCGCCCGGCTGCACGCTCACCCGGTCGCCCGGCCGCACGGTGCCGCTGGCGATGCGCCCGCTATACCCACGGAACTCCGAGTTGGGCCGGTTGACCCACTGCACGGCCATGCGGAACGGGGCATTCAGGGCCTCCTCGCGCACCGGCACCGTCTCGAGGAACGAGAGCAGCGTGCCGCCTGTGTGCCAGGGGGTGTTCACGCCCGGCTCCACGACGTTGTCGCCGTTCTTGGCCGAGAGGGGGATCGGCCGGATCTCGGAAAAGTTCAGCCCGGCGGCGAACTCCGAGAAACCCGCCACGATGTCCGAGAACCGGTCCTGCGACCAGCCGATCAGATCCATCTTGTTCACGGCCAGCACCACCCGGCGGATCCCGAGATTCGAGACCAGCAGGGCGTGGCGCCGGGTCTGGCGGGTGAGGCCCTGGCGGGCGTCCACCAGGATCACAGCCAGGTCGGCGGTGGAGGCGCCGGTGGCCATGTTGCGGGTGTACTGCTCGTGGCCGGGGGTGTCGGCCACGATGAACGAGCGCTTGTCCGTGGAGAAGAAGCGGTAGGCGACGTCGATGGTGATGCCCTGCTCGCGCTCGGCCTGCAGGCCGTCGACCAGCAGGGCGAGGTCCATCTCCTGGCCTTGCGTGCCGTGCTTGCGGGAATCCCGGCGAAGCGCGGTGATCTGGTCGTCGAAGATCTGCTTGGTGTCGTGCAGCAGGCGGCCGATCAGGGTCGACTTGCCGTCGTCCACCGAGCCGCAGGCGATGAAGCGCAGCACTTCCTTGTCGCGGTGCGTCTCGAGGAAGGCGGCGTAATCCTGCGCGACCGAGGACGCCTGGAACGCAGTCTTGGGCGGGTGGATGGTCATCAGAAGTAGCCCTCCTGCTTCTTGCGCTCCATGGCGCCGGCGCCGTCCTTGTCGATCACCCGGCCCTGCCGCTCGGAGGTCCGGGCGGCGCGCATCTCGGCGATGATCTCCGGCAGGCTCGCGGCCTCGCTCTCGACGGCCCCGGTCAGCGGGTAGCAGCCGAGCGTGCGGAAGCGGACGATCTTGTCCTGCGGGGTCTCGCCGGGGTTCAGCGGCAGGCGCCCGTCATCGACCATGATGAGCGTGCCCGCGCGCTCCACCACCGGGCGCGGCGCCGCGAAGTAGAGCGGCACGATCGGGATGTTCTCCTGCTCGATGTAGAGCCAGATATCGAGCTCGGTCCAATTGGACAGCGGGAACACCCGCAGCGACTCGCCGCGCTTCTTCTTGAGATTGTACAGGTGCCAGGGCTCGGCCCGCTGGCGCTTCGGGTCCCAGCGGTGCTGGGCCGTGCGCAGGGAGACGATGCGCTCCTTGGCGCGGCTCGCCTCCTCGTCCCGGCGGGCCCCGCCGAAGGCCGCATCGAACTTGTGCTGGTCCAGCGCCTGACGCAGGGCCTGCGTCTTCATCACGTCGGTATGGACCTCGGAGCCGTGGCTCACCGGCCCGATGCCCCGCGCCAAGCCCATCCTGGTTGGTGTGGACCAGGAGGTCGAGGCCGAGCTCCTTCGCCCGGGAATCGCGAAACGCGATCATCTCCTTGAACTTCCACGTCGTGTCGACATGGAGCAGGGGGAAGGGCAGCTTGCCCGGCGCGAAGGCCTTGAGCGCCAGATGCAGCAGGACCGAGGAATCCTTGCCGATGGAATAGAGCATCACCGGGTTCTCGGTCTCGGCGACCGTCTCCCGGAAGATGTGAATGGCCTCGGCCTCCAGCCGCTTGAGGTGGCTCAGGCGGGCGGGCGAGGGGGTGGTCGTCTCGGGCCGCGGGGCGGCTTGACTCACGACGGCTTGAGCGGCGCTCATCGGGCGAACTCCGGCTGGCGGGTGGCGGTTTCGGGCTCGAATGCGGCGGCTTCCTGACCCGGCTGCACCGAGGCGCCGGGGCGGCCGACATGCAGCCCACATTCCTTCTTGTCTTCCTGTTCCCACCACCAGCGGCCGGCACGCTCCGGCTCGCCGACCTTCACCGCGCGGGTGCAGGGGGCGCAGCCGATGGAGGGAAAGCCCTTGTCGTGCAGGGTGTTGTAGGGAACGAAGTTCTCGCGCACGAACAGGTCGATGCGCTCCCGCGTCCAGTCGGCCAGCGGGTTCAGCTTCATGAGGCCGCGCTCGGCATCGTAGGCGGCGAGCGGCGTCGCGGCGCGGTTGGCCGATTGCCCGGCCCGCAAGCCCGTGAGCCAGCCCGCGGCACCGGCGAGCGCCCGGCCGAGCGGCTCGACCTTGCGCACCCCGCAGCAGGCCTGCCGCGCGGCGACCGACTTGCGGAAGCCGTTGATGCCCTCGTCGCGGACGAAGGCTTCCTCCGCCGCGCGCTCGGGGACGTAGGCAAGGATGCGGATGCCGTAGGCGGCCTCGGTCTCGACCCAGGTCTCGTAGGTCTCTGGGAAGAGCCGGCCCGTATCCAGGGTGACGATCTCCACCCGTGTGCCCGCGAGCTTCGCCATGGCGATGGCGTGGGTGAGGACCTGATCCTCGATGCCGAGGCTCGTGGTGAAGACCAGCCGCCCCGGCACTTCGCGGGCGATCAGGGTGAGGCGGGCGGGCAAGTCGAGGGGCGCGAGGCGCCGGGCCAAGTCGTCGGCCGCCGCCGTCTTCGGGTCCGTCAGGGACATGCTGTGAACTCCTGCGCCGGCCCTGTGGACATGGAGGGGCCGCGCCGGTTGTCGAGGGGTGGAAATGTTCGCTATACCGAACGAAGTCAAGGCAAGCAGGTCGATTCCATCGGGCAAAAGGCCGACAATCATGTGCGTCGGCGCACATGGCCAGACCGTAGCCTGACCGCGGATATAAAAAAATCTTCTCGAATCCTCTGCCTTTCGCCTATATGGCCGCAAATTCCTTCTCCTCGGAGAAGAGCGGCCGAGACCGTGGAGGTCCCGTTTGGACGCCATCGACCTGAAGATCCTCGCCCTGCTCCAGCGGGATGCGACCCTCTCGATCGCCGCCATCGGCGAGAAGGTCGGGCTGTCGCAGACCCCGTGCTGGAAGCGCATCCAGCGCCTGGAGGCCGACGGGGTCATCGACCGGCGCGTCGCGGTGCTCGACCCGGTCAAGCTCGGGCTCGGCCTGACGGTCTTCGTCTCGATCGAGACGGCCGATCACTCCCAGGACTGGCTGCAGCGCTTCGCCGAGACCGTCTCGGCGATGCCCGAGGTGATGGAATTCTACCGGATGGCCGGCGACGTCGACTACATGCTGCGCGTCGTGGTCGCGGACATGCAAAGCTACGACGTGTTCTACAAGAAGCTGATCAGCGCCGTGCCATTGAAGAACGTCACGTCGCGCTTCGCGATGGAAAAGGTGAAGTCCACCACGGCCTTGCCCTTGCCCGCTCCGCCCAAGGCCACCCGCCACCTGCCCGAGCTCGCCCCGGCCCTCGCTGTGGTCGGAGAGTAATCTTCTCTTTCGGAACGGGTGCGCGATAGAGGTTTGCTATCCGCAGGCCGTTCTGCAAAACGAACGTTCCGGTTGACATGGGCCTCGCGCCCGACGACATGGTTTCCCGATGTCTCGCTCCGCTCTTCTTCCGCGCACCGCTCCCTTTGGGGACGGCGAGCGCGCCAGCCTCGATGCCGTTCTCGTCAACGCGAGCCCGGTCCAACGCGCATGGCTCGCAGGCTTTCTCGCCGGGCTCGACGCCGCCGGGGGTCAGGCCCAGGCGGCGCCCGCCCAGGCGCCCAAGGCCAGCGAGCCGCTGACGGTCATCTACGCGAGCGAGTCGGGGAATTCCGAGAAGCTAGCGGGCGACGTTGCCAAGCTCGCCCGCAAGCAGGGCTTCAAGCCGAAGGTGGTGGATTTCGCCGATCTCGACCTCGCGACCCTGCCGAAGGCGGGCAAGCTCGTGGCCATCGCCGCCACCTGGGGCGAGGGCGAGCCCCCGGCGCGCGCGGTGCGGGCCTATGGCGAACTGATGGGCGAGGGCGCCCCGCGCCTCGACGGCGTCGAGTTCGCGGTGCTGTCGCTCGGCGACACGTCCTACGCGGAGTTCTGCGCCATCGGGAAGGCGCTCGACGCGCGGTTCGAGGCCCTGGGCGGCAAACGCGCCGCCGCGCGCGCCGACCTCGACCTCGATTTCGAGACGCCCGCCGCCGACTGGATCAAGGGCACGCTCAAGGCGCTGGCCCCCGCCGCGACTCAGGACAACGTCGTGGCGGTGGATTTCGCCCGCGCCGGCGGCGACGAGGAGGAGTCCGAGCCGAGCCGCGACCCCGTCGTGGTCGAGGTGGTCGAGCACGTGAACCTCAATTCCTCGCGCTCCGACAAGGAGACGATCCACCTCGCGCTGGCCTTCGAGGACGGGGCGCCGGCCTACGAGCCGGGCGACTCGCTCGAACTCTACCCCGAGAACGATCCGCAGCTGGTGGACGAGATCCTCGCCGCGACCGGCCTCTCGGACGACGACGCCCTGCGCAAGTCCCTGCTCACCGAACGCGACATCACCACGCTCTCGCCCGCCACGATCGAGCGCTTCGCCAAGGCGACGGGCTCGGACGAGGCGAAAGCCTTCGCGGCGGGCGGCGAGGCCCGCGCCTGGGTGGAGGGCCGCAATCTCATCGACCTGATCGAGCGTTTCCCGGCCACGCTCACGGCCGAGCATTTCGGCACCATCACCCGGCCCCTGCCGCCCCGGGCCTATTCCATCGCCTCCTCCCGCAAGGAGGTCGGCGACGAGGTCCACCTCGCCATCGTGGCGGTGCGCTACGAGACCTTCGGCCGCAAGCGCGCCGGCGTCGCCTCGGTCCATGTGGCGGACCGGATCAAGAACGGCGCCAAGCTGCGGGTGCGGCTGAAGCCGAACAAGCATTTCCGCCTGCCGGCGGACCCGGCGACCGACATCATCATGGTCGGCCCCGGGACCGGCGTCGCGCCCTTCCGCGCCTTCGTGCAGGAGCGTCGCGCCATCGAGGCGCCCGGTCGCTCCTGGCTGTTCTTCGGCGACCGCCACTTCACCCACGACTTCCTGTACCAGCTCGAATGGCAGGACGCGCTGGAGGACAGGTCGCTCACCAAGATCGACGTGGCCTTCTCCCGGGACCAGCCGGAGAAGGTCTACGTCCAGCACAGGATCGACCAGCACGCCGCCGAATTGGTGGAATGGCTGGAGGGCGGCGCCCACTTCTACGTCTGCGGCGACGCCAAGCGGATGGCCAAGGATGTCCGCGCCGCGGTGGTGCGGGCCTTCGAGACCGCGAAGGGGCTTTCCTCCGCCGACGCCGAGGCGCATGTCGCCGGGCTGGAACGGGCCAAGCGGTACCAGCAGGACGTTTACTGAAGCGAACCGACCGTCACTCGTGACCATCGTCCGACCCGCGCCCTCATCCTGAGGCGCCCGCGCCAGCGGGCCTCGAAGGAGACCTCCAGGGACCGCGCGAGACCTGGAGCCCTCCTTCGAGGCCTCCGCTTCGCTGCGGCACCTCAGGATGAGGCGGGAGGCTCGGACGGTCGCCGCCGACAGAGCATACCGAGACCACCATGACCGACGGCACCCCCACCAAGCGCCTCTACGAGACCCCGCCGACCTCCCGTCCGATCACGGACGCGGAAGCCGCGCGGGCGGAGAAGCTCGCGGCCAACGAGCACATCAAGATCGCCAGCGGCTACCTGCGCGGCACCCTCGCGGACGGGCTCCTGGCGCACGCCACGGGCGCCATCTCCGAGGATGACGGGCAGCTCGTGAAGTTCCACGGCTTCTACCAGCAGGACGACCGCGACCTGCGCGCCGAGCGGACCAAGAAGAAGCTCGACAAGGCCTACAGCTTCATGATCCGCCTGCGCATCCCGGGCGGCGTGATCACCCCGAAGCAGTGGCTGATCCTCGACGACATCGCCCGCACCTATGGCGGCGATGCGATGCGCGCGACGACGCGCCAGACCTTCCAGTTCCACGGCATCATCAAGTCGAACCTGAAGCGGACCATGGCCGCCATCGACGCGGCCCTGCTCGACACCATCGCCGCCTGCGGCGACGTGAACCGCAACGTCATGGCCTCGACCAACCCGGCCCAGGCCAAGGCGCACGCCACCGCCTACAAGCTCGCCCAGGACATCTCCAATTCGCTTCTGCCGCGCACCCGGGCGTGGCGCGAGATCTGGCTCGACGGCGAGCGCGTGGTCGGTGGCGAGGAGGAACAGCAGGAGATCGAGCCGATCTATGGCAAGACCTACCTGCCGCGGAAATTCAAGACGGTCATCGCCGTCCCACCGAACAACGAGGTGGACGTCTTCGCCCACGATCTCGGCTTCATCGCGATCCTCGACACGACGAACCAGGTCACCGGCTGGAACGTGACGGTGGGCGGCGGCATGGGCATGACCCATGGCGAACCCGACACCTTCCCGCGCACCGCCGACGTGATGGGCTACTGCAAGGCCGAGGACGCCCTGCGCTATGCCGAGGCGGTGATGACCGTCCAGCGGGACTGGGGCAACCGCAAGAACCGCAAGAACGCCCGACTGAAGTACACGATCGAGCGCTACGGCCTCGACGCCTTCCGGGCCGAGGTGGAGAAGCGGATCGGCAAGAAACTCGGAGCGCCGAAACCCTTCGCGTTCACCGACAACGGCGACCGCTACGGCTGGGTCGAGGGCGATGACGGGCGCTTCCACCTCACCCTCTACGTGCCGTCCGGCCGGATCAAGGACATCGCGGACGGCCCGCAATTCCTCACGGGCCTGCGCCGCATCGCCGAGGAGCATAAGGGCGACTTCCGCCTCACCGCCAACCAGAACGTCATCATCGCCAACGTGCCGGACGCCCAGCGCGCGGCCATCGAGGCGTTGGTCGACGAATACGGGCTGACGAAGGGGGCGGGCGCCCTGCGGCGGAACTCCATCGCCTGCGTCGCCATGCCGACCTGCGGGCTGGCGCTGGCCGAGAGCGAGCGATTCCTGCCGGGCCTGATGGACGATCTGGAGGCGAGCCTCGCCAAGCACGGGCTGGAGGACGAGGAGATCACCATCCGCTCCACCGGCTGTCCCAACGGCTGCGCCCGGCCCTTCATCGCCGAGATCGGCCTCGTGGGCCGTGGTCCCGAGCGCTACCACCTCTATCTCGGCGCGGCCTTCGACGGCTCCCGCCTCGGCAAGCTCTATCGCGAGGACGCCTCGCCGGCCGAAGTGGTCTCGACGCTGGATCCGCTCTTCGCCGAGTTCGCCCAAGCCAAGCAGGCCGGCGAGCATTTCGGTGACTACCTGATCCGCGCCGGCCACGTGGCGAAGACCACCAATGGGCCGGACTTCCACGAGCGGATCGGGGCGCTGAAGTAGGCGTCTCCACTAACGCCGTGAGGCCAACCGGGGAACGGCACGCTGCCCGTCGGCAGGCCATTCCCCGGTTGGCCTCGCATTGTGCGAAACGGACCCGGCGGACAAGCTTACTCGGCGGGAGCGGCGATGCGCCCCTTGGCGCCCTTCCGCCGCCGCGACTCGGCGGCGAGGTCCGAGAAGCCTGCATCGAACCTGTCATAGAGTTGGGCCACGATCCCGAGGGCGAAATCGAGGGAGGCCCCGAACAGGGTCACGACCCCGAAGAACGCCTTGAGGGCGAGCCGCCACGCCCCGGCGATGAGGCGCCCGATCCAGTGAAACACAGCCATGACGATCCTTCGTGGGAGGGGTCTGTCGGACGGCGAGGTCCGTTGCGCCGCAGCAAGTAGGGTCGGTCTCTCCGGCCTGGGACGCGACCGAAAGCGGCGCCCGCGCGAGGGAACCCGGCGGCCAAAGCTCTTTTCGCTCTCGCAGCGGGCGCGACGCGCCGACGTCGGCGGCGATCCGAGATGATCGGTCGCAAAGGCTTGGAGTGGATCAACGGCTCCCATCTCGCGTTCCGTCTTCGCACCGCAACGGAGACAGCGCATGCAGGCGAGACGGGTGGACGGGCGCAAGGTGCGCTACGCGGTGGTCGGCGGCGGCTGGATCTCGCAAGCCGCCTTCATGCCGGGGGTGGCGCAAACCGGCAATTCCGAGATGACGGCCATCGTCACGGGCGATCCGCAGAAGGCGGACGCCCTGGCCAAGACCTACGGCCTCACCGCCTTCACCTACGATCAGTACGAGGACGCGCTGGCCTCCGACCTGTTCGACGCCGTCTACCTCGCCCTGCCGAACGGCATGCACAAGGACTACGCCGTGCCCGCCTTGAAGGCGGGCTGCCATGTTCTCCTCGAAAAGCCGATGGCGGTGAGCGTCGCGGAATGCGAGGCGATCAACGCGGCGGCGCAGGCCTCGGGCGCCAAGCTGATGATCGCCTATCGGCTCCATTTCGAGCCGGGGACGCTCGAGGCCATCGCCCGGATCCGCGCGGGCCAGATCGGCGAGCCACGGATGTTCACCGCGACCTTCGGACAGACGGTCGAGGCCGGCAACCACCGCGCCCAGAACGGCTACTGGGCCGGGCCGGTGCCCGACATGGGCACCTACCCGATCAACGCCGCGCGCAACCTGTTCGGCGAGGAGCCGGTGGAGGTCTCGGCCCTCGGCAGCCGCCGCCCGGACAGCCCGTTCCCCTTCGACGGCACCGTCGCCGTCACCCTGCGCTTCCCGAGCGGGCGGCTCGCTCAGTTCACCGTCTCCTACGAGACCGATGCCGTCGATGCCTACCGCGTCACCGGCACGCGGGGTGATCTGCACCTCCAGCCGGCCTTCCTGTTCGGGAAGGGACTGGGCGGGACTCTCACCCGGGGCGGAGAGCAAGAGGCGCTGACCTACCCCAGCGTCGATCAGTTCGGCGGCCAGACCCGCTACTTCTCCGATTGCATCCTCCACGACCGGTTGCCCGAACCCGATGGAGAGGAGGGCCTGTGCGACATCCGCGTGCTGGAGGCGGTGGAGCGCGCGCTCGCCACCGGGCAGACGCAGACGCTGCCGCCCATGACCCGCCGGACCCGGCCCGATCTTCTTCAGAAGATGGAGCTGCCGGAGGTCGAGCCGCCGGCCATGGTCAACGCCGCCAAGCCCGAAGGCTGACGCCGCTCGCGGAAAAAAAATCGACGACACCGCGCCGCAGGGAGAGAACCGATAAAAGCCTGGACCGTTGTATTTCCGCGACGATGGGGAGGGGACAATGGCCAAGCACGAAATTCTCGGATTCTTCGAACACCGGCGGGATGGCGCCTGGGTGTGCGTCCGGCCGTTCACCCTGACCACACGCCCAACGCCAGCGTCGATATTCGCCAGGGCATGCGCTTCGATTATGGGAAGCGGATCGGTGGCGTGGATCTCGCCGAGTATCTGGAGCGGCTGGGTTCCCAGTTCGGCTCCTGAGGCCTCGCCCGCTCGCGAGTGTGTCTCGCGAGCGTGTTGGGCAGTCTCCGCCAGCTTAGAGAGAACGGCTCCTCTTCGAGAGCCGCCTGTCATGGAAGCATTGGCCTTCCCCTTCAGGGGGGAGGGCACTACTAGGACGCATGCATCCCGCCGATTCGACGCACAGTCTGACCGAGGAGAGTGGCCAGACCACGCGCTGCCGCATCATGGCCACGGCCAGCGAGTTCTTTCACGAGATCGGCTACCAGAAGACCACCGTCGCCGACATCGCCCGGTCGCTCAAAATGAGCCCGGCCAACGTGTATCGCTTCTTCGATTCGAAGAAGGCGATCAACGAGGCCGTCCTGAAGCGGCTGATCGGGGAGGTCGAGGCCCTCGTGGCGGGCATCGCCGATCGGCCGGGCCTCACCCCCACCGAACGGCTCGTCACCGCCATCGAATCCCTGCACCGGCACAGCCTGGACCGCTACGAGCGCTATCCCCGCATCCACGAGATGGTCGAGGCGGGGATGGGCGAGAGCTGGGAGGTCTGTCGCCACCACGTGGCGGGGATCACGGCCGTCTTGGAGCGGATCATCCGCGACGGCGTGCGTGCGGGCGAGTTCGAGGCCGACGACCCCGCCGTGATGGCGGGGTGCATCCATGTCAGCATCATCCGCTACACCCACCCGCTGCATGTCGGCCAGCCGATGCTGCCGCCGGTCCCGCCGCTGCGGGCGATGATCGATTTCCTGCTGCGGGGGTTGGCGCCGGGCCGGGGGTGAGGGCCGGCTACTCCGAAGCGGGCGTCGAGGGGGGCGCGGGCTCGGAGGCCGTGGGCTGGGGGCCGTCGTAGCCCTCGATCACCAGGATCTCCGCCTCGATGCCGCCGCGCTGCTTGGCCTTCGCGGCCTGATAGAGGTCCGAGTTCCAGCAGGCGAGGGCGTCGTCGTAGGATGGAAACTCGATGACGACGTTGCGGCTGCGGGCCTGCCCCATCACCGCCTCGTAGCGACCGCCCCGGATCAGGAAGCGCCCGCCGAACTTGGCGAAGGCCGCGCCGTTGGCCGCCACGTATTCCTTGTACGCCTCGGCATCGCGGACCTCGACCCGCGCGATCCAGTATCCCTTGGCCATCCGGCTCTCCCTTCCCGTTGGCCCTTCACATGGGGCGCGGATCGCCTCAGGCCATCTCGGCGACGATGGCCCGGGCCACGGCCCTCGGGTCGGTGGCGCCGGTGATCGGGCGGCCGACGACGATGTGGTCGATCCCCGCCCGCTTGGCGTCGCCGGGTGTCATCACCCGTTTCTGGTCGCCCGCCTCGGCGCCGGCCGGGCGGATGCCGGGGGTGACGATCAGCCGGTCCGGCCCCACAATCCGGCGCACGCCCTCCGCCTCCGCCGCCGAGCAGACGAGCCCGTCGATGCCGATCTCGGCCGCCTGGGCCGCGCGGCGCGCTACGAGGTCGGCGACGGGCAGGGCGTAGCCGGCCTCCGCCGCGTCGGCGTCGTCGTAGGAGGTCAGCACCGTCACGGCGAGGATCTTCAGCCCGTTCCCGCGCCCCTTCACCGCCGCCCGCATGGTCTGCGGATAGGCGTGGATGGTCAGGAACGTCGCCCCGAGGCCGGAGACCGCGCGCACCCCCTCCTCGATGGTGTTGCCGATGTCGTGCAGCTTGAGGTCGAGGAAGACCTTGTTGCCCCGCGCGACGAGGCGCTCGGCCAGCGCCAGCCCGCCGGCATAGGCCAGCCGGTAGCCGATCTTGTAGAAGGTCGCCGCGTCGCCGAGCCGGTCGATCAACGCCTCGGCCTCGGCCACGTCGGGCACATCAAGGGCGACGATCAGGCGGTCACGGGGGTCGGTCTGGCTCATGGGGGCACGGACACCATGGGGCGGGTGGGGTGTCAATGGCGGTGCATCGACCCTCTGCGCCGACGTCCGCGGCGGGATCCCCCTCTCCCCGCATGCGGGGAGAGGGGTTCCCTCTCCTCCTACCCTTCATAGGCGGCGGCGAAGACGGCTCACATCGCCCCGCCCGGCCACGGAAACCGGATGTTCCCGTCCCGCAGGCCCGCCAGCACCACCTCGACCCCGCCGGACTTCACCATCCATTCGAGGCGGTGGTCGCGGTATTCCCGGCGGCGCCCGCCGGTGGTGTAGAGGTCGGAGGCGGCGGCCATCTTCGCGGCGGCCGCGTCGAACTCCGCGAAGGTCTTCGCGACCGAGGGGCGCGCCTTCACCCGGCCGTGCCAGGCCGCCAGCGGCGAGCCGGGTTCCGGGCCGAGGCCGTAATGGACCGAGCGGTTGACCATGGGCGCCACCGCCGCATCCGCCCAGCCGAAGTCCCGTCCGCCGAACCATTCCGCCGTCCCGAGACGCCCGGCCAGCCACGCCTGCAGCACCCGTGTCTGGGCGGCGGCCTTCGCGCGCAGGTGGTCGGCAAGGTCGCCGGTCGCGCGCTTGAACCAGAGGATCTCCCCAAAACCCCAGTTCACCGCCTCGTACTGCGTGTCGCAGACGTCCTCCGTCATCCGGGCGAAGGCCCGGGCGGCGGGGTCGCGGGGCAGGAGAGGCGGCTCGGGCCAGCGCTCCTCGATGTATTCGAGGATCACCGTCGACTCGAAGATCGCCGCGTCCCCATCGAGGAGCACCGGCACCTCGGTGCGCGGGTTGGCAGCGGCGAAGGGGCCGTCCTGGCTGCCAGTGCCGAAGCTCGCGGGCAGTTCGGCGGTGAAGGCCACGCCCTTCTCGCGCAGCGCGATCTTGACCTTCTGCGCGTAGGACGAGAGCGGATGCTCGTAGAGCCGCATGGACGACCTCCATTGGGGATTCGAAAGGGCCGAGCCCTTTCGCGGGGGCAGGGCGGCGCCCTGCGTGACGTCCGGGCTTCGCCCCGACACCCCACCAAAGGGCTCGCCCTTTGGGAACCCCCTATCGCAGCACCCGCGCGACCTCCGCACGCAACACCGGCAGCAGCTCCGCCTCGAACCACGGCTCGCGCTTGAGCCAGCCGTTGTTGCGCCACGACGGGTGGGGGAGGGGCAGCACCCGGGGCGGCGGGGTTCATCGAGGATCGCGCGCCAGTTGCGCACGGTGCCGGTGAGGCCGCCCGGGAGCTTCCCGAGATGCCAGCTCTGCGCGTAGGAGCCGATCACCAGGATCAGGTCGAGGTTCGGCAGGCCGGCGAACAGCTCCGCCCGCCAGCGCTCGGCGCATTCCCGCCGGGGCGGCTTATCGCCCCCCTTGGCGTCGAGGCCGGGGAAGCACGCGCCCATCGGCACGATGGCGATGTTTTCTGGGTTGTAGAACTGCGCCTCGTCCAGGCCGAGCCAGGAGCGCAGCCGCACGCCCGACGGGTCCATGAACGGCATACCGGTGCGGTGAGCCCGCGTGCCCGGCGCCTGGCTCGCCACGCACAGGCGCGCGCCGGTCGAGCCCTGGATGATCGGCCGGGGCTCCTGCGGCAGGGGCGGGCCGTAGACCGGCGCGTCCCGGCAGATCCGGCAGGCGCGCAAGGCGGCAGCAGTGTCGTCGAAGGATGGCATGGCCGAAATATAGGGATCCCCAAGGACAAATCCTTTGGTGGGGCCCAGGGGCAACGCCCCTGGAAGGCCCAAAAAGAAACGGCGCGGGTCGCGCCGCGCCGTTCGAAGTCGGGTCTCATTGCCTTTGGGGGAAGGCTGACCCGGCTTACGCCTCTCCCGGCGGGGAGACCGTGCGTTTCCTCACGCGCCCTTCGCGCCCGAGAGGTCCAGCGGCAGCGAGCGCAGGCGCTGGCCGGTGGCGGCGAAGACCGCGTTCGCGATCGACGGCCCCAGCACCGGCACGCCGGGCTCGCCGATCCCGGTCGGCGCGGCGGCGCTCGACACGATGTGGACCTCGACCTTGGGCATCTCGCTGATCCGGGTCGGCTCGTAGGCGTCGAAATTCGCCTCCTGCACCTGTCCGTCCTTCAGGGTGATGCGGTTGCGCAGCACCGAGGAGAGGGCGAAGCCCACCGCGCCCTCCACCTGCGCCCGGATCACATCCGGGTTGACCGCCACGCCGACATCCACGGCCGCGACGATCCGCTCGGCCTTCACGTGCCCGTCCGCGACGCTCACCTGCGCCACCATGGCGACGTAGGAGCCGAAGGATTCGTGCACCGCGACGCCGAGCCCGCTGCCCTTCTGCTGCGCGGCGCCCCAGCCGGCCTTGTCGGCGGCGAGCCGCAGGACGCCTGCGAGGCGCGGCGCGTTGGCCAGCAGTGACAGGCGGTAGGCGATGGGGGCGGCGCCCGCCGCATGGGCGAGGTCGTCGATCATCACCTCCATCACGTGGGCGGTGTGGCTGTGGCCGACGGACCGCCACCACAGGACCGGCACGCCCTCGCGGCCGTTATGGACGCCGAAGCGGTAGGCGGGCAGCGCATAGGGTGTGTCGGAGGCCCCCTCGACGGTGGTGGCGTCGATGCCGTCCTTCACGATCATCGCCTCGAAGGGCGAGCCGATCATGATCGACTTGCCGACCATCACATGGTCCCAGCCGACGATGGCGCCCTGGGCGTCGATGCCGGCCCGGACCTTGTGGAGCACGCTCGGGCGGTAATAGCCGCCGGTGATGTCGTCCTCGCGCGTCCAGACGAGGTGGACCGGCGCCTTTTCGCCCGTGGCCTTGAGCACGGCCGCGACCTCGGCGGCGTAATCCGCCGTGGGGGTCGCCCGGCGCCCGAAGGAGCCGCCGGCCCAGGTCGTGTGGAGCCGAACCTTGTCCGGCGTCACCCCGAGCACGGCGGCCATGGTCGCCTGCTCGACGGTCTGGAACTGGAAGCCGGCATAGGCGTCGTAGCCGCCATCCGCCGCCTTCTCGATCGTCACGTTCAGCGGCTCCATCGCCGCGTGGGCGAGGTAGGGGAAGGTGAACCCGGCCTCGATCACCTTGGCCGCTTCCTTCAGCGCCGCCGCCGGGTCGCCGCGATGGGAGGCGGTGAGGCCCGGCGCCTTCGCCCGCTCCCGGTAGTCGGCGAGGATCGCCTCCGACGAGCGGGTCTCGGCGGCCGACAGGTCCCACTCGACCTTGAGCACCTTCCGGCCCTGCATCGCCGACCACGTGTCCTTCGCGATCACCGCCACCCCCGAGGGCACCTGCACCACGTCGAGGACGCCGGGCACCCGGCGGGCGGCGGTGGCGTCGAAGCTCTTCACGACGCCGCCGAAGCATGGGGCGCGGGCGATCACCGCCGTGACCTGTCCGGGCCGGCGGATGTCGAGGGCATAGACGGCCGAGCCGTCGGTCTTGGCCGCCGAATCGAGGCGCGACACCGGCTTCCCGATGAGTGTCCACTCGCTCGGGTCCTTGAGCCGGGGCTCGGCCGGGATGGGCAGGGTGGCCGCCGAGGCGGCGAGTTCCCCGAACCGCGCCTGCCGGTTCGAGGCGGCGTGGCGCACGATGCCGTCCGCCACGGTGATCTCGGCCACCGGCACCCGCCACTGGAAGGCGGCGGCCGCCACCAGCATCTCGCGGGCGGCGGCGCCGGCCTTGCGCAATTGCACCCAGGAATTGGCCACCGCCGTCGAGCCGCCGGTGCCCTGGATCGGGCCCATCAGCAGGTTGTTGTAGAGGGCCGCGTCGGCGGGCGCGAATTCCGTGCGCACCTGCGCCCAGTCGGCGCCGAGCTCGTCGGCGAGGATCGTCGCCAACCCGGTCGTGTTGCCCTGGCCCATGTCGAGGTGCTTGATCACCACGGTGACGGTGTCGTCGGCGCCGATCCGCACGAAGGCGTTGGGCTGCGCCTTGATCGCGGCCGGGTCGAGCCCCGCCGCCCGGGCAGGGCCGGCATCCAGCCGGAAGGCGACGACGATGGCGCCCGCGCCCGCGAGGAAGCCCCGGCGGCTCGGGCGGGGGGCGGACGGGATCGGGGTCGGCCGACGGACGTTCAGCATGGCGGCGATGCTCCGGTCAGGACCGTCAGGGGGAATCGAGGAACACGGGTGGGAGGCTTCCCCTCCGCCCGAGAGACACCGCACATGGCGTCAGGGGATCGATCAGGCGAGCTGGCTCGCTGCCTCGTGGATCGCCGCGCGGATGCGCTGGTAGGTGCCGCAGCGGCAGATGTTGCCGTCCATGGCGCCGTCGATGTCGGCATCGGTCGGGCGGGCGTTGCCCGAGAGCAGCCCGATGGCCGACATGATCTGGCCGGACTGGCAGTAGCCGCACTGGATCACGTCGAGCTTGCGCCACGCGGCGCGCACCGCCTCGGCCACGGGACCCGAGACGCCCTCGATCGTGGACACCTTGGCCGCGCCGACGTCCCCGAGGCGGGTCTGGCAGGCCCGCACCGGCTGTCCGTCGAGATGCACGGTGCAGGCGCCGCACTGGCCGATGCCGCAGCCGTACTTGGTGCCGGTCATGGTGAGGTGGTCGCGCAGCACCCAGAGGAGCGGCGTGTCCGGATCGGCGTCGACCGCATGCGGCACGCCGTTGATCAGGATCGATGGCATGGCGGGGCTCTCACAGATCCTCACGCGGGGAGGGATGGCGTGGCATGGAACGGGCCGCGCCGCCGCCCGGCGAGGAGCTAAAGGCTGCCCTCGCCTTTGGGCTGTGCGCCAGCGCACCCGGACCGGTGCATCGTGGGATGACGCGAAGGGGATGTCGACAATTCGACCTGCCGTGGCAGTTCCTTCTTAAGACATTGGCAGCATTCTGCGAAGGCAACCACCACAAATTGAATTATTCGATCGATTGACGCGCATGTCCGATCTCACCGTCGAGATGGTCCAGCGCGGGCGCGGCCCCTCGACCGAGGAGGCTGCCCGCCGCCTCGGAGTCGCCCGCGACATCCGCTCGGCGCGGGAGAAGCTGACCTCGCGCGCGGGGCTGGAGCGCGCCTTCGACCAGGAATTGCTGCGTCATTACGCGCAGTACCGGGCCGGATCCGGCATTCCGCTCGGCCTCTTCGCCATGGCGCTCGCCGCCGCCGCCACCGTCTGGATGCCGGTGGCCGTAACCGGGATCTGGGCGCTCTGCGTCTTCCTGATGATCACGCTGAATTCGGTGATCAGCCGCCGCTTCCTGGCGTCCGACCCGGAGCAGCTCGACCTCGTCCGCTGGCGCTGGCGCTTCGTGGGCGGCGAGGCCCTGCAGAGCCTCGTCTGGTCGGCGATGATCGGGCTCGGCGCGGCGGGAGGCTGGACCTTCGCGCTGTTCGGCCTCGTCATCGCGGCGGCGGTGACGACGATGCTCGCCGCCACGGTGCCGGTGGCGGCGGTGGCGGCGCTGCTGCCCCTCTCCGCCGCGACGCTCTGCCTGCTGACCTTCTCCAGCGGCATGGATGCGCTGATGCTGGTGGCCATGGCGGCGGGCACGCAGATCTTCTTCCTCGGCCTGTCGCGGCGCCTCTACGCCTCGACGGTGGGCGCCCTCCATTCCCGCGCCGAGAAGGATGCGGTGTTCGGCGAGCTGGAACAGGCCAAGGCCAATTCCGACGAGGCCCGCCGCCGGGCTGAGGAGGCGAACCTCGCCAAGTCGCGGTTCCTGGCCACGATGAGCCACGAGCTGCGCACGCCGCTCAACGCGATCCTCGGCTTCTCGGAGGTGATGAAGAACGAGGTGTTCGGCACCCACACGGCGCCGTCCTACCGGGAATATTCGAACGACATCCACGACAGCGGGATGCACCTGCTCAACCTCATCAACGAGATCCTCGACCTCTCGCGCATCGAGGCCGGGCGCTACGAGCTGAACGAGGAGCCGGTGCTGCTCTCCAGCATCGTGGAGGAGTGCCGCCACATGATGGCGCTGCGGGCCAAGGCGAAGAACCAGGTCGTGCACGCCTCGGTGGACGGCTCCCTGCCCCGCCTCTGGGCCGACGAGCGGGCGCTCCGGCAGATCACGCTCAACATCCTCTCCAACGCGGTGAAGTTTCACCCCGCCCGGCGGCGAGATCTGGCTGACGGTGGGCTGGACGCCGCTCGGCGGGCAGTACCTCTCCGTGCGCGACAGCGGCCCCGGCATCCCCGAGGACGAGCTCGGCACGGTCATGTCCTCGTTCGGCCGCGGCGCCCTGGCGATCAAGACCGCCGAGCAGGGCTCCGGCCTCGGCCTGCCGATCGTGAAGGGCCTCGTGGAGTTACACGGCGGGCAGTTCCAGCTCCGCTCTCGCCCCCGCGAGGGCACGGAGGTCATCGTCACCCTGCCCGCCGCGCGCGCGCGATGGACACGCTCCCCGCCGAAGTGGTCGGCGAGCCCCTGCCGGAGCCGGCCCCCGAGCCGAAGAAGACCACGCGCCCGGTGAGCCGGGCGGCCTAGGCCCGCTTCCCCGGAACCCGGCCGGACCGGAGACTCAGCCAGCCCCGATCTCCAGCCGCGGCAGCAACGTCATCAGGGACGCGAGCGCCGGGCTCACTTCGCCCGCCCAGACGAGGTGTGTGCGACTGCCCCGCAGGTGCGGCGGCAGGGGATGGCGGGTCACCGCCGTGCCGAGGACGGCAAGGTCGAGCACCGCCGCCGGCACGATCGCCGCCCCCGTGCCAGCGGCCACGCAGGCCACGATGGCGTGGTAGGAATTCATCTCCAGCACCCGGCTGGGCGCGATGCCCTCCTCGCTCAACCAGTCGACGAGCCGCTGGCGGTAGGAGCAGCCGTGGGGAAACGCCACGACGGTGCCGCGGGGGATGCCACGGCCGGAAGCCGCCGCCGCCGTCCCCGCGATCATCACGAGCTCTTCCTCGAAGACCGGCCGCGACGACAGGCTCCCCCGCTCGAACGGCTCGGACACGAAGGCCGCCTCGATCTCGAACCGCTCCAGTTGCTGGAGCATCGCCCGCGTCGTGCCGGTGCGCAGCTCGAGGGTGACGTCGGGATACCGCGCGTGGAAGGCCGACAGGATCGGCGGCAGGCGCGCGCCCGCGGCGCTCTCCAGCGAGCCCAGTCGCAGCAGGCCCCCCACGACGCCGCTGCGCAGCTCCTGCTCGGCGAGGTCGGCCAAGTCCAGGAGCTTCTCGGCATGGCCCAGAAGCGTCCGGCCAGCTTCGGTCAGCGCCAGCCCGCGGCCCTGGCGGCGGAACAGGGCGACCCCGAGGCGCTCCTCGAACTGCTTGATCCGGGTGGTGACGTTCGACGGCACGCGATGGAGCAGGCTCGCGGCCCGCGTCACACCGCCCTCCCGCACCACGCAGCGGAAGATGTGCAGGTCGTCCAGGTCCATCGTTCTCATGATAAGAACGATACATCTGATAAATTCATTTTCCAAGAAGACCGGATCGGTGTTTGGTCATGGCATGAGACCGATCGATCTTCCCTCCGCCTCCACCCGTCATGCCGCTTGGCCCGTGGTCGGCACCGGCGTGATCGCGCTCGCCGTCGCCATGGGGATCGGCCGCTTCGCCTTCACGCCGCTGCTGCCGCTGATGATGCGCGACGGCACGCTCACCCCCGCCATCGGCGCGGAATGGGCGGCGGCGAAACTATGCGGGCTATTTCGTGGGGGCGGTCACCGCCTCGTGGTTCGCGGGCCAGCCCTGGCGGGGGCTGTTCGCAAGCCTCCTCGGCGTGGCGGGCACGACCCTGGCGATGGCCCTGGCCGACGGCGCGGGATCGGATCTCGTCGGCGCCGCCTTGAGGGCCTTCGCCGGGCTGTTCAGCGCGTGGGCGCTGGTCTGCGCCAGCGGCTGGTGCCTGCCCGAACTGGCCCGGCGGCGGATGCCCCAGCGGGGGGCGTGGATCTTCACGGGCGTCGGCGTCGGCATCGCGCTGGCGGGTGCCCTGGCGTGGCTCGGCGGCCGTCAGCCGGCGCGGGTCCTGTGGGTCGAACTCGGTGTTCTGGCCGTGCTCGGCGCGGCGGCGGTCCTCGCCTTGTCGCGGGGGCAGGGCACCGCGCCCGCGAGCCCGATGGAGCGGGAGGCGGCGGCCACCGCGCGGGCGCCGGGCCGGGGCACCGCCGTCCTGATCCTGTGCTACGGCATTTTCGGGTTCGGCTACATCGTGCCCGCGACCTTCCTCCCCGCCATGGCCCGGGCGCTGACGCCCGATCCCCTGGTCTTCGGCCTCGCATGGCCCCTGTTCGGGCTGGCGGCGGCCGTGTCGGTGGCGGTCGCGGCGCGCTGGCTGCCCCACGTGCCGCGCCGGCGGCTCTGGGCCATGGCGCAGGGCCTCATGGCGCTGGGCACCGCCCTACCGTTGGTCTCCCGAACCCTCTGGGCGGTGGCCGCTTCGGCGGTGCTGGTGGGCGGGACGGTCATGGTCGCCACCATGGCCGGGCTCCAGCTCGCCCGCGCGGCCCGCCCCGACAACCCGACGCAGCTCCTCTCGTGGATGACCGCCGCCTTCGCGGCGGGCCAGATCGCCGGTCCGCTCCTCGTCCGGGCGCTGGGCAGCGCGCCCGTGGCGGGCTGGGACGCCCTCGACCTGACCGGCGCGCTCGCCACGCTCCTTCTGGTGCTGACGGCCCTCTGGCTGTGGCGCGTGGATCGGCAACCTTAGCCCAATCCCCCCATCGCCCGCACCAACGCCCACTCCTCCGCGCTCACCGGCTGCACCGAGAGCCGGGAGTTGGTGACGAGGACCATGTCCTTCAGCGCCGCCTCGGCCTTGATGGCGTCGAGGGTGACGGGGATCCTCATCGGCTCCACGGCCCGGACATCGACCATGCCGAACCGGCCGGTCTCGTCGGTATGATCGGGGTAGTAGGGGCGGATCACCTCCACGATGCCGACTACGGCCTTGCCCTCGTTCGAGTGATAGAAGAAGCCCCGCTCGCCGACCTGCATGGCCATCAGGTGCTTCTTGGCGAGGTGGTTGCGCACCCCGTTCCAGAACGTGCCGGCCGCGCCGGCCGCGACCTGCTGGTCCCACGACCAGGTCGCGGGCTCGGATTTGAACAACCAGTACGCCATCGGGGTCTCGCGGAAGTCATGGGTATCCAGAGGGCAAGCCCTCTGGCGGGTGCGGGGCGGAGCCCTGCATTCCCCAGGGGCTCTGCCCCTGGACCCCGCCAAAGGACTCGTCCTTTGGGATCCTCGATTGCCTCAATCCGTTTCGCCGCGCAGCGGGCGGGAGAGAAGCTTCGCGGCGACCGTATCCACATCGGTCTCACCCGCCACCAGCGCGGCGACCGCCTCGGCCACCGGCATCTCGATGCCCCGCGCCCGGGCGAGGCCGGTGAGCGCGGCGGCGGTGAAGGCGCCCTCCGCGAGCTTGCCGCCGGAGGCCTCCTCCGGGCTCGCCCCAGCGCCGAGGCGCTGGCCGAAGGCGAAATTGCGCGATTGCGGCGAGCCCGCCGTCAGCACGAGGTCGCCGAGGCCCGACAGCCCCATCAGCGTCTCCGGCCGCCCGCCGAAGGCACGCGCGAACCGCATCAGCTCGGCGAAGGCGCGGGCGATGAGCGCGGCGCGAGCGCTCTCCCCGAGTCCCCGCCCGGCGACGACGCCGCAGGCGATGGCGAGCACGTTCTTGCCCGCCCCGCCGATCTCGACGCCGCGCACGTCGTCGGTATGATAGAGCCGGAAGGTCGGCCCCGAGAGCAGGGCGGAGAGCGAGGCCGCCAGGCCCGCATCCGTGCAGGCCAGGGTCACGGCGGTCGGCAGGCCCCGGGACACGTCCGCCGCGAAGGTCGGGCCGGAGAGCACCGCGACCGGGCTCCCGGCGGGCAGCACCTCCTCCGCCACCGCGCTCATGAAGCTGTCGCTGCCCCGCTCGATACCCTTGGCGCAGAGGATCGCCGGTCCCGCGCTCGCCAGCGGCCCGGCCAATTGCCCGAGCACGCCGCGCAGGGTCTGGGCCGGGACGACGAGAAGCGTGGCCCGCGCCCCCGCGAGGTCGTCGGCGCTCGCCGTCGCGCGGACGCGCTCGTGCAGCGGCACGCCGGGCAGATAGCGGGGATTCTCCCGCTCCGCCTGCATCCGCGCGGCGGCCTGCGGATCGCGCAGCCACAGGGTCACCGGATGGCCGGCGGCGGCGGCGGCGTTGGCGAGCGCCGTGCCCCAGGCCCCGCCGCCGACGACGTTCACGGGTGTGCTCATGCGGTCTGCCTCAGCTTGCCCCGCCACGCCAGCGAGCGCCGGTTGAGGGCGTTGAGGTCGGCCTCGCCTGCGAGCACCGTTTCGCCCAGCGCGATCGCCGCTTCCAGCCGGTCGGCAGGCAGGTTCGCGTAGGCCGGCGGCTTCACGCTCTCGCGCCAGGGGCCGCCGCAGGCATGGTCGAGGAGGATGCGGGCGAAGCAATGGTCGAGGCGCACCGGCCAGTCCGGGCGGGTCCGCGCCGCCTCCGGCAGGCGGCGCTCCACGAGGTCGCGCCACGCGGCGCGCCGGTCGGCAGCAGGCGCCGCGCTCATGCGGCGGTCACGGGCGCGGATTCCACCGCCAGCGGCCAGCGGGGACGGGCCGGGGCGGTGAGGTCGTCCACGAGGCCGAGCCTCAGGCGCTCCAGCCCGGCCCAGGCGATCATCGCGCCGTTGTCGCCGCAGAGGGCGAGGGGCGGGGCCACGAAGGTGAGCCCGGCCTCGCCCGCGAGGGAGGCGAGCGCCCGGCGGATCGCCCCGTTGGCGGCCACGCCCCCCGCCGCGACGAGGGCGGTCGGCCGCCCGGCGGCGTCGGAGAAGCCCCGCAGGGCCACCCGGGCGCGATCGACCACCACGTCCACCACCGCCGCCTGGAAGCTCGCGCAGAGATCGGCCACGTCACGCTCGGCGAGCGGCGCGATGCGCTCGGCCTCGATCCGTAATGCGGTCTTGAGGCCGGACAGCGAGAAATCCGCCGTCCGCCGCCCGAGCATCGGCCGCGGCAGTGCGAACCGCTCGGGGTCGCCGTCCTCCGCCATGCGCTCCACCTCGGGGCCGCCGGGATAGCCGAGCCCGAGCAGCTTGGCGGTCTTGTCGACGGCCTCGCCGATGGCGTCGTCGATGGTGCCGCCGAGCCGGACGTAATCGCCCACGCCGATCACGGCGACGATCTGGGTGTGGCCGCCGGAGGCCAGAAAGAGGCAGTAGGGAAATTCCAGCCGGTCGGTGAGCCGCGGTGTCAGCGCATGGGCTTCGAGGTGGTTGACGGCCATCAACGGCTTGTGGGCCACCAGCGCCAGGGTCTTGGCGGTGACGAGCCCGACGAGCACCCCGCCGATCAGCCCCGGCCCGGCCGCCACGGCGATGCCGTCGAGGTCCGCCAGGGAAGTCCCCGCCCGATCCAGGGCGCGGGCCACGAGGCGGTCGAGCACCTCCACATGGGCGCGGGCGGCGATCTCGGGGACCACGCCCCCGTAGGCCGCATGCTCGGCGATCTGGCTGAGCACCTCGTTGGAGCGGATGGACGGCGTCCCGTCGGAATCCACCGTCACCACCGCAGCGGCGGTCTCGTCACAGGTCGTCTCGATGCCGAGCACGGTCTTCACGTGGTGGACTCCCCCGGGCGTCCGGGCGCCAGTCTAACCCGGATTGCGCGCATCCGCCCCGCCCCATCCGGAGACGAGGCGGTCGGATCGCATAAAAATCAGTCGACGGCAACCATGACGTCGGACGCCTTGATCACGGCGTAGGCCGGGCCGCCGGTCACGAGCTTCAGGCTGTCGACGGCCTCGTTGGTCACGGCGGCGGTGACGACTTGGCCGGGCATGATCTCGATCTTGACGTGCGCCGTGGTGGCGCCCTTCTCGATCGCGGTCACGGTGCCCTTGATGATGTTGCGTGCGCTGATCTTCATCGGGTCGGGTTTCCCTCAGCCGCGCGGGGCGGCGTCGCGGCGGGTCCTACCCCATCGGGCGGCGGGGCGCGACCCACCCGAGACCGCCGCCCGGCCCTCAGCCCTCCGCGTCCGCGCCGGACTCGTCCTCGTCCTCCTCTTCGGGGACGGGCTTCGCGCCCCAGCCCTCCAGGGTCTCGTTGAGCGCGTCGAGGATGAAGTGCCGCGCGCTGTCGCGGTCGTAGCCCTCGGCAAGGAGATCGTCGTACTCCGTGAAGACGTGGCGGGCATAGGCGATCAGGGCCAAGCGCGCGGCCGTCTCCGGCGCGGCCTTGCGCAGGCCGGGACTCGCCAGCGCCCGGTCCACCACCGCGCCGGATTCGAACGCCGGCAGGCGCGGGGCGAGGCGGGCGAGGGCCTCCGACACGGCGGTGCGGCGGTCGGGCGGCACGGGGCGAGGGGGCACGGGCGGGTTCTTCATGGGGGGCCCAGGCAGCATGAGGGACCGGAAAGCTCGCAAAGACGAAGAGCTCCGGGGCTCGGCAAGATCGCGTCCCAAATGAAAAGGGGCCGCCCGAAGGCAGCCCCCTGTATTCGTCCGGTCGGGAAGGATCTCAGCGCGAGTAGAACTCGATCACGAGGTTCGGCTCCATCTGCACCGGGTAGGGCACCTCCGAGAGGCCCGGCACGCGGGTGACGCGGGCGGTCATCTTGGCGTGGTCGACCTCGATGTAGTCGGGCACGTCGCGCTCGGCGAGCTGGCTCGCCACGATGACGATCTCGAGCTGGCGGGAGGACTCCTTGACCTCGATGAGGTCGCCGGCCTTCACCTGATAGCTCGGGATGTTGACGCGCTTGCCATTGACCATGATGTGCCCGTGGTTGACGAATTGGCGGGCGGCGAAGGGGGTGGCGACGAACTTGGAGCGGTACACCACGGCGTCGAGCCGGCGTTCGAGCAGGCCGATCAGGTTCTCGCCCGAGTCGCCACGCTGGCGGATCGCCTCGGCGTAGTAGCGGCGGAACTGCTTCTCGGTGACGTCGCCATAATAGCCCTTGAGCTTCTGCTTGGCGCGCAGCTGGATGCCGAAGTCCGACACCTTGCCCTTGCGGCGCTGGCCGTGCTGGCCGGGGCCGTATTCGCGCTTGTTGACCGGGCTCTTCGGGCGACCCCAGATGTTCTCGCCCATCCGCCGGTCGAGCTTGTACTTGGCCTGAATCCGCTTCGACATGACTTCGCGTCCTCTCGTGACGAGATAGGAGGAACGCGCCCTCCTCTTCCCGGAGCCTCGAGGCCCGGGACGACAGGGCGGCACGAAGGCCAGCCCACGGGTGCGCGTGCAAAAACGCCGCGGGGCCCCGTTGAGGAGCCCCGTCGACGGCCGGTTCCATACGGGAGACAGGGCGCCGGGTCAACCGTCAGCCCATCTCCTCCCAGGAGACCCGCCCGACGCCCGGCGCCCCGCGTAGGCCCTCGATGAGCCGGAGGGACCAGGCCTTCTCCTCGCCGCGGAAGGCGCCGACGCAGCGCAGCCGCGCCGTCTCGGCGGCCTCCTCCAGGGTGCGGGAGCGGATGCCGAGCCCCATCGCCTCGAGGCGCCCGAGGAGGGCGGCATGGGAGGTCTCGCGGGGATCGAACTGCACCGTCACCGTGCCGTAACCGCGCTGCTTCAGCGCCGTCTCGACCCAGCCGAGCCCCTGGAGGGTCGCGAGGGTGGCGCCCGTGGCGCAGAGGCCGAGCCGCCAGGCGCCCGCGCCGAAGCAGAGGCCGATCACCGTCACCAGCCAGACCGTCGCCGCCGTGGTGACGCCCCGGACGATGCTGCCCTGCTTCAGGATCGTGCCCGCGCCGATGAAGCCAATGCCCGCGAGGACGCCCTGCGCCAAGCGCATCAGGTCCAGGCGGAACAGCGGGTTTTCCGGTCGGGCCGGTCTCGGCGAGCAGCCAGACGCCGAGCTGCATCGCCGTGCAGGCGGCCAGGCAGATCAGCACATGGGTGCGCAGGCCCGCCGGATGACCCAGCTCCTCCCGGTTCCACCCCAGGAGGAAGGCCGCGCCGAAGCTCAGGGCGAGGCGGGTGAGGAACACCTCGATCGTGGGGTCGACGAGCATCGCGGCGGGACATCGCGCTCAGAGATAGGCGGCGAGGCTCTTGTCGCGGGCGACATCGCGGCAATGGGCGAGGTAGCCGCTCTGGTGCTGGCCCATCAGCGTCGTCACGGAGGTCCACAACCAGTGCGGCGCACGCTCGTGCCAGCCGTCGGCCTCGACGCAGGTGCGCCACCGGCGGCGATCCTCGAGGGACAATTGCCGGCCATGCGCCCGGCCGACCACCGCCGCGAGGCTGCGGGCCACCCGCACGCCCTCGTCCTTCGAGAATTGCTCGGCGACGATCTTGAGGTCCTGCGGCAGCAACTCGCGCACGATCACCGGAGTCGGCCCGATCCGGGCAGCGATCATCCGCTCGCCGAGGGCCGGGGACAGGGCGCGGGCGCCCTCCACGACGCGTTGCGCGGGATCGTCGGGCATCGCCGCGCCCTCCGCCGCCGGGGCGAGGAAGGGCACCGCCTCCTTCACGTCGATCAGCGCCACCTTGGAGCGGTCCTTCGCCCCCGTGATGCGCACGAGGCCGGCGAGGCGCATCTTGCCGAGCGAGCTGCAGCCCTTGATCCAGTAGGCGGCGTCGATGAGGCTCACCGTCTCGTCGCCCTCGGCCTCCAGGCCGAGGATCCGGTCCCGGAAGCCGGGCGCACCCAGCAGGGCCTCGAACCCGGCTTCCTCGTCGGCGGACAGGTCGAGGAAGCGCTTGCCCCGGGGCAGGCGCGCGGACTTGCCCTTCAGGCGCTCCTGGGACAGGTGGCGCCAGCGGCGGCCGAGCGCGCGGTTGCGGGTCGTCTCGACGATGGCCGAATCCTCGTCGTCCCCGTTCTCCCGCTCCGGGTTTTCCAGGCCCGCGACGTAGCCCAGGGCGATCGCCTCGATCATCCGCGCCACGGCGAGGCCGGAGAGGGGCGCGGTCAGCCCGGCCGTCACCAGCGAGAGGGTGAGCCGGACGAGGTCGTAGGCGGGTTGCCGATGACGGTCTGGTCGAGGTCGCGGATCTGGATGCCGATCCGCCCGTCGGAATCGGCCACCGCGCCGAGATTGCCGAGATGCGCGTCGCCGCAGATCCAGACCGGCGGCCCCTCGGGCAGGGCATCCGGGGGAAAATCCGCGAGCCATTCGTAGAAGCGGGCGGTGGAGCCGCGCACGTAGGACAGGGGCGACGCGGCGATCTTGCACAGGCGCCGCGACCGCAGCAGCTCGGCCTCGCGGCCGGTCTCCGGCCGAACGTGGATGGTCATCGCTCGCCCGAGCCCCCTTGGCAGACACCCGCCCCAGGAGCCGGCTGTCATGGTTTCGTCATGGAGGACTCAACCTAGGCTGCGATATTAAATTTCCTGTCAGAGGCGGGATTAAAAAGGACGCAGGGGTGCCAGTATCCGGCCGAGACGGCGAAAGTTCCCCTCTCCCCGCAAAGGGGAGAAGCCCGCCGACACCTCGTCGTGTCGGCGGGAAGCGCAGGCGAAGCCGGAGCGGAGGTGAGGGGGCTCACCGGATAAGGCTCCTCCGTGCCGCCCCCTCACCCCCGGCTGCCGCCTCGCTCCGGCGACGACAGGGTCGCCGGAGCCCTCTCCCCGCGAGCGGGGAGAGGGGCGATGCATCGCGTTCCGGCCAAGCCCTCAGGATGAGGGGGAATGGCGAGAGAGAAGCTGGCGACTCGGTCGAACGCTTAGGTCACGACGCTCGGCTCGGCCCGGCCGGTGCGCGGTTCGATCTCGGCGCGGGCCCGCGCCGCGGCGCCGACGGGGGCCAGCCCCTCCGCGCCGGGGCGGCCGAGGCGGGCGGGGTCGTTCTCGTAACGCTCCAGGTATACCCGCAGCGTCGCCCCGGCGGTGCCGGTGCCCGAGAGCCGGACCACCACCCGCGCGTCCTCGGCGAAGGCGATGCGGAGGCCTTGGCGCTCGGTCAGCGAGCCGTCGACCGGATCGCGATAGGCGAACTCGTCCGCCGTGGAGACCGTGAGGTCGCCGATCCGCGTGCCGGGCAGGGCGGCGAGCTTGGCCCGCAGGGCATCCATCAGGCCGTTGGCCGCATCGGCATCGACCTCCTCGTAATCGTGGCGGGCGTAGTAGTCGCGGCCGAAATGCTGCCAGTGGGCGCGCACCAGGGCGTCGGCCCGCTCGCCGGTAGCGGCGAGGATGTTGAGCCAGAGCAGGACCGCCCAGAGGCCGTCCTTCTCGCGGACATGGTTCGAGCCGGTCCCTGCGCTCTCCTCGCCGCAGAGGGTGATGAGCCCGGCATCGAGCAGGTTGCCGAAGAACTTCCAGCCGGTGGGCGTCTCGTAGGCGGGGATGCCGAGCGAGGCCGCGACCCGGTCGGCGGCGCGGCTCGTGGGCATTGAGCGGGCGACGCCCTTGAGGCCCTCGGTATAGCCCGGTGCCCGGTGGGCATGGGCCGTCAACAGGGCGAGGCTGTCGCTCGGGGTCACGAACAGGCCCGGCGCCACGATCATGTTGCGGTCGCCGTCACCGTCCGAGGCGGCGCCGAAATCGGGAGCGTCCGGCCCCTGCATCAGGTCGTAGAGGTCGTGGCAATGGACCGGGTTCGGGTCCGGGTGGTGGCCGCCGAAATCCTCCTTCGGCTCCGCGTTGACCACCGTGCCCTTCGGCGCGCCGAGCATCCCTTCGAGGATCGCCGTCGCGTAGGGGCCGGTCACCGCGCTCATCGCGTCGAAGCGCATCCGGAAGCCCGAGGCGAACAGCGCGGAGACCGACTCGAAGTCGATGAGGTCGCGCATCAATTCGGCATAGTCGGCGACCGGGTCGATCACCTCCACCGCCATGGCGCCGAGGCTCGTCTCGCCGAGCCGGTCGACGTCGAGGTCCGGGCCCTCGACCAGGGTGAAGCGGGTGATCGCCTTGGCCCGGGCGAAGATGGCGTCGGTCAGCGATTCCGGGGCGGGGCCGCCGTTCGCGGCGTTGAATTTGATGCCGAAATCGCCCTCCGGCCCGCCGGGATTGTGGCTCGCCGAGAGGATGATGCCGCCGATCGCCTTGTGCTTGCGGATGACGCAGGAGGCGGCGGGCGTCGAGAGCAGGCCGCCGCGCCCGACCAGCACGCGCCCGAACCCGTTGCCGGCGGCGAGCTTCAGGATGGTCTGCACCACCTCGCGGTTGAAGTAGCGCCCGTCGCCGCCGATCACGAGGGTCTGGCCGGCCTTGTCGGGGATCGAGTCGAAGATCGCCTGGACGAAGTTCTCGACGTAGTGCCGCTGCCGGAAGACCGGCACCTTCTTGCGCAGGCCGGACGTGCCGGGCTTCTGGTCCGCGTACGGCGTCGTCTCAATCGTCGTCGGCGTCATCGTCATGGGCACGGGCCTCCGGGCGTTCGGCCTGATGGATCGGGGCTCTTGTGCCCGGCCACGGGAACGGCGTCACCCGTGATGACGGATGTTTCCTGAACGATCCTTGAGGGTGGTTACGGGGAGCCCGAAGCCTCTCGGCTCTCCCTCCCCCTTTGCGGGGGAGGGAGGGATCCCTACTCCGCCGCTTCGCGCGTCTCGTAACCGAGCCGCCCGTTCAACTCGCGGATGAGATGCACCGCCGCCTCGGCGATGACCGTGCCCGGCGGGAAGATCGCCGAGGCGCCCGCCGCGCGGAGCGCATCGTAGTCGCCCGGCGGGATGACGCCGCCGATCGCGATCATCACGTCCTCCCGGCCCTGCTCGACGAGGGCCGCCTTCAGCTCCGGCACCAGCGTGAGGTGACCGGCCGCGAGCGAGGAGACGCCGACGATGTGCACGTCGTTCTCCACCGCCTGCCGGGCGGCCTCGGCCGGGGTGGCGAAGAGCGGCCCGATATCGACATCGAAGCCGAGATCGGCGAAGGCCGAGGCGATGACCTTCTGGCCGCGGTCGTGCCCGTCCTGGCCCATCTTGGCGACGAGGATGCGCGGGCGGCGCCCCTCCGCCTCCTCGAAGGCCTCGACCAGGGTGCGGACTTCCTCGACCACCGGCGACATCGTTCCCACCTCGCGCTTGTAGACCCCGGAGATCGAGCGGATCTCGGCGCGGTGGCGGCCCCAGGCCTGCTCCAGGGCCTCCGAGATCTCGCCCACCGTCGCCTTGGCCCGGGCGGCCTCGACGGCGAGTTCGAGCAGGTTCTCGTTGCCCTCGGCCGCCCTGGTGAGCGCTTCGAGCCGGGCCGTCACGTCGGCCTCGTTGCGCTCGCCGCGCAGGCGCTTGAGCTTGTCGATCTGGAGGCGGCGGACGTTGCCATTATCCACCCGCAGCAGGTCGATCGCCATGTCGTCGTCGGCCCGGTACTTGTTGACGCCGACGATGGTCTGGCGGCCCGAATCGATCCGCGCCTGGGCGCGGGCGGCAGCCTCCTCGATGCGCAGCTTCGGGATGCCCGCCTCGATCGCCATGGCCATGCCGCCGAGGGCATCAACCTCGCGGATATGCTCCCAGGCCCGCGCCACCATGTCGGCGGTGAGCTTCTCGACATAGTAGGAGCCGCCCCACGGATCGACGATCCGGGTGGTGCCGCTCTCCTGTTGGAGGAACAGCTGGGTGTTGCGGGCGATGCGCGCCGAGAAGTCGGTCGGCAGCGCCAGCGCCTCGTCCAGCGCGTTGGTGTGGAGCGACTGGGTGCCCCCTTGGGTGGCCGCCATCGCCTCGATGTTGGTGCGGGTGACGTTGGTGAACACGTCCTGCGCGGTGAGCGACCAGCCCGACGTCTGCGAATGGGTGCGGAGCGCCAGCGACTTGTCGGACTTCGGATCGAACTCCTTCACGAGCTTCGACCAGATCAGGCGCGCGGCCCGCATCTTGGCGACTTCCATGAAGAAGTTGGTCGAGATCGCCCAGAAGAAGGACAGGCGCGGGGCGAACTGATCGATGGTCAGCCCCGCCGCGAGGCCCGCCTTGATGTATTCGATGCCGTCGGCCAGCGTGTAGGCAAGTTCGAGATCGAGCGTCGCCCCGGCTTCCTGCATGTGATAGCCGGAGATCGAGATCGAATTGAATTTCGGCATGTTCTTCGACGTATAGGCGAAGATGTCCGAAATGATCCGCATCGACCCCTTCGGGGGGTAGATGTAGGTGTTGCGGACCATGAACTCTTTGAGAATATCGTTCTGGATCGTGCCGGCCAGCTTCTGCGGCGGTACGCCCTGCTCCTCGGCGGCCACGCTGTACAGCGCGAGCACCGGCAGCACCGCGCCGTTCATGGTCATCGACACGCTCATCTGGTCGAGCGGGATGCCCTGGAATAACGTGCGCATGTCGTAGATCGAATCGATCGCGACGCCCGCCATGCCGACGTCGCCCGCCACACGCGGATGATCCGAGTCATAGCCGCGATGGGTGGCGAGATCGAACGCCACCGACAGGCCCTTCTGCCCGGCGGCACGGTTGCGGCGGTAGAAGGCGTTGGAATCTTCCGCCGTGGAGAACCCGGCGTACTGGCGGATGGTCCACGGGTTGGTGGCGTACATGGTCGGGTAGGGGCCGCGCAGGTAGGGCGGCAGGCCGGGCCACGTATCGAGAAATTCGATGCCCTCACGGTCCTCCGGGCCGTAATGGCCCTTCACCGGGATGCCCTCCGGCGTCATCCAGGGCTCGACCGCGGGCGGAGTCGGAATCGCCAGCGGATCGCCGGAGAGCGGCAGAGCGGCGAAATCCGGGATGCGGGAGGTCATGGCGTGACTCGTGTCCGTTCTTGTCACGCCATTATAGCTTCGGCTCGGGCGCGGGCTACTCCCCCGATGGTGGAGGCTCACGCAGCGGTTGCACGCTCGCGCTCGGGTGCGAGACCCGATCCCGGGCCCGCCCGCCGCGTAGGAGGACGACCATCGCCCCCGCCAGCATCAGCGCCATGCCGTACCACGTGATCGCGTAGACGAGGTGGTTGTTGGGGAAGGCCACCACCGTCAGTCCGCCCACCGGCCAGCCGCCGGGATTGGGGGTCGCGTCGGCGTCGACGAAGTAGGGGGCGACGTCGGTGAGCCCCCGGGCCGCCGCGATGGCCGCCACGTCGCGGGAATACCAGCGGTCCTGCGCGGGGTCGTTCGAACGGAGGAAGGCGCCGTGGGGCTCGGTGAGGCGCAGCAGGCCGGTGACCCGCACGGGGCCGGACACCTGCCCCGCCTCCCGGGCGGAGGGCGACCTCCGGTCCCCCGGCACGAAGCCGCGGTTGACGAGGACGAGGGTGCCGTCGTCCCGGCGCAGGGGCGTGACGACCCAGAAGCCGGCGCCGTAATCGGTCACGGCCTGGACCAGCGTCTCGCGGTCGTTGAGGAAGCGCCCGGCGAGGGTGACATGCCGGTAGGCGTCGCCGGGTCCGACGCCCGGCCAGTCGGCGGGGCCGGGAGCCGGGACGGGGGCCGCGTGGACCCGCGCCTCCGTCGTGGCGATGAGATCGAGCTTCCAGGCACGGCGCTGGACCTGCCACGTGCCGAGCCCCACCAGGACGAGGCAGACGAGGGCGGCGCCGAGGCCGAACAGGATCCGCCGGAGCGGGGAGGGGGCTTGCCCCTCCTCCACCGGGCGCGGGACCGGGGCGGTCACCGCATCTTGTTCATCATCTCATGGTTCGTCATCGGCATCATGTTCCGGTTCATGTGGTACATCACCCACACCGAGCCGGAGAGCAGGATGGCGACCAGCGTGACGGTGAAGATCATCGCCATGAAGGTCCAGCCGCCCTCGGACTTCGTGTTCATGTGCAGGAAGTAGACGACGTGCACCACCATCTGCACGCCGCCGAGCGCCAGGATCACCCGCGTCGTGACGAGGCTGTTGTCGAGCACGTTGCCCATCACCAGCCAGAACGGGATGACGGTGAGGACGACCGAGAGGGCGAAGCCGGTCACATAGGATTTGACGGAGCCGTGCCCGCCCTCGGTGTGGACGTGCCCGTGGTCGTGGGACCCGTGCCCGTGAGACCCGTGACTCGGGGCGAGGTGGCCCGCATCGGCGCTCATTCGAGCACTCCCATCAGATAGACGAAGGTGAAGACGCCGATCCAGATGACGTCGAGGAAGTGCCAGAACAGCGAAAGGCACATCAGCCGGCGCTTGTTGGCGGTGGTCAGCCCGAGCCGGCCGACCTGCACCATCAGCGTCACCAGCCAGATCAGGCCGAAGCTGACGTGCAGTCCGTGGGTGCTGACCAGGGTGAAGAACGAGGACAGGAAGGCACTGCGCCAGGGCGGCGCGCCCTCATGGAACAGGTGCACGAACTCCCGGATCTCCAGCGCCACGAAGGCGACGCCGAAGAGGCCGGTGACGGCGAGCCAGAGTTGGGTCTTGCGCTGGTTCTCCTTGTCCATCTCCAGCATGGCGAAGCCGTAGGTGATGGAGGAGAACAGCAGCATCGCGGTGTTCACCGCGATGCCCGTGAGGTCGAACAGGTCCTTCTGCGAAGGCCCCGCCGCGTAGTTGCGCCCGAGCACGCCGTACGTCGCGAACAGCGTCGCGAAGATCAGGCAGTCGCTCATCAGGTACAGCCAGAACCCGAGCAGCGTCGAGCCTTCGCTGTGGTGGCCCTCCTCGTCGGTGACGAAGAAGACCGGCGCAGCCGTACCGGGGGGTGCGGTGTCGGTGTGCATCATCGGATCACGCCAGCTCCAGTTCGCGCGTCCGCTTCGCCTCTTCCCGAGCGACCGTCTCGGCGGGGATGTAGTACTCGCGGTCGTAGTTGAAGGTGTGGACGATGGCCGTGACGATCAGGGCCACGAAGGACAGGGCGGCGAGCCACCAGATGTACCAGACCATGGCGAAGCCGCAGATGAAGCTCAGGAGCGCGATGATGGCGCCCGAGGCCGTGTTCTTCGGCATGTGGATCGGCTGGTAGCCGGTCACCGGACGGCTGAAGCCGCGTGCCTTCATGTCCCACCACGCATCGGAATCGTGGACCACCGGCGTGAAGGCGAAGTTGTAGTCCGGCGGCGGCGAGGAGGTCGACCATTCGAGCGAACGACCGCCCCAGGGGTCACCCGTATGGTCGCGCAGTTCCTCCCGGCGCCGGAGCGAGACGACGAACATGATGATCTGGCAGCCGATGCCGGCGGCGATCAGCAGGGCGCCGACGGCGGCGATGATGAACCACGGCTGCAGCGACGGGTCATCGAAATGCTGCATCCGGCGGGTCACGCCCATCAGGCCGAGCACGTAGAGCGGCATGAAGGCGACATAGAAGCCCGATACCCAGAGGTAGAGGGCCATCTTCCCCCAGAATTCGTCGAGCCTGAAGCCGAACGCCTTGGGCCACCAGAAGTTGATTCCCGCAAACGCGCCGAACAACACCCCGCCGATGATCACGTTGTGAAAGTGAGCGATCAAAAAGAGGCTGTTGTGCAGCACGAAGTCGGCAGCGGGGACGGCCAACATCACACCGGTCATGCCGCCGATGACGAAGGTGATCATGAAGCCCACCGTCCACATCATCGGCAGTTCGAACCGGATGCGGCCGCGGTACATCGTGAACAGCCAGTTGAAGATCTTCGCTCCGGTCGGGATCGAGATGATCATCGTCGTGATGCCGAAGAAGCTGTTGACGCTGGCGCCCGATCCCATCGTGAAGAAATGGTGCAGCCAGACGAGATAGGCGAGGATGGTGATGACCAGCGTGGCATACACCATCGAGGTGTAGCCGAAGAGCCGCTTGCCGCAGAAGGTGGAAGTCACCTCGCTGAACACGCCGAACATCGGCAGGATCAGGATGTACACCTCGGGATGGCCCCAGATCCAGATGAGGTTCACGTACATCATCGGGTTGCCGCCACCGTCATTGGTGAAGAAGTGCATGCCCAGATAGCGGTCGGCGGCCAGCAGCGCCAGCGTGGCGGTGAGCACCGGGAAGGCGGCGACGATCAGGATGTTGGTGCACAGCGCCGTCCAGCAGAAGATCGGCATCTTCATCATCGACATGCCCGGCGCGCGCAGCTTCACGATCGTCGCGATCAGGTTGACGCCCGAGAGCAATGTGCCGACGCCCGCCACCTGCAGCGCCCAGATATAATAATCGACGCCGACCCCGGGGCTCATCGCCGCCCCGGAGAGGGGCGGGTAGGCCAGCCAGGTCGTCCGCGCGAACTCGCCGACGAACAGCGACATCATCACCAGCACGGCGCCGGCGGTGGTCATCCAGAAGCTGAAATTGTTCAGGAACGGAAAGGCCACGTCGCGTGCGCCGATCTGCAGCGGCACCACGTAGTTCATCAGGCCGGTGACGAACGGCATGGCCATGAAGAAGATCATGATCACGCCATGGGCGGTGAAGATCTGGTCGTAGTGATGCGGTGGCAGGTAACCGAGCGCGTCACCGAAGGCCATCGCCTGTTGCAGGCGCATCATCAGCGCGTCGGCAAAGCCGCGCAGCAGCATGACGATGGCGAGCACGATGTACATGATGCCGATCTTCTTGTGGTCGATCGACGTGACCCAGTCCCGCCACAGGGGACCCCAGAACCGGAAATAGGTGATCGTCGCGAGCACGGCGACGCCCACCACCGCCACGGCGGCGAAGGTGCCGATGAGAATCGGCTCGTGATACGGGATCTGGTCGAGGGTGAAGCGACCGAAGATCAGCTGCTGGAGATTGACGTTATCGAACATTGAATCCGACCGTTCAGAAGGTTCGAAGGCGACCGTCGCGTTGGATCTTAGATATCCTTCGCGCCGGCCCGCCTCACTGGTTCACTTCGTCACTGGTTGAGTGGCGTCACTGACTGATCTGCTTGGGAGCGACCGCACCGTCCTTCGCTCCGTCCTTGGGCGATACGCCGCCTGCGTCCGGTTGAGCTTTGCCGGGCTCGGCGCCGCGCGAATCGGGGTTGCCCATATCCGGCCGCGGCTTCATGCCCTCCGGCTGGGTCTGCCCGTGGGCTCCCCGGTCGGTGGCCGGCCCCGTCGCGCCGGGGGCCTCGTGGCCTTCCCGGGCGAAATGGTTGTCGTAGCGCAGCCGCTTGTAGGCCTCCTCGGCCTCGGGGCCGGACTGGCCGCCGCGGGCGTCGATGGCCATCATCTCCGCCATGCACATCTGGCCGGGCCGCGTGCACAGGCCGATGATCTTGCCGTAGAGGCCCTCGGCATAGGACTTGTAGTAGCGGGCCGGCTCGGACTCCGTCGGCTCGGTGAGCTTGAGGTAGGCGTCCCGGCTCAGGTCGGATCCCTCCGCCTTGGCCTTGGCCACCCAGCCGTCGAAGTCCTTCTCCGCGAGGCCGCGGAACTTGAAGAACATGTTCGAGAAGCCGGCGCCGCTGTAATGGGCCGAGCGCCCCTCGGAATCGCCCACCTTGTTGATGACGGCGTGGAGCTTCGTTTCCATGCCGGGCATCGCGTAGATCATGCCCGCCAGCGTCGGCACGTAGAACGCGTTCATCACGTCGGTCGCGGTGATCTTGAAGGCGACCGGCCGGTCCACCGGCAGGGCGAGGTCGTTGATCGTGGCGATCCCGTATTGCGGGTAGATGAACAGCCACTTCCAGTCCATCGCCACCACTTCGACCTGCAGCGGCTCGACCCCCGCCGGGATCTCGCGCTTGGCGTCGATGCGGGTCAGGGGCCGGAACGGATCGAGGGTGTGGGTGCTGATCCAGGTCAGGGCGCCCAGCGCGATGATGATCAGGAGCGGCGCGGACCAGATCAGCACCTCGAGCTGGGTCGAGTGGTGCCAGTCCGGGTCGTAGACCGCCTTCTCGTTGGTGGCGCGGAAGTGCCACGCGAAGAACAGCGTGCAGGCGATCACCGGCACGATGATCAGCAGCATCAGGCCGGTCGAGGCGAGGACGAGGTTGCGCTGCTGCTCGGCGACGAAGCCGGCGGGATGCAGCACCACGAGGTTGCAGCCGCCGAGCCACGCCAGCGCCGGCAGGACGAGGAGCGGCTTCAGGCGGCGCCCGAGGCCGCCCGGGCGCGCCTCGCTCGAGCGAGGCACGGCGCGCCGAAGGGCGGCCGCTCCGGCAGCGGCCTCAGTCCGATCCGGTCGAAGGGTCGAAGAACTCACTGCTCTCGTCTCATCATCCCGTGCCGCGGAGGCGGCCTTGGCGGCCGGTAGACCCGGCCCCGCGATATCCGCGGCGCGACCGCGCCGCCGGCTCCCATACGTTACACTCGGCGCGGTCACGCCCGGTTCGTCACGCGTCACCCGTCACACCTGACGCATCTCGGACCGGTCGATGAACAGGGCGGCCAGGGAGCAGACCGCGCCGGAGAGGAGGTAGACCCCCACGATGGCGAGGCCGAACTGCTCCGAGAGGTACAGAGCCACCAGGGGTGCGAAACCGGCGCCGAACAGCCACGCGAAATCCGAGGTCAGCGCCGCGCCGGTGTAGCGGTAGCGCTTGCCGAGCCGCGCCGTGACCGCGCCGGAGGATTGCCCGTAGGCGAGGCCGAGCAACATGAACCCGGTGGTCACGTAGATGGTCTGGCCGATGGCGCTCTCACCGAAGAGCAGCGGCGCCCCGATCGAACCGACGGCGAAGAGCGCGATCAGCCCTGCGCTCGTCATCAGGCAGGCGCGACGGCCGATCTGGTCGGCGATCAGCCCCGAGGCGGCGACGGCGCCGGCGCAGATGATCGCCCCGGAGAACTGCACCATCAGGAACTCGCCCGGCGACCGGTCGGTGTTGTTGAGGGTGAGCCACGCGATCGGGAAGATCGTCACGAGGTGGAACAGGGCGAAGCCCGCCAGCGGCGCGAAGGCGCCGAGCAGCACTTCCTTGAGGTGGTTGCGGAACAGCTCCAGCACCGGCACCGGGCGGAGCCTGTCGGCATCCATCATCCGCACGAACTCGTCCGTCGCCACGAGGCGCAGCCGCGCGAAGAGGGCGACGACGTTGATCGTGAAGGCGCAGTAGAACGGGAAGCGCCAACCCCAATCGATGAAATCCTCGGGTGCGAGGTTGACGATGAAGAACGAGAACAGCGCGCTCGCGACCATGAAGCCGATCGGCGCGCCGAGTTGCGGCAGGCTCGCGTACCAACCGCGCCGGTCCTTCGGGGCGTTGAGGGCCAGAAGCGAGGGCAGCCCGTCCCAAACGCCGCCGAGGGCCAGGCCCTGCAGGATGCGCAGGCCCGCGAGCAGGTAAACCGCCGCAATGCCGATCGTGTCGTAGCCGGGCAGGAAGGCGATCGACGCGGTCGAGCCGCCGAGCAGGAACAGCGCGATCGTCAGCTTGGTGCCGCGCCCGTGCCGCCGGTCCACCGCCATGAACAGCGCCGTGCCGAAGGGACGGGCCACGAAGGCGAGGGCGAAGATGCCGAAGGCGTAGAGCGTGCCCGTCTGCGCGTTCACGAAGGGGAAGAACACCTTCGGGAAGACCAGGACGCAGGCGATGCCGAAGACGAAGAAGTCGAAATACTCGGAGGCGCGCCCGATGACGACGCCCATGGCGATCTCGCTGGGCGCCACGCGGTGGTCGCTCATCGCGCGCTGCGCGTCGCGTTCGAGACCCGTGCTCGAAGAAAGAGAAGAATTCGCGCTCATTCGCCGGCTGCTGCCCTCGTCGCCCGTCGCGATTCCGACACGATGCCTTTGATGCAAGTCCTGCCCGGCTGCAACCACTGCTGCAAGCATGGCCGACCCGCATTCGCTGTGCGCACCTCGGCATACGCGACAATGTGCTCGCAAGTTCGGGCGTCGCTGCTCGCTCGACTGTTCAGCCACCCTACCCACGGAATGAACTATTGTTCGGCAACCGCGCTCCAGGCACAAGGTTCAGCGCATTTGAATGCACCGCGGCGAACCGTCTCCGCGTCACACCCGGTAATGGGCCGAGAGTCGGGACAGGTTGACGTTGTAGTAGGGATCGGCCCGCAGCTCCGCCCCCCAGCGGGTGAGCATCACGCGCGTCTCGGCCTCGAACCGGGCCTTCTTTTCCGGCGTGTCCTCCGGGCCGCGGCTTTTCGATTCGTGGTGGACCAAGCTGGCGAACGGCGTCCAGACGGTGCGGTAGCCGGCCGCGCGGACCCGGAGGCAGAGATCGACGTCATTGAAGGCGACCTTCAGCGCCTGCGCGTCGAACCCACCGACCTGCGCGAACACCTCGGCCCGCATGGCGAGACAGGCGCCCGTCACCGCCGAGACCTCCTGGGCGAGGACCATGCGGGCGAAGTAGCCGGGATCGGAATCCGGCATGCCGAGATGGCTGTGCCCGGCGACGCCGTCGATGCCGAGCACGATCCCGCCGTGCTGGATCGTCCGGTCGGGATAGAGGAGCTTGGCCCCCACCGCCCCGATCTCCGGCCGGACGGCCTGCCGCACCAGCTCGGTGAGCCAATCCGGCCCGATGACCTCGATGTCGTTGTTGAGGAACAGCAGCACCGGACCGGTCGCCGCAGCAGCACCGCGATTCGACAGGTCGGAGAAATTGAAGGGGCCGGGGGCGGACAGGATCCGTACCCGGTCGTCACCCGCGAAGGTGGCGAAGAGCGCGCCCGTGGCCGGCTCGCGGCTGTCGTTGTCGACGATCACCACCTCGAGGGCCGGGTAGTCGGTCCGCCGGAGGAGCCCGTCGAGGGTCACCTCCAGCAGGTCCGCCCGGTCGCGGGGCGGGATGATCACCGACACCAGCGGCGGGGGGACAGGCAGGGGGTGGACGAGGCGGTTGAAACCCTCCGGGCCGCGCTCGGCGCGGGCGCCGGAGGCGGCGACGACCTCGGCGAGGGCGCGCAGCCGTGCCGCCTCCGCCTGGGCGAGGGCCCGGTCGGAGAAGGTGCCCGATCCCCCGGCGGCCCGCCAATGATAGAGGATCCGCGGGATATGCCGGATCGACGCCGGATCGAGCCCGTCGGTCAGGCGCAGGAGCAGGTCGTGGTCCTGGCTGCCCTCGAAGCCCGGCCGCAATCCGCCGAGGCGACGCAGGGCGTCGGTCCGGACCGCCGTCAGGTGGTTGATGTAGTTCTGGCCGTACAGCAGCTCCCGGTCGAAATCCGCCTTGAAATGCGGCTCGAACCGGCGACCGCGCCCGTCGATCTTGTCCTCGTCGCTGTAGATGAGGACGAGGCGGGGATCGGCGCGGGCGGCGCTGGCGACCTCGAACAGGGCCTCGTCGGCGAGGACGTCGTCGTGGTCGAGGAAGACGCACCACGCGCCGCTGGCCTGGGCCAGGGCATCGTTGGTGGCCCGGGCGATATGGCCGTTCTCGGTCCGGCGTGAGACCCGGATCCGCGGGTCCGCCGCCGCCGCGCGGGCGAGGAGGCGGGCCACGGCCGGATCGGTCGAGGCGTCATCGACGGCGCACAGCTCCCAATGGGGATAAAGCTGGGCGCGCAGGGAGGCGAGGGCGGCCCGCAGGACCTTCGGCGCCGGATCGTGGACCGGCATCAGGACCGAGATGACCGGCGGATCCGGCCAGGACGCGACGAGGGCGCGGATCGCCGCCCGCTCCGGGCCACGTCGCCGGTGCGTCCGGATCCAGTGCCGGTAACCGCTTTCCCTGCGGTTGCGCAGGGCGCGGTCGAGGAAGCCCCGGGCCCGGACTTTCTTGCCCCTCAGGCGCCAGGACAGGGCGGACAGGGCCAGCCCGGGATCCCGGCGCGCGGCGCGCGCGATGAGCCGTAGGCGGCCGAGCCTGCGGATCCGGACTGTCCGGAGGGAGGACGGTGGCCGCCCGGGGAGGGTGGCGATGCGCAGGGCGACCGCCTCGGGCGGCACGCGGCCGGTCCAGGAGAACACGCCCCCCTTGAGGGTCTCTTCCCGGAGGAGGGGCCCCGGACGCCCGTCGGCGTCGAGGATGGTGAGGGCGAAGCCCTGGACGTCGAGGGCGGGATCGGTCGACAGGATCAGGTCGATCCAGCATCCCCCGAGGCCCGACAGGGCGAGATGGAGGCCATCCGCCTCGTGCCGGAGGGGCCGGTCGGGGAGGATGCGGGGCGGCATCGCTCAGGCCTTCCAGCTCTTGTCGACCGTGTCCTTCACCGCATCGGTGAGGGCGACGTCGTAGACCAGCATCTCCTGCACCGCCTTGACGCCGCGGAGCCGGTCGGCGAGCGCCAGCGTCTCTGCGGCGGGGACGGGCGCGGCCGGCGTGGGGCCGTCGAGGCCGAGCCGGTCCATCAAGGCCGAGGCGAAGGCCTCGAAGCGTTCGTGGTGCCCGACGATGCCGATCCGCGCGAGCACCTCGATGGCGGCGATGGAGTGGCCGGGGAAGAGCGGGTCCTCCGGCATGCGGGTGCCAAGCTGGCGGGTGAGGGGGTTGTAGAGCAGGCGGTAGGCCCCCTCGGGCAGCAGGCGGAAATACTGTTTCAGGCTGCGCGGATCGATGAGGTCGCAGCCGGCGGTGAAGCGCACCGCCTCACCGAGGCCGCCGAGGCGCCACGAGCGGGCCGGATCCTCGGCCTCCTCCGCCCGCCCCTTCAGCCAGAGCATGCGGTTGGCCATCTCGACGAACGGCTCGTGGAGCAGGATGCCCGTGAGCATCTGGTCCGGAGTCATGTAATTCTCGTAGCGCGGCACGGTCACGGCGCCGGAGAGGAAGCAGGAGGGCATCATCCTCGTGGCCAGGATGCTGGTCACGATCTCGTCGGACCAGGCGGGTGAAGGCCGAAATAGCTGTGCTGGGAAATGGGGGGAAGAGCGCGGCCTGGAGCACCGATTCCGGCTCGATGCCGGTATTGATGAGGAGGACCCGTTGCGACACGCACTCCGTCTGGGGAGAGCGCCGGTAGATCCGCACGTTGGTCTCGGCATCGTAGAGTTCGAGATCGCGCAGGCTGGCCAAGCCTGGCACATGCTCATCGGTCAGATGGAAACGTGCATTGGCCGGTCGAATGCCAGCCGTTCTGCCGGAAGGCGTCGTCGATGAGGAAGGCGGGGATCTCGGCGAGGCGCCGCCCCTCGGCCACCACGACGATGCGGCTGATGGCGAGGGGGTTGTCCGGCACGATCCAGCATTGGATGGACTGGCCGTCGTCGTAATCGATGAAGAAGCGCATGCTCCGATCTTCAGCTCGTCCGCGCCGCGACGGATCGGGGGCGGGCCTCCCCTGGCCGCTCTCCCCAACCGCGACGGCGCAGGGCGGATGACGCCCTCGCCGGAGCGGCAGCGCCGAGGCGCGGGCTTATAGGAGCCGACCGGGGCTCCACAATACGATCGCCCGCGCGTCCGTGGCGGGGCGGGGCAGAAGGGCCGGACGGGGTGCGGCGGCCTGGGCCGGACAGGTTCCCGCTTGCGCCCCACCGAAATCACCGGCTATAGCCCCCGCCCACCGGCACCGAACGAGGGCCGGCCCGCTCGCGTCGCTCGGCGACGGTCGGAACGGAGACGTAGCACAGCGGTAGTGCATTCCCTTGACATGGGAAAGGTCACAGGTTCGATCCCTGTCGTCTCCACCATTCCCGATCCGCCGCGTGATCGGGAAGGATTGGCCGCCCCCGGCGCGTCAGCCCCATGAAACCCCCGTGCGGGTGAAGGCACGCCAGCCCTCTTGACCATCCGACCTGGGCCGCGTTCGAACAGGACGACACCGTCTCACGGAGTGTCCGCCACGGTGAAGGCCGCTTCGGCGCAGAGTACGCCGATCCGGGATGAGTGTGAGTGCGCCTGACAACGACCCGATGCGATCAGCGCGGGCGCCGGATCCAGACTAGCTCCCATCACGGCGTGTCGAGCCACGCTCCGCGCCGGGACCGCGCGGATCGGAACCGGACCTCGTTCGCGGTGCGATCCGATTTTAAGGCAAATATCAGTTATATCGGCCGGCGCACGAAAGACTCTCGACGGTCCCGCCCCTCTTGAGTACTTTTCAATCACGCGTTGATCCGGTGCTCGGATTGCGCCACGTCCGATCCGACCGCATCTCGCCCAAGAGAGACGCAGGATCCCGCGGGGGTCGAGTCCCCTTTCAGGGGACCGGGAGACAACGATGTCGCGTTCTACGGTGACGCCAGCGATCGTGTTGGTCGCCATGGCCGGCGCGATCTGGCCGGTGGTCGGCCTCGCGCAAACGAGCGACACGGCCCCGGCCGAGGCGCCATCGTCCGGGCGCGTCCAGCCCCGGTGTCTACGGCACCGACGCGTTCAAGGTCGATCCGCCCCGGGATATCCGGCTGCCGCGCCTCGAGGTCCCGGACCCTGCGAACCGGGTCAAGCGGCCCGACCGGGCGGATCGCGGCACCCTGCTCAAACCAGACGATCGAGCTGTCCGACGAGCGCGACCGGCGCACCCTCGCCCGGGGAACAGAAGGCGTGGGGCCGCCTGTCCGGCACGATGTGCACCGGCTGCGGCGGCGACACCCGGAGCCGGAGCCGGGTCGCCACCGTCGATCCCATCGCGGTTCTCAACGCCAAGCCGGCCTCCGCCCGGTTCGCCCCCACGCGACAGGCGGCGGTGGGCCCGGCCGACAGGACGGCCACCGCGGGCCTCACGGCCCCAGGCTCTAACGCCCCGAGCGCCAACGCCCCGAGTTCTCGCCGCCTCAAGGCCCGCCGCGCGGGGAAGCATCCCGGCGGCCGCGCCGGCTGGGGCTGCCGTGGCAGGCGCCGCCGTGGCGAGACCGGCCGGTGCGCGGGCGGTCGCCACGCGCCCCATCCGGACACGGCCCGTCGGCGAGGGGCCCGTCACCCGTGGTGGCGGCCACGCAACCCGCCAGCCCATCGGCGGCCCGGCCCTCCTCCTCGGGGACGCCGAGGCTGATCACGCGGCGCTCGGCCCGTCCGGGTCACGCCCTGCGTCCGCGGTTCGCCCACCGGCGCGGGCACCGGTCCCGGCTCACGACCTATCTCGGCCGGATCCGCTATTCCTATCTGCGCTGGCGTCACCAGCGGCCCGCGCATCGCCGCCCTCCGGTGAACCGGTAGGACACGGCGCAGATCCCACCTTTCATCGCACGGGAATGACAGGAAACGTTGCCAAGCAGGCCTCGCTCGAACAGGGGGCAGGGGTGCCGGCGCGCCTTTGTCAGCGGCCTTTTGGAATCGGTTGGTTTCGCCCACGGGTGACGCGACGCGATGTCGCGGGCGCCGCTGGCCTCCTATGTTTTCGATTTCAAACAATTCCAGCCACACTCCGGCCATCCAACGTGCAATTGACAAGATCGGCCATGTTGGTTGCCCTAGGGTCGCTGTGATGCATCAGGACCTGTCTTTTGAGACGGCCCGCGTCGCTGACCCGCCTGACGACCTGTCAAGATCGCCGGGAATTCGGACGACGCCCATGCCCACCCGTTCGCTCATGCGCCTCCAGTCGGACTCATCCTCCGGCAAGGCCACGGCCTCGCGGTTCTCCTCCCGCAACTTCCTCAAGCTCGTCGAGGATACCGGGACGGTCGGCTTCTGGTCGGCGGACCTGCGCACCGGGCTGCTCGACGCGACGCCAGGCCTGTACCGGATCCTCGGGCTGGAACCGGCGAGCGAGCTGCCCGCCGCCCTGTTCCTCGACATGATCCACCCGGAGGACCGGGCCGTCCACAGCGATCAGTTCGCGGTGCTCTCCGGCGGCCAGCCGATCAAACGCGAGTTTCGCATCATCCGGCCGGACCGGACGCAGCGCTGGGTCCAGCATCGCGGCGAGGTGGCCCTCGGGCCGGACGGTCGCGCCAGCCACGGGATGGGGGTGGTGTTCGACGCCACGAGCCGCCACGAGGCCCTGCAATCCGTGGTGCAGCGCCACGACCGGCTCAATGCCCTCGTGACCGTGACGGCCGCCGCCTTCTGGACCACGACCCCCATCGGCGAGCTGAGCGAGTGCTCCCAGTGGATGGCCCTGACAGGCCAGAGCTTCGACCAGACCCGGGGCCTCGGCTGGCTCGATGCCGTGCATTGGGAGGACAAGAGCCGCACCCAGGCCGCCTGGATCACCGCCGTGCAGCACGCCTCGGCCTACAACACCGAGTACCGGATCCTCTGCGCGGACGGCATCTACCGCTGGTTCAACTCCCGCGGCGCGCCAGTGCTGAACAAGGACGGCAGCGTGCGGGAATGGGTCGGCATCTGCCTCAACGTGCCGGGCCAGCGCCGCTACGGCGGGCAAGGCATGGCCGCCCTGGACGGCCAGGGCTCCGCCGACACGGCGGACCGCGCCGTCACCGCCGCGCAGGTGCGGGCCGCCCGGGGCATGACCGGCCTGTCCAAGGAGGAGCTGGCCAAGCTCGCCGGCGTCTCGATCTCCACCGTCGTCCGGCTGGAGGACGCGCAATCCGCCGTACGCCCCCGGCACGACACGGTGATGGCCGTGCGCCGCGCTCTGGAGCAGGCCGGCGTCGTCTTCACCTTCGAGGCGGGCGTGAAGCCCGGCGTGCGAGAGAAGGATAAGGGGATCCCAAAGGGCCAAGTCCTTGGGGTCAGGGGTAAAACCCCTGGAGGTCTTCGCAGGGCTCCGCCCTGCACCCGCCAGAGGGCTTGGCCCTCTGGGCACCATGACCTTTCATTGACGGGGGAAACGGGTGGGGCGTAGCCCCGGGGCGCCCGTTCCCGTGAATGCACCGACCATGACAGAGACACCGGACGACTTCGCCGCCCGGCACGCGCGCTATCCCGACGCCGCGATCCGCGCGATCCTCGACCGCACCCGGCACATCGCCCTCGTCGGCGCCTCCGCGAATCCGGCCCGGCCGAGCTGGATCGTGCTGAAATACCTGCTCGCCCGGGGCTACGCGGTGATCCCGGTCAATCCCGGCCTCGCCGGCCAGGACCTGCTCGGGCAGCGTGTGGCGGCGACGCTGGCCGAGGCCCAGGCCGCGCGGGGCGGGGAGGGCCTCGGGATGGTCGAGATCTTCCGCAACTCGGCCGCCGCCGGTCCCCTGGTCGACGAGGCGCTGGCGCTGGATCCCCTGCCCGACACCATCTGGATGCAGCTCGGCGTGCGCGACGACGCAGCCGCCGCCAAGGCCGAGGCGAACGGCCTCAAGGTCGTGATGAACCGCTGCCCCAAGATCGAATACGGGCGACTCTCGGGCGAGATCGGATGGACGGGCGTGAATTCCCGCATCCTCAGCGCGCGGAAGCCCGTGCTGGCCAAGGGCGGCGTGCAGAAGCTGACGATCGCCGACCGGCGCGGGGCCGCGCGGCTGAAGTGCGGTATTCAGATACCGTATCGCTGAACCCTCTCTCGGGACACGATTTTTCGGCCTTCGCATTCGCGTTTTGCGGTTGACCGGCGGCCCGGTCGCGGCTATTGAGCCGCCATCGCCGCCGCGTGTCCGCACGTGGCGGCTTCCTTTTCCGGCACCTGACGGATTTGGCCATGAAGACCACCTCGCTGAAGCCCGCCGAGGTCGACAAAAAGTGGATCGTGATCGACGCGGAAGGCCTCGTGGTCGGCCGCCTGGCCTCGATCGTGGCGATGCGCCTGCGCGGCAAGCATAAGGCCGCCTACACGCCCCACGTCGACTGCGGCGGCGACAACGTCATCGTCATCAATGCGGAGAAGGTGAAGTTCACCGGCCGCAAGTACACCCAGAAGAGCTACTTCTACCACACCGGCTATCCGGGTGGCATCAAGGAGCGCACGGCCAAGTTCATCCTCGAGGGGCGCTTCCCGGAGCGCGTCGTGGAGAAGGCCGTGGAGCGGATGCTCCCCCGTGGCCCCCTCTTCCGCCAGATCCTCGGTAACCTCCGTGTCTACAAGGGCACCGAGCATCCGCACGTTGCCCAGCAGCCGCAGACGCTCGACGTCGGCGCCCTCAACCGCAAGAACGTGAGCGCGTGACCATGGCGACCCTTCAGTCCCTCGCCGACCTGAACCGGGCCAACACCGGCGCGGTCGATCCGGCCAACGAGGCCCCCGTCCACGTCCAGAAGCTGGACGCGCAGGGCCGGGCCTACGCCACCGGCAAGCGCAAGGACGCGGTCGCCCGCGTCTGGATCAAGCCGGGCTCCGGCAAGATCACCATCAACAAGCGCCCGGTCGAGACCTACTTCGCCCGTCCGGTGCTGCGCATGATCCTGCGCCAGCCGCTGGAGATCGCCGGCCGCGTCGCCCAGTACGACATCCCCGTCACGGTGGCGGGCGGTGGTCTCTCCGGTCAGGCCGGCGCCGTGCGCCATGGCCTGTCCAAGGCCCTGACCTACTACGAGCCGGAACTCCGCGGCCCGCTGAAGCGCGCGGGCTTCCTGACCCGCGACCCGCGCGTCGTCGAGCGCAAGAAGTACGGCCGCGCCAAGGCCCGCCGCAGCTTCCAGTTCTCGAAGCGCTGATTTCATCCTTCACGGATGCAAGAGAAGGGCGGTGCCGCGAGGCACCGCCCTTTTTCGTTGAAGGGATCACTCGGTCTCTCGGCGCACCGCAGTGCTGCTTTGGTTATGAGCGAGGGTCAGAAACTCGGCCCTGATTCGCGCGAACAGCCCTGGCGGAATGAACCCGTAGGCGAACTCCCGCGGCCTTCCCGGCACAGAGGACAGACCAGCATTCGGCCACTCGTCGATGTTGTGCTCTGAGACGATCACCCAGCTGCGCGCATCATCGAGGCCAAGGAACGCTTTGACCCGCCCGGGAATCTCCACGCCCACGGCTCCCTCGGCGGGGGGTGTATGCGTGATCGGCAAGAGTACGACGTAGCGAGGCCGGAGCGCGTCGTCCGTGGCTGCAACGAGGCAGACCGGTCGATCCTTTCCCGATCTGCGATGGCAGGCAGCGTCCTGTGTCCAAAGGTAGTCGTAGCGGACGATGAGTCCGGGCTTCGGCTCGGGGATCGACACCCACCGCCCTCAGGAAAGGAGATCGTCCAACGCAGCGTGGTCCGGATCCATCTCGGCTCTCTCGACCGCCGCGAGGATCGCCTCCGACGTCGCGACGGTCCGATGCGCCCTTTGGACGGCCGCCTTTAGCCAGTCATAATGCTCTGCGGACATCAACACCGATTCGCGGCGGCCGTGGCTGACGATCTCCACCGGCTCGCGCTGCGCCTCGATCTGATACTCGCCGAATCTGACTTGGAACTCCGAAGCGCCGACAGTCGGCATGGGCGGGGATCCCGTAAGGACGAAACCCCCGTCTTATACGCTGGATACAGAGTAGTGTCAGTATCCTGCGTGACGTGTTTTCGACACGTAGATGCGACTTACGCGTGCACGGCCTTCGCCAGTTCCGCCTTCGACATCTTCGAGCGGCCCGAAATAACCTGGGCCCTGGCCTTCTTCATCAGCTCGGCCTTGGTCGGCTCCTTCTTGTCCGACTTGGTGCTCTCCTTGCGGGCCTTGGCCGACTTCTCGGCCGCCGCCTTTGGCTGCTTCGAGAACTGCTTGCCCTTCTTCGAATCGGCCCGCTTCTTGGCGGTCGAGTCGGCGTATTCCTTGTCGGTCAGGCTCTCGCGGGCCTTCTTCGGCAGGTAGCGCTCGCCGGTCTTGCCGCTCGCCTTGCCCGACTTCGTGTCCCACTCCTCGTCGGTCCACTGCTTGAGGTGGTTGTCGTCCGACTTCTTGCCCGCGTAGCCGCCGCCTTCCTTCTTGTATTCGGCAGTGGCCATCTGCGCCTTGCGGGCCGACCACTGGCCCGGCTTGCCGCCCTTGTCGGACTTTGTGACGTCCTTCTTCACCTTCTCCCAGAGCTTGGGATCGGTCTTCTTCGCGGTTCCGGCCATCGTCTCATCTCCTTCACATTGCCATGCAATTGGGCCGTCAAAGCGGAGACTCCCCGGGTGTTCCCGCGACCGATCGGCCGCCTGTGGATGACAGGGGTGCCGCAAGGGGGGCCGAGGGACGTTGACAGGGGCCGCGCGCTTCCCCCACCTGCGCGGCGACGGGCCGGACTCTCCCATCCGGCACGCGGGGCGAGCATGGCGAGCTCAGACGGGACGGCACGGCCGAGCGTGTTCATCGACGGCGAGGCGGGGACCACCGGCCTCGGTATCCGCGAGCGCCTGGAGCGCGAGGGGCGCGTGCGCCTCGTGAGCATCGCCCCCGAGCACCGCAAGGACCCGGCGGCCAAGCGGGACCTGCTGGCGCAGGTGGACCTGGTGGTGCTGTGCCTGCCGGACGCGGCGGCCAAGGAGAGCGTCGCGCTCGCCGATGGACTTCCGGGCGGCGGCCAAAAATCCTCGACGCCAGCACCGCCCACCGGGTGTCGCCCGGCTGGACCTACGGCTTCCCGGAGATGGCCCCCGGCCAGGCCGAGGCGGTGGCGAAGGCGCGGCGGGGCGCCAATCCCGGCTGCTACCCGACCGGCGGCAGCGCCCTGTTGCGCCCCCTCGTGGAGGCGGGGCTGATCCCGGCCGATCACCCGATCAGCCTCAACGCGGTCAGCGGCTACAGCGGCGGCGGCAAGGGCATGATCGAGGATTACGAGGCGGGCCGCGCCCCGCCCTTCATCCTCTACGGCCTCGGCTTCGCCCACAAGCACCTGCCCGAATTGCAGGTCTATAGCGGCCTCGCCCGCCGCCCAATCTTCACGCCCTCCGTGGGCAATTTCCGGCAGGGCATGCTGGTGAGCATCCCGCTGCATCTCGAGACCCTGCCGGGCCGCCCGCAGGCGACCGACCTCGAAGCGGCCCTGTCCGACTGGTACGGGGGCCATCCGCTGGTGCAGGTCGTGCAGGGCGCGGCCACCGGCGCCCACCAGGAGAAGATCGAGCCCGAGGCCCTCAACGACACCGACCGGCTGGAACTGCGGGTCTTCGGCTCGGCCGAGCACGGACAGGCGGTTCTGGTCGCCCGCCTCGACAACCTCGGCAAGGGCGCCTCCGGCGCGGCGGTGCAGAACCTGTCGCTGATGCTGGGATTGTAGGAGGTTTCCAAAGGACCGAGTCCTCTGGCGGGTGCGGGGCGGAGCCCTGCGCCTCCCAGGGGCTTAGCCCCTGGACCCCACCAAAGGACTCGTCCTTTGGGATCCTTGATTTTGCGTTTGCATCCCGCCCCGCCCGGTCTATCTCGCTGCGAGGGCGGGGCGGGACTTCACGGGAGAGAACGATGCCGAAGGCGATCCGGGTCTACGAGTACGGCGGCCCCGAGGTGATGAAGCTGGAGGACGTGCCCCTGGCCGAGCCGGGCGCGGGCCAGATCCGGGTTCGTCAGGAGGCGATCGGCGTCAACTTCATCGACATCTACTTCCGCTCCGGCGCCTACAAGTCCCCGCACATGCCCTTCACCCCCGGCAAGGAGGGCGCGGGCACCGTGACCGCCGTGGGCGAGGGCGTGAGCCAGTTCAAGGTCGGCGACCGGGTGGCCTACGGCTCCGTGGCCGACGGCTGCTATGCCGAGGAGCCGGTGATCGCCGCCTCCGCCGCCGTGCCGATGCCGGACGGGATCGACGCGCAGACCGCCGCCGCGATGATGCTCAAGGGCCTCACCGCCGAGTACCTCCTGCACCGCACCTACAAGGTGAAGCCCGGCGACACGATCCTGTGGCACGCGGCGGCCGGCGGCGTCGGCCTCATCGCCTGCCAATGGGCCAAGCATCTCGGCGCCACGGTGATCGGCACCGCCGGCAGCGAGGAGAAGGCGGAGCTCGCGCGGGCGAACGGCTGCGATCACGTCATCCTCTACCGCAGCGAGGACGTGGCCAAGCGCGTGCGCGAGCTGACCAACGGCAAGGGTGTGCCGGTGGTCTATGACGGCGTCGGCCAAGCGACCCTGATGGGCTCGCTGGACAGCCTCGCCCCCACGGGCCTGCTCGCGAGCTTCGGCTCGGCATCGGGCCCGATCAACGGGCTCGACCTCGGCCTGCTCGCGGCCAAGGGCTCGCTGTTCGTCACCCGGCCGACGCTCGCCACCTTCGCCAGCCAGCGCCCGGTGCTGGAGGAGGCGGCGGCCAACCTGTTCGGCGCCGTGCGCTCGGGTGCGGTGAAGATCGCCGTCAACGCCGTGCGGCCGCTCTCCGAGGCGGTGGAGGTCCACCGCGATCTCGCCGGCCGCGAGACCACCGGCTCCACCGTCATGGTGCCGTAAGGCCGATCCGGTGACTCCAGGCCCCGCCGACCTGCTCCTGATCGTCGATGTGCAGGTCGACTTCCTCCCCGGCGGGGCCCTCCCGGTGCCGGACGGCGACGCCGTCGTCCGGCCGATCAACGGCTTGCAGACCCGGTTCCACCACGTCGCCCTGACCCAGGATTGGCATCCGCCGGGGCACGTCTCCTTCGCCACGAGCCATCCCGGCCGGGCGCCCTTCGAGACGATCCGGCTCGCCCAGGGCGAACAGGCCCTGTGGCCGGACCATTGCGTGCAGGGAAGCCCGGGCGCGGCCTTCGCGCCGGGGCTAGAGACCGACCGCGCGGCCCTCGTCGTCCGCAAGGGCCTGCAACCCGGCACCGACAGCTACTCCGCCTTCCTGGAGGCCGACCGGACGACCCGCACCGGCCTCGCCGGGGCCTTGGCCGAACGCGGCATCCGGCGGGTGGTCCTGTGCGGCCTGGCCACGGATTTCTGCGTGCTGTGGAGCGCCCTCGATGCAAGGGAGGCCGGCTTCGCGGTTTTGGTGGTGGAGGATGCGGTGGCGGGCATCGACGTCCCTTCGTCGGCGGGCGGCTCCGTCGCGGCGGCCTGGGCGCGGATGGAGGCCGCCGGGATCGGGCGGATCAGGACGGCCGACCTCGTCTGAAGGGGCCAACGGCCGCAGGCCCGGGACCGGAGGCCTTTCCCGGCGTTGCCCCCGTTCATCAGGAGGCAGCATGTCCAACAAGCAACCCAAGACGACCACGCCCACCGACGCGGACCTCAAGGGCAACCCGGGGATCGGCACCTCGAAGGGCATGGCCGGGGCGGACCCGGAAGAGCTGGAGCTGGATTCCACCTTCGAGGGCGACGTCGAGAACGAGACGACGCCGGAGGGCGGCGTCGATCCCAACCACCGGCCGCGCAAGAACAAGTAGGAGCAGGGCAGGGGGAGGAAGGTCCTCCCCCACAGTCTAGAGCGTGTTCTCGTCCCAGCACGACGCAGACCGACGCCAGGTCCGTAAAACGATTTAAAGGCCCAGCCCGAGTTGGGCCGGCTCCTCGGCCTCGTCCGCCGCGAATCCCGAGAGCGAGATGCCGATCAGCCGGGCCGTCCGCCGGAGCGGCAGCAGCCCCCGCAGCAGGTCGAGCCCGATCCGCTCCAGGCTCTCCCGGTCGGGGACCGGCGCCGCCAGGGAGCGGGCGCGGGTGACGAGGGAAAAATCCGAGAATTTGAGCTTCAGCGTCACGGTGCGTCCGCGCATGGCCTTCGCCTCGGCGCCACGCCAGACCTTGTCCACCATCGGCGCCAGGCGCTCGGCGAGCACCGCGTAGGCGGCGGTGTCGTCGGAGAAAGTGGTCTCGGCGCCGATGGACTTGCGGATGCGGTGCGCCCGCACGGGCCGCTCGTCGATGCCCCTGGCCACGGCGTGATAGTAGCTGCTGGACGAGCCGAAGGTCTCCTTCAGCCGCTCCAGGCTCCAGGCACGGAGATCCGCGCCGGTCTCGATGCCGAGACGCTTCATCTTCGCCTCGGTCACCGGCCCGACGCCGTGGAAGCGCCCGATGGGCAGCTCCGCCACGAAATCCGGCCCCATCGCCGGGGTGATGACGAACAGGGCGTCGGGCTTGCGGTGGTCCGAGGCGAACTTGGCCAGGAACTTGTTGTAGGAAACCCCGGCCGAGGCCACGAGACCGGTCCGTTCCAGGATCTCGGCCCGGATCGCCTTCGCGACGGCCGTCGCGGTGGGCAATCCCAGGAGATTCTCGGTGACGTCGAGATAGGCCTCGTCCAGGGCCACCGGCTCGATGACCTCGGTGTGCCGGGCGAAGATGGCGCGGATCTCCTCGGAGACCGCCCGGTAGGCCTCGAAGCGCGGCTTCACGAAGACGAGGTCCGGGCAGAGCCGCCGCGCGGTCGCCGCCGGCATGGCCGAGCGCACGCCGAAGGGCCGCGCCTCGTAGCTCGCGGCCATGACGACGCCCCGCTCCCGCGAGCCGCCCACCGCCAGGGGCTTGCCGCGTAAGGCGGGGTCGTCGCGCTGCTCCACGGAGGCGTAGAACGCATCCATGTCGATATGGATGATCTTCCGGAGGGCGACCTCCGCCTGCATCGCTTCGGCCTCGGATGTTCCCGGTCCGTTCAATGGCAAGGGGAGGGGAGGCGGGTCAAGCCGAAGGGGGTGATTCGCTCAGGCTGCACGCTCCAGTCCCCAGCGTATTCCGGCTTTCGCGCGCAGGATGCGGCGAGCAAGATTTTCGGTGAATGGCGTCGCGCCGAGAGCCGCCCTGAGGCCGGCCCCTGGTTGAGGGGTCATGACCGGGATGCGAAGCAGGCGACGTGATCGTGCGGACACGCCAGGGTGTGCACAGGCCCCGTGCCCGGTCAGCCGCCGGGCGCCTGCGGGCGACGGCCTCGCTCGGTCACTGAAGGAGCACGATGATGATGTGGTTCGTTCCACGCATCCGCGTGTGTGTGATGTTCCGCCGAGTGCGGGGGACCAGCTGGCACCTGGTCCTCCGCGTCTCGCTTGGCTGAGCTCAGTCACACGGGCCGGGCGGTCGAAAGGCCGCCCGGCCACTCCCGAAAGATCGCGCCGTCCAGCCCGCGGGTCAAGATGGTCGGCCCCGATCCCTGATGGACCGGAACGGCCAGTCGATCAGCCCGCCGGCCCAGAGGGCCGCCCAGACGAAGACCGGCTGAAACGCGAGCCGCGGCCCGTGATACCACCAGGAATCCGGGATGCCCGCGACGTGGATGTGCTCGAAGGCGTGCTTGAGGTTCGCCGGGTAGACGCAGATCGCATAGAGCGCGAGGCCGATGGCCGCCGCCTTCCGGGTCGCCGGGATCTGGAGGCCCAGCGCCCCGGCCAGCTCGCACAGGCCCGTCGCCTGGATGACGAGGCGGGGCTGCGGCACCCAGTCGGGCATGAGCGGCAGCATCGCGTCGGTGGCGACGAGGTGCACGACCCCGATGAAGGCGTAGACCCCCGCCAGGATCCAGCGGAGGGCGACCCGGCCCCGTCCGTCTCGCGCGCGATTGTCGTTCACGCGACCTCCTCGGGCGGGACGCCGCAGGCTTGCGCCACCGCCCCGCGCACCGCCTCCCGCAGGATCGGGAAGGCCGGATGGTGGGCGCTGTCGTAGGCGGTCTCGCCCAGGGCCGTCACCGGGGCGAGGAGGCGCAGGGAGTTCGTGACGAACACGGCCCTTGCCCGCCGCACGTCGTCCGGCGTCAGGGAGCGCTCCTCGATGGCCAGCCCGCAAGTCGGGGCCAGGGCCAGGAGCTGCGCCCGGATGATGCCGGGGAGGATTCCGTCGCTGAGGGGTGGGGTGAGGACGGAAGCGCCCCTCACACAAAACACATTCCCCGTGCCCGCGCAGGCGATCCGCCCGCGCGTGTTGCAAAACAGCGCCTCGTCGAGCCCGTCCCGCGCCGCCTCGCCGGCCGCGATCACGGCGTCGAGGTAGCCCAGTGTCTTCAGCCGTGCGGCCGGGGAGGTGTCGTTGCGGGCGATGGCGGTCGGCCGCAGCCGCAGGGGCGCGAAGGCGATGGCCCGCCCGGTCGGGGCGGCGGTGACGAACAGGGTCGCGCACGGCAGGTCCGGCGGCTTGAGACCCCGCGGGCCCGCCCCACGGGTGAGCGTGGTGCGGATCGCCAGCCGCGGCCCGCGCTCGGCGATCTCGCGCATCGCGCCCCGGATCGTGTCCGGATCGGCGGGGATGCCGAGGCTGTCGGCCGAGGCGACGAGGCGATCGATATGCTCCGCCTCGAAGGCGATCCGCCCGCCGATGGACAAGGCGGTGTCGAACAGCCCATCGCCGAGGGTGAGCCCCCGGTCGGCATGGTCGAAGGGCGCCGTCGTGCCCTCCTGCACACGCCCGTCACGCCACAGCATCGCGTGCTCCCTGCCGCCATGCGCGGGCCAGATCGAGGAAGTTGGCGAACAGGGCGTGGCCGTTCTCGGTCAGCACTGATTCAGGGTGGAACTGTACGCCGTAGGTGGGATGCCGCCGATGGGAGAGGGCCATCACCTCGCCCTCGCCGGAGAGGGCATCGACGGTGAGGTGGTCCGCCATGCCGGGTTCCGGCGTCACGACGAGGGAGTGGTAGCGCCCCACCGGCATCGGCGCGGGCAGGCCGGCGAAGAGGCGCCGGCCGTCGTGGGCGATGGGCGTCGCCTGGCCGTGGAGCGGCTTCGACGCCCGCTCGACCTTGCCGCCGAAGGCTGCGCCGATGGCCTGGTGGCCGAGGCAGACGCCGAGGATCGGCAGGCTGCCGGACAAGTCCCGGATCGCCGGCAGGGACACCCCCGCCTCGGCGGGGGTGCAGGGGCCCGGCGAGATCACCAGGGCCTCGGGGGCGAGCGCCCGGATGCCGGCGACGTCGAGGGCGTCGTTGCGCACGACGCGGACCTCCTGGCCCAGCTCCTCGAAGTAGCGGACGACGTTGAAGACGAAGGAATCGTAGTTGTCGAGGACGAGGATCATGGGGCACCCCCGTCCTTGCGAGCGGCGCGAGGCAACCCAGGGATCCGCGACGTCCGGCAGCGTCCCGCTGCCCTGGATCGCTTCGCTGCGCTCGCGGTGACGGCGTCAGAGGGGATCATCGGAACGCCTCGAAGACCCGCTCGGCCTTGGCCAGCGTCTCGTCGTATTCCGGCCCCGGCTCGGAGAGGAGGGTGACGCCGCCGCCCGCCTGGAGCACGGCCGTCCTCTCGTTCATGAACACCGTGCGGATGGCGATGGAGGTGTCGAGGTCGCCATCGAAGCCGATCCGGCCGATGGCGCCGCAATAGATCTCGCGGGCGTCGCCCTCGATCTCGCTGATGATGTCCATGGCGCGGATCTTCGGCGCCCCGGTGATCGAGCCCCCCGGAAACGTCTTCTCCAAGAGATCGAGCCCGTCGAGCCCGTCGCGCAGGGTGCCGGTGACCACCGAGACGAGATGGTGGACGCCGGCATAGGTCTCAAGCCCGCACAGCACCGGCACCGCGACGCTGCCGGGCGCGCAGACCCGCGACAGGTCGTTGCGAAGTAGATCGACGATCATCAGGTTCTCGGCCCGGTCCTTGGCGGAGGCGGCGAGGCCCTCGGCCGCCTCCCGGTCCTCCGCCGGATCGGGGCGACGCTTGGCGGTCCCCTTGATCGGCCGGGTCTCGACATGGCGCCCGTCGAGCCGCACGAACCGTTCCGGTGAGGAGGAGGCCACCGTCAGCCCCTCGAATTCCTGATAGGCACCGAAGGTGGCGGGGTTGGTCCCGCGCAGGCGCCGGTAGAGGGCGAAGGGATCGAACCCCGCCGGCAGGTCCGCCGTGAAGCGCTGGGCGATGTTCGCCTGATAGATGTCGCCCGCGCGGATGTAGTGTTTGACGGTTTCGACCGCCGCCTCGTAACTCCCGCGAGAGAAGTTCGACCGCCAGGCGAGGGGGGCGCCGGCCGGAGCGGGACCGGGCGGGGGCGCGTCGCGCAGCAGGTCGGCGAACTGCGCCAGCCGGGCCTTCGCCCGCGCCGCGCGGGGTCCCGGTTCGGTCTCGGGGAAGCCGGTCGAGAGCAGGGTCGCGGTGCCGGCCGCGTGATCGAGGGCGAGCACCGTGTCGTAGAAGTCGAGGGCGATGTCGTCGGTCAGCCCGGCGCGGCGGGCGGGGGGCGTCACCCGTTCCAGGGAGGCGCCGCACTCGTAGGCGATGTAGCCGATGGCCCCGCCGGGGAAGGGATGGGCCGGATCGGCCGGCAGGTGGTAGGGGGCGAGGCAGGCGCGCAGGGCCTCGAACGGCCCGCCGGGGACGGGGCGCCCGTCGAGGGTGGCTTGCCCGTCGCGAAAGCGGAACCGGGCGAAGGGATCGGCGGCCACCACCGAGAGCCGGCCCAGGGCATCGTGACGCATGGCGCTGTCGAGGAGGGCGAGGCCCGGCAGGACGCGCAGCCGCGCGGCGGCGGCGATCGCATCGAGGGAGGGCAGGTCGCAAGACCACATGAACCGAGCTCAAGCCTTGGTGTCGCGGCGGCAAGCGGACGCCCTCGCACAGGCGATGCCGCGGGGGAAGGGCGGGCCGCTGCGTGGCCTCAAACCGGCAGGCTCGCGCTGGCGGCCCTGATCCGCTATATCGGTGCCGATCCCGAAGACTGCCAGCGTCCTCGATGCGCCCCAGCGGCGCGGGCGCCGCCGCATCCGATGCCGACCCCATGACCCAGACTGCCTCACCCGAGACCCAAGGTACGCCCACCGGCGCTCCCAAGATCTCCTTCGTCTCGCTCGGCTGCCCGAAGGCGCTGGTGGATTCGGAGCGGATCCTGACGCAGCTGCGGGCGGAAGGCTACGAAACCTCGCCCAGCTACGACGCGGCGGACGTGGTCATCGTCAACACCTGCGGCTTCATCGATTCGGCCAAGGAGGAATCGCTGGCCGCGATCGGCGAGGCGATGGCCGAGAACGGCAAGGTGATCGTCACCGGCTGCATGGGCGCGCAGCCGGAGGAGATCCGCGAGAGGTACCCCGACCTCCTCGCCGTGACCGGCCCCCAGGCCTACGAATCGGTGGTCGCGGCGGTGCACGAGGCGGCGCCCCCGGCCCACGACCCGTTCCTGGACCTCGTGCCGCCGCAGGGCATCAAGCTGACGCCGCGCCACTACGCGTATTTGAAGATTTCCGAGGGCTGCAACAACCGCTGCAGTTTCTGCATCATCCCGTCCTTGCGCGGCGACCTTGTGAGCCGCCCGGCGGCGGACGTGCTCCGGGAGGCCGAGAAGCTGGTCAAGGCCGGCGTGAAGGAGCTTCTGGTCGTCTCGCAGGACACGAGCGCCTACGGCCTCGACATCCGCTACGCCGAGAGCCCCTGGCGCGACCGGCAGGTCCGCGCCCGCTTCTACGACCTCGCCAAGGAACTCGGCGAGCTCGGGGCGTGGGTGCGGCTGCACTACGTCTACCCCTACCCGCATGTCGACGAGGTGATCCCGCTGATGGCCGAGGGAAAGGTGCTTCCCTACCTCGACATGCCGCTCCAGCACGCGAGCCCGTCCGTCCTCAAGCGGATGCGCCGGCCCGGCAACCAGGAGAAGCAGCTCGACCGGATCCGGTCGTGGCGCGCCGGGTGCCCCGACCTCGCCATCCGCTCGACCTTCATCGTCGGCTTCCCCGGCGAGACCGAGGCCGAGTTCGAGGAATTGCTGGAGTGGCTGAAGGAGGCCAAGCTCGACCGCGTCGGCTGCTTCGAGTTCGAGCCCGTGGCGGGGGCCACCGCCAACGCCATCGCGGACCCGGTGCCGCCGGAGGTGAAGGCCGAGCGCAAGCGCCGCTTCATGGAGACCCAGAACGCCGTCGCCCTGCGCCTGCAACGAGCCAAGGTCGGCCGCCGGATGCCGATGATCGTGGACGCGGTGGAGGGTAACATCGCCAAGGGCCGCTCCAAGGGCGACGCGCCGGAGATCGACGGCATCGTCCACGCCAGCTTCCGCCGCCCCGTGCGGGTAGGGGAGATCGTCTCCGTGAAGATCGACCGGGCCGAGGCGTACGACCTGTACGGCAGCGTGACCTGAGGCGGACGCTCTACTTCGTCGTTGGGGCTGATCCCGTCATGGGGAGCGCAGCGAATCAATGACGGCGGGCAGCATCACCCGCATTTGCAGTCCCACTCGCCGGGCCTATGAGGGGGAGCCCCGCACCGGCCCCGGACCCATGCGCTCCTCCGATTGCCCCCTCCGCCCGCAGTCCCGCCCGTGACCGGCGCCATCCTCCTCGCCCTTCTACCGATCGCCCTGCTGATCGGCCTCGGCGCCGCCCTGCGCCGGGCGGGGTTCCTGGCCGAGAGCTTCTGGCCGCAGGCGGAACGGCTCGGCTATTACGTGCTGCTGCCCGCCCTGTTCGTGCACGGCCTCGCCACGGCGCGGCTCGACGGGGTGCCGGTCCTGTCGCTGGCCCTCGTCCTCGTTGCCTCGACCGTCGCCGTTGCCCTGGTGCTGCTGGCCCTGCGCCCGCGCCTCGCGCTGGACGGCGCGGCCTTCACCTCGGTGTTCCAGGGCGGCATCCGCTTCAACAACTATGTCGGGGTCTCGGCGGCGGTGGGCCTGTTCGGGGCGCAGGGCCTCGCACTGGCCGCCGTGGCGAACGCCGCCATCGTGCCCACCGTCAACATCCTGTGCGTCCTCGTCTTCGCTCGGTTCGGGTCCGGCGGGCGGCTCGCGCCGCTGGCCGTCGCGCGGCAACTGGTCCTCAATCCCCTGGTGATGGCGAGCCTCCTCGGCATCGCCCTCCAAGGGTTGGGCCTGACCCTGCCTCCCGGGATCGAGCCGATGCTGAAGGCGCTGGGCCAAGCCTCCCTGCCGCTCGGCCTGCTCTGCGTCGGAGCCGCCCTCGATTTCGGAACGGCACGGACCTGGATGTGGCCGCTCGCGGTCACGGCCCTCGTCAAGTTCGGGCTGATGCCCCTGGCGACGGTGCTCGCCTGCCTCGCGCTGGGCCTGCGCGGCCCGGCGGCGGCCACGGCCCTGCTGTTCCAGGCCCTGCCGACCGCCTCCTCCTCCTACATCATGGCCCGGCAGCTCGGCGGCGACGCCCCGCTCATGGCGGGCATCATCGCCCTCCAGACCGTGCTCGCCGGCGCGGCCCTGCCGCTGGTGCTGCTGGTGCTGGAAGGGGTCGCGGCGTGACGTGAGGAAGGGTCAGCCCTTCTCCATCCGCTTCACCCGGCCCCAGGCGGCCTCCATCGCGGGGAGATCCGAGCGGCCGAGCTCGCCGCCCTGTGCGCGCAGCTCCTCGGCCATCGCGCCGAAGCGGCGCTCGAACTTGAGCGTGCCGTCGCGGAGCGCCGCCTCGGGGTCGATGCCGGCGTGGCGGGCGAGGTTGGCGATGGAGAACAGGAGGTCGCCGATCTCCTCGGCGAGCGGCCCCTTTTCCCCCCGCTCCAGGGCCTCCGCGACCTCATCGGTCTCCTCGCGGACCTTGTCGATCACCTGGGCGGCGTTGTCCCAGTCGAACCCGTAGGAGGCCGCCCGGCGGGAGACCTTTTCCGCCCGCGTCAGCGCCGGAAGGGCCAGGGCGACGCCGCCGAGCGGGTCCGGCGCGGGATCGGACTTTTCCGCCCGCTCCTTTGCGACACGTTCCTCGGCCTTGATCGCCGCCCATTGCGCCTCGACTTGCGCCGGGTCACGGCGGGGCGAGCCCTCCGGCAGGAGAGAGCCGTCGGCGGCGAAGACGTGCGGATGCCGGCGGATCAGCTTGGCGACGATGGCGCGGGCCACGTCGTCGAAGGCGAAGGCGCCCTCTTCCTCGGCCATGCGGGCGTGGAAGACCACCTGCAGCAGCAGGTCGCCGAGTTCCTCCTTCAGGTCGGCCAGGTCATGCCGCTCGATGGCGTCGGCGACCTCGTAGGCTTCCTCGATCGTGTAGGGGGCGATGGTGGCGAAGGTCTGCGCCACGTCCCACGGGCAGCCGCGCTCGGGGTCGCGCAGGTCCGCCATCAGACGCAGGAGCGTCCGGATCGGACTGTCCGTAAGAGCTGTCACGCGGGCCTACCCGATTCCGTGCGGCGGGAGGCCGGCTCTAGCAAGCCCCGCGCCCGGGGAACACCGGCATCGCGTCTCGCTCGCGGACGCGTTCGTCCTGGAAATCGGCGAGGTAGGCGGTGAGCCGGTCGCCCACCGCGCGGTCGGCGCACTGGACCCAGAGCGGAGCGGGAAGGGCCTTGGCGGGCAACCGCAGCAGGAAGAGTTCCGCGACGCGCGCCGCCTCGCGTTCGCTCGAGGCCGCCAGGAGGCGCGCGCCCTCCGGCGTGCCGATCAGGATCGCGACGGTGGCGCTGGGCTCGCTCATAATCCTTCAACGGCGAAGGGTCCCCATCCGTTGCGCCGGGCGGGAGCGGCCAATTGGTCGCCTCACCCCCTCCGGACACTGGTCAACCAGCCGCTGCGGGTCGTCCGCGACAGGCCGTGCTCGGTCTTGTTCCACCGGTAGGGTGCCCGCACGAACTCCCCCACCGCGAGCGCGGCGGCGGCCCCCAGCAGCAGGCAGTAGACCGGAAGGAGGATGAGGAAGGGCAGAAGATCGAACCACCGCCGCCGCCAGCAGCCCTGGAGCATCGGCCCGACGAGGCAGACGAGGCCCACGAGGAAGACGGTCACGCCCAACCCCGTCACGAGGTTGTCGAGGACGGAGGGCGAGACGCTGATCCCGCCCCGGACGGCGACCATCGCCATCAGGAGAAAGCCGACGGGATAGGCGAAGGCGGACAGGACCGCCCCCGGCACCATCGCCGCCGCGCAGAGGGTCCGCACCGGGCCCAGCCGCGAGAGCGTGGCCAGCGGGCGGCGGGCCAAGGCGAGGCCGATCTGGAGGAAGCCCTTCATCCAGCGGCTGCGCTGCCGCATCCAGCGCCACAGGCCCATCGGCGCCTCCTCGAAGGTGGCGCTCGGCAGATCCCCCATCCGGTAGCCCGCGAGGGCCAGCCGAAGACCGAGGTCGGCATCCTCGGTGACGGACCACGCATTCCAGCCGCCGAGGCGGCGCAGGATATCGGTACGCAGGTGCATGGTGGTGCCCCCGAGGGGGATCGGCATGCCCAAGGCCGCGAGCGCCGGATTCAGCACATCGAACAGGGCCGTGTATTCGAGGGCGAAGAGGCGGGGGAGCCAGCCCTCGTGGTTGTCGATCACCAAGTGACCCTGGAGGCAGGCCATCGCGGCGGGCGCGCGGGCGAAGAGGGCCGCGGCCCGGCGCAGCTGGTCCGGCTCGGGCACGTCCTCCGCGTCGTAGACCACGAGGAGATCGCCGCGGGCGAGCGGCAGGGCCGCGTTGAGGGCGCGGGGCTTGGTGCGCGGATCCCCCGGCGGCACGGTGACGACCTCGAACCGGGCGGGGAGGCGGGTCGCCGCCAGCGCGGCGGCGGTCTCGTCGTCGTCCGCCTCGATCAGCAGCTTGATGTCGAGCTTGGCGGCCGGATAATCGAGGGCGGCCAGCGCCGGCAGGAGGCGCGGCAGGACGGCCGCTTCCCGGTGCAGGGCGACGAGCACCGTGTAGACGGGCAGCGCGGCATCCGGCAGCGGCGGTGCCTGCGCCTCCGGGGGCGGGATGACGAGCGCCGCCAACCGAAACACCATCGCGGCGAGGCACAGGATCTGCGCGGCCACGACAGCGGACAGCGCCGCCGCCTCGGGCAGCACCGCCACGAGGGCGAGGCCGATGGACAGGCCGAGGGCGAGGGCGAGCAAGCGGTGGCTCGCGGGCCGCAGGGCGAAGGCCCGCTCGGGGGCGGGGCCGTGCCGCTCCCCGGCCGCGTGCGCGGCGACGGAGGCGGGAACGGCCGCGTAGACCGCCCGGCGCAGGCGGGTCGGGGTGGTGATCGCCCAGCCGGCGAGGCCGGCGGACCCTTGCTCGTCGAGTTCGGTGAGGAGGTCGCCGATGTCGCGGCCCCGGGGGGCGAGGACCACCGTGGGGCCGTGGCCGGGGGCCAGCGACGCCACTCCGTCCCTCAGGCAGTCGGGATAGTCCAGCGCCGGATCGAGGGGGATCGCGCCGTCGAGGAAGGGCAGGCCGAGCTGGTCGGCGAGCGCCCGGTAATAGGGCTCATCGGCGCCAGATATCGGTATAAACCATTGTAACTATTAACTTGTATGTCGCTATCACTGCCGCTAATTGGATGCCTTTAAATGCTGCCGGTAGGGACAATCATGCCAGCACCCGATTATCTCTTCCGACGCGCTAATTCAAAGAACTGGTATTTAAGATTACAAAATGTTACAATAAATGGCACATATTATAAATCATTCGAAAGAAGCTTGCATACTTCTGATAGAGATGAAGCCATAATAGTTGCCAATGATATCGTAATTGGACACCGAGAATGCTTGCTCCGCAACAAGCGTCAGCGAAATCAAAATGACGGTAGGGAAAGATCGGAGCCTCAGGTAAGCTTCACTCGGAAAAGGGACGGTTCGCTATCGCTTCAAGTAAGCAGTCAAGAGGCCGGGCATCCAGATAAAACATTGAAATACGAAAAACATATTCAATCTACGCCTTCTATCACCACCAGACCGATGATTCGAACGCGAAGTGCCGCAAATTCGGGCTCAAAAAAAGAAGATATTGATAATATTATCAAAACATGGATTCTTCACAAGGAGAGAACCGCGCGCCAAGTCGCAGATATTAATCGTTTAAGCTTCGAATTCCAAAGCGTAATTGGAAAAAAAAGTATCTACACTCGTGACGATGGCAGGACTTATGCATTTCATCTACTTGAAAAAGGAATAAAAAGCGCAACGATAGAACGAAACATTACAATATTGAGAGCAGCTTTCAACATAGCATATAGAGATGGGATCATTGATAGAAATCCTTTTAGTGGGGTCGTTCCGAAAAGAAAAGATAGTTTAACAAAACTACCTTTTCCAGGTCATGAGATGATCTGGATCAACGACAACTTCGGCACACACGACAACGAGAAGGATTTTCTTCTCTGGATGTTGTTTGCTTGCACAGGGATGCGGCTTGGTGAAGCATTCCAAATCGAATGTGAACAGAGGGATTGGGACGTGAGATTTTTTACTGTTGGAACCAAAACCGAATCAAGTCTTCGGCGCATTCCCATACCAAGACAGCTGCTAAGTCATCTACCAAATCACATCCACGAAAAACTTTTCCCCGGCAAACCAAGCACTGCATCAAATAGAATAATGCGATTCTTAAAAAGAATTGGGGTAGGTTACGACAGCGCAACGGGCGAGGGAAATCCTGGATATGTGATCCATTCACTTCGCCATCGCGCCAAGGATCGACTTCGTTCTGTTGGCTGTCCTCCTGAAATTCAACTTGAACTCCTGGGCCATGAAAAGAGAACAGTTGCAAGTAGGTATGGAGTGGGACACCCAATGCCTGTATTGAAGCGATGGATCGACGAAATTGGCTACGAGTTATAGTATTTTTTAATGATTTTTATTGACATCTGGGATGCGAAGGTGTATAAATATCATTACGATCAAGACGGTGACGCGTCTTGATTGCCATAACAAGTATACTGCCATGTGAAGGCGACTTGATGAGTTTGCTCAGATTCAGGTTCTGATTGCCAACAGAATATATCAGGTAGAGTATGCACGTAAGGCTTAACGTTAGAGCCACGACGAGGGAATATTTACCCTCATACAGGTTGACTATGGTCGGTTCCATGGCCGTCGATCTGTAACCGTTGAATAGACAGAGTAGAAAGGGAGACCGGTCAACCGCCCCTTCTTATCGGATAGTCACTAAAAACCGATAAGTTTCTCTATGGGATATGCGGATGCGGCTCCACGTATAATGCATAGTCTACCTTTGAAAGGTAGATTACGTCTACTCACCATGAATAATATGGCGCTTCGCTTTCGTGATTTTACTAATAATCTAAAATAATTCATCTCAATAAACAAATCAAATAACTGAACGAAGTGAAAATGCTGCAAGCATTTAACTATTGATGCGCTAGTAAATTGGCTCATTATTTTTGAAAAAAATGATGCCCTAACCATTACGACAAAATACAAGTTGAAAAAACCCCTCAACAGTATCGCATGAGGATAGTCAAGTTTAAAATTTTTAGTAAACCCAACAACGAGAATATATATTTAATGGATAAAAAAACAAAATTATAACAGCGAATACAGGCGTCATATGCTCTCAATCCTGCATAAAGCCGATCAGATTCTCTTGCAAGAATACTCCAAAATCAAAATTAAAGTTCTCAGAAATGTAAATAGAAGTCTCAGAAGTCAAATCCGCGGATCAATAAATCACCTAGAAACAAATGATGAAGATAGGTCCCCTCGTCGATATGTTACACACGAATGAGATGGTGCTTAAGTCTTTTGCTATAATTGAAAGGGACTACATACATTCCAGAGATTCCTTCAACAAACTTGGAATGTTTATAAAGCTGTGGCAGTGGGGCATAGAATACTCTTCAACTGATACAGATGATAGAGATTAATTGCGCCTTCTCAATCGGGCTAGAGCAAGTTATATCACCCCTATATACTTTGGCCGGTCAGTTCAAGGACGTCTGGTTCGATCATACATCCGAACCAATCGCCACCATCCCCTAAGCCCGCACCGATTGTAAAACACTTGAGAAAGGAGCCCTAGACTTGTATTATGGTCTTCGGATCAATGGTCATTTCTGAAGCTCATCATCTTCTTTATTTCAAATTTCCTCACCAATCAACTAGCTCCGACCACCCAATCATTTCGTGAAGCGGATGTCTGAAGCCTTGAACATAAGTTAGGCTATCCGCGGGTCAATCATTCAAATAGAGTATGACGGCTTCAAAATCTTCATCTATCGTCGTCCGTGATTCCGAATCGATTTGGCTAAAAGACCGTGGGAAGGTGCAATCATGTGGCGGGTTGTTTTGCTTACGATGTTGCTCTCTTTCGGTTCGATGATCCCAATCGCAGCAAGCGCCGTCCAACAGTCAGCAAGTAATGACTGCTCTAGAAAATCCGATCAACAGCAGAAGGATTGTGACGCCGAGTTTGATAGACAGATCAAATTTGATGGTTACGACGCAGGAGGCAAGAAATACGATGCTGCGGCGAAACGGCTTAATCAATGCGTCAAAACAAAAGTTTTCAACTGGAATTGTTGTATGCTCGAAATTCAAAAAGATATGAAGAACGAAGGGTCTGAAAAAGGATGGTATATTGCTAAAGACTACAAGGCTGAGACTTGCGAACTTAAGCAAGCGACTTTCGGCGAGACCTGTGATGAATGCATCATAAAATGCAAGGGTGTAATGTCGCCTGTCAACGCTGACATCTCAACATGCAATAGCCTGTGTTCTTCCAGAACCGGAAAGAAGTGCCATTAAATCGCAGGAAAATACGAGCATGAGTAATTCGAATATTGCCACATTATCTGTAATTATTCTTAGCTTCTTCCCCTTAAACGCCTACGCGAACTGCAAAGGGCACACTGAATGTATGGACGCTTGTAGATCATTTGTTGGCGTCCTTAGAACGGATAACGCTTCAGATCAGTGCACCAAGACATGCAAGCCACAAATGGAAGCTTGTGAAGCGGCCAAAGCTACCCAACCAGTGCAATCGAAACCAAAGGAGGCAGCACAGGTTCAGAAAGTTCCGAAACGTTGTAATGCCGAAATATCTTCAAGAGCTACAATATGCGTGGAGAAGTATCAAGCATCGCAGGATAAATGCAATAAATTCGTACTTGACATAAATCTGAACGAGTGCGTCGAGGGCAAGGAACTTAGTAGTCTTGAGAATTATATGGGTGCACCGAACAAGACTCCCGTAGTTTCAGCTAGTCCGTCGCCTATATTGAACGGACCGAAGTGTCACATAGTTCAATATGCTCCCCAGGGCTTCATGCATTACTGCTCTTATGACCCTAGACTGTTTGGCAATCGCGGGGAATGTTTCATGACAGGCATACCATCTGGAAGCATTGGGCAGACGTATACCTTTTGTTTGGCATCCGAGTTCGCCAATATCTCGCGTTTGCCCCGGGGCCGCGTCAGGTCGTCAGGCTATGGAAAGATGATCATTGGTTCTGTTGACGCTCCCGATCCCCAAACCATCGTAAGGCAACTTCGACGTTAAGGGGGGGATCATGATCGTGGAAATCCATAACCGATATCGAGCGTTAAAGATTTCGATCAATATTACGAAAGATAGAGGCTCCTTCATCTGCTTTCTATTATCGCTTTTCTTTGTCTCCGCTCCAGCTATATCCGCGCCGTTATCAAATATGGACATACTCAATGAATCAATGGCCGACCTACCACCGACTAATCTAGGACGATCTTTTAACAGAATATTGCGCATCGAAAATTGTCGGATCGATCTACGTTACAATCATATTCCAAAGCGGGGGCAAGATATAATATCTACATCTGATATCCGTGGGGCGGAAATCAAGAATTTCGTCGGCGAACATCCGATCAAGTCGGGGAAGTTCAGGCAAGCAAGCATTCTGTTCAAATGTAGAAAACCAAACTGCGTTCGTTTGGCCGTCATGCCGATCACACGCAAGAATCTCCTCGTCATCACAAAAGATTGGGAAGAAATTCACGTCAGGGGCGATTATTTCGCGGAGGCCCTGATCGCATTAAAAGATACGTTGAGTAGCTGCAAATAATCAAGTCAAGCAATATGTCTTCAATGCCGAGCATTTGTTGATTAGAATTGGACCAATTGTCCGGCTATGGTAGTTAGTTGCTCGCGCCAAGCCAACTGTGAAATCCACTCCTCCGGTATGCCTGACAATCCGTATGCGGCTCCCGCAATCTGACCTGTCACCGCTCCCACCGTATCGGCATCGTCGCCAAGATTTACGGCTAACAGCACCGCATCCCGGAAGTTCGTCGTCTCGGACACACACCAGATCGCGGCTTCCAGCGTATGAACGACATAACCGCTGGACCGTATGTCGGATCGTCTTTTACCCTTCCACGAACCGTCTATGACCCGCTGCACGCCGTCGCAGAATGGGCCGTATTTCCCATTGAGAACGTCCCTGACCGGCGTTCCGCCTATCGAAGCGGCAAGGATCGCTCCAAAGGCTTCGCAGGCGTCTACGGCCAATTCTGAGCCATGAGTCACGTAACTCTGACGTCGGCATACGTCCCGCAATCGTTCGGGATCATTCCAGTAGCGGAGGGCTACCGGGGCCAACCGCATGATCGAACCGTTTCCGCTGGTCCTAGGATCGGTCGGGCCCGATATCGGATCACCCGTCCGCCTAAACCGTTCCAGGGCATCCCTCGTTGTGATGCCGATATCGAAACAGCGTCCGGTGCATGAGTTCTCTCCCTTGTCATACCACCGGACGAACCTTTCCATGAGGTCACGCTCGTCGAGGCCATCACAGGCGATCAATGAGTCAGCGAGGCACAGGGCCATAGACGTATCATCCGTCCATTGCCCTGGTTGAAGATTGAACGGACCACCGCCAATCATGTCTATCAGGACTGGTTGAGCGTCGCGCGTTTCGAACTCAAGCGTGGTTCCGAGGGCATCCCCAACCGCAAGGCCGATGAACGCTCCGAGGGCACGATCCGAAACATCATTCCTCAATGCACGCTTCTCCCACCACTCGTTCTCTGTTGATCCGCTATTATCCGCGCAAGATCGATTAGCAATATCTCAATCGTCATCAGTAAATTGGAGTTGCCAATCTTCGATATTTCGTTATACGCAGACAAACAATGGTCAGCGGCACGATTGATCGGATCATCAATCGTTACACCATCGGCTTCCGCCCAGGCATCACGGTCTCGTCTAGTATCAGTTATCTCAACGATTACACCGCGCCCACGATCCGGTTGACCATGCTCATCAAGGAAGAAGTGCCCGCGAGTAAACAACCAACGAACTTTACCGGTCGGCGATACGACGCGATATTCAGTGGAGTATGATCCACCCGTGCGCACCCTTTCAAAAATGATAGCAGATAGTCGTTCATAGTCGTCGGGATGAATCGCGCTCAGGAGAACAGATACCGTCACTCCCTGACGTGATTGGGTTGGTGTCAGGTTGAACAGCAAGGCCGACACCGCATCAGCCTGAGCGATATCGTCCTTCATGTTCCACGTCCAGAAACCGACACCACCAGAAGCTTTTATCGCAGAATCGACTGCAACTTCTGATACTACTTCCTCTTCCGAAATCATTGCCAACATCCCCGTTTAGGGTGGTAGGCTTAGAACATACCTTTCTTGTTCGGAAGTCTCGATCGCGCCGGGTCTGACATGCCGAACGCGTGTGATGGCCGTCTTAGGCTCTTCGCCCATCATCACGAGAAGCTGTGCCGCTATCATTCCCGCACGACCGAGACCGCCACGGCAATGAACCACGACGGATCGGCCTTCCTTTAGATCATTCATCAGCCGTGGCCCTATGGTTCTCCACGCTGCATGGAAGGCTGGACCGGGGATAGAGACATCGGGAATGGGAGCGTGATGCCAAACAATACCAGCATCACGGACAGCCTTAGGGAGCGCCTTCACTCCCAGGAGGTCGAACTCAAACGGTTCGATGAGGGTGACGATGGATGACGCTCCCCATTCACGGATCGCCCCTATGTCCACCCCTAAGTCTCGATCCCAGGGTGCACCAAAAACTGATGGACCTTTCTTACCGGGACAGAAGGTTATCCCGATCCTCCCCCCGTTATCGCCTACAGGTATGGTCGCGATATGAAGGGGATGGGTGATGCTGGTTCGGATTGTTAGCTCAGGCATCTTCCTAGGCTCCCTCTTTCAAGAGCCGATAGACGGATGCTCTCCCCACCATCAGTTCCCTCGCGATCGCCGTGGCACCCATTCCCTGTGCCGCCAAAGCCTTCACACGTTCAGGGTCGATTGAAGGCTTCCGACCTCTGTAAACGCCATCGGCTTTGGCCTTGGCGATTCCCTCCATCTGGCGTTCGCGACGGATGGCAGTCTCGAACTCGGCAAAGACACCCATCATTTGGAGGAAGCATCGCCCGGCCGCCGTTTTTCGTGTCGATGGGTTGCTCAATCGCGACGAGAGACACGCCCTTCGCCTCAAGGCGGTTCACGATGGCCGCTAGATCGGCAATGGACCTTGCAAGCCTATCAATACGGGTGACCGTCACGGTGTCACCAGCCCGCGCGAACTGGATGATGGTTTCCAATTCGGTCCGCCCCTCGACCTTTGTTCCGGTGTGGGTTTCGGATCGAATGATGTCGCATCCGGCGGCCCGAAGCGCCTCTTGCTGAATCGTCAAACTCTGAGAGACTGAACTTTTCCGGGCGTATCCGTAATTAGCTATGGGAGACTCCTGTCTTTTATGACTCTAGACCCTGACACCATACTGTCTCAAAATACGCCTGTCCACCCATTCGATACAGTTTGTAGTAGGGGCGTCTGTCTCGTCCAAACGCCTTGATAGAGTTTACCCTTTTAAGCCTCAGCGTGGGTATGAAAATGGTCAGAATTGGCAATGGAAGCAGAGACCGAAATTGGGCTGCAATTATTTCCTCTGCTGCTGAGGCAACTCTACAAGCCATAACTTTGGGAAGAGATGGTTTTTTCAAGCGCTATCGCGGCGTTCTTTAAAACAATCGAAGGAATTCGAGGCGTCGAAAGCGCAGAATTGCTAGCAGAGCGGCTATTTATCGAGAGTTATAGCGCTACAGTTGGAGAACTAATCGCCTCAACGTATTTATGTAATACCCCAACACTCGAACAAGCCTCGCATGTTATTGGGCAATGCGTGACAAGTCTGCAAAGATATATAGCAGAAAACGAGATATATTTGACTTACGAGGATTTATTGTTCCCTCAAACTTGCACACTTGTAGGGATTATGGTTGATACGTTCCAAGACGAAGCGGAATTTCTAATAATACAAGAGAAATCGGCAATTCTCCCTACGATTTTGACTGAACGATTTGTCACATGCTTGTGCCGAATTAGGGGGCGAGCAAGCATTCAGTATTCACCTTTATTAGAAGCACTCGAAGGACCGGAAGTCAAAGCAAACACTGTCTTACAAACATGGAAAGCTTATAGAAATAAATTGATAGCCGGATTTGAACATGGAAAATTATTCGCGCAAGAGGGTCAAAATCCAATCACATTGTCTCAGATATTCCAACCTCTCAGATGTCAATGGATCGACGGAGAACTCGACGATGAAGGGATTGCAGAAGCGACAAGATCAATAAAACCAACCGATTTACCCGTTTTGACATTCAACTATGCAATGCTCGGGGACATTGTGAATGAATGGCTAAATACAAATAAAAGTGTCGAGTCGATAAAGCTTATATCAGGTGGCCCAGGATCTGGTAAAAGCACATTCGCCAAATATCTTGCTTCAAACGTAGCGGCTATGGAAGACTGGCGAGTTCTACTAATACCTCTACAAAGATTGAAGGGCACAGGGGATATTCGAGATAGGATAAATCAGTATTTCATTAAGGAATACTCTGAGCCATTCAACAATGATTGTTCGCCCCTTATCTCTTTTGGAAAAGATGGATATAGAAATTGGCTTTTTATTTTTGACGGGCTTGATGAGTTGGCGCGGGAGGGCGCAGCATCTGAGAATATTGCTCAGGACTTCGCAACAGCAGTGTCAGATTGGAAATTACAACTACCGAATGATATCAACACAAAATTTCTGTTGCTGGGAAGAGCGCCTTCCATGCAACAAGCTCGAAGGCGACTTAACCTTTCTGGCAAGGGAACGCTATTCGTAATGGACATGCTTCCGCGCGATGAAACGCAACCGCGCGCGCGAACATACCACTCTCAAGAGGTTGAAAATTCACGATCCTGGGCAAGTCTCTCTAGTAGATCAGCGGCCGGATTTTTGGAGAAGATGGGCGCTCGCCAATAATATTAGCCCAGAAATTCCCAAGTCGATGACGTCAAGCCTCTTAGCGGATCTAACAAAAGAACCTCTATTAGCTTATTTGCTAATTATTTCAGGTTACGCAGTAGGAAACTGGGAAGCCGCTGCGTCAAATCGTATTCTTATATATGATTCGATCTTTCACGGAATTTGGGAGCGTGAAAGAACTAAAACGACGCGAGTTTTCCTCAATGACATAGGTAAATCTGGATTTGATGCGATAATGCAGACCCTGGGCTTGGCTGCATGGAGAGGTGGTGGGCGCACGGGGGACGAAACCGACTTCAAACAAATCAGAGACGTTTTTGTTAGACCAAAAACATTGAACCAAATCAAATCAAGCGGCATATCAGATCTCGACAATATTGCATTATTATTTTACACGAAAAGAGACGAAAAAGATGGTCGCGGCTATGAATTCCTTCACAAAAGCTTCGGCGAGTATCTTACCGCAAGAGGTTTGTTTAGCGCATTCTTACGCTGGTCTCAACAAATGCAAGACAGTGAATCCGATTTTACAGAAATGGATTTTCTGGAACGTTGGATAAAAATTGCCGGTCAATCTGTCGTCACCAAGGAAAATATTAGTTTTTATTCAAAATGCCGTAGGTTTAGAAGCGCGACTCAAGCATTCGGATCCAGAAATGGAGGCAAGGATTTGGATTGATGCCTTAGTTAAGTTGGAGAACTTTGTTATAACTAAAGGAATGCCAGGTTACCCCTCGTATGACGACTGGCGAAAAGCAGAGGATGCGCAAATCAAGGCTGAATTTAACTTGATTTGCCTTTTAAACTCCTGCGCTCAGATCGCATATCCCTTAGAACTCTGCGACAAGCCTTTTGAGGAAGGTGGTTGGGAGCCTGGGCCCATCAAAATTTCGTCATTGTTTAGTAATGAAACGGCGTTCCATTACTTTTTTGGGCGAATGGCGGTCGCCTCACCGATGGATGTGACTTACGTTCAAAATGGCAATGTCGGCTACAGCCACCCGTTATTTTCGCGGTTGCTATCAAGATTCTGGTTCGAGGAGGTATCATTTGAAGGCGGCCAGATGCGATGCGGAAATTTCGACGGCGCCGTGTTCAATGACGTAACTATCATAAATGCGAGTTTCAGTAATGCTAATTTTAAACATTCCAAGTTTGTAAATTGTCATGCTTGGAATTCCTTTTTTAATAGTGCAGACTTCAGAAATACTAGTGTGAATAACACTCGTGTTGGATACTCTAGTCTCCATAAATGTAACTTCGAATTTGCGACGCTAACTGATTCATACCTTGAACGCAGCGATCTTAGGCTCACAAACTGGGATTCTGCGAGCTTTGTAAGTGTTGATTTACATTCAAATGCCGTCACGTCAAATTTATTCGAAAATGTAGATATCGAGGGTGGTGAAATTGACAATGTCGTCATTGACGAAAGCTCTGAAATACCGTTCTTAATCATACCCACAATTATCAAAACAAGAAAGAGGTGAAATCCAACCAACCCTCTAATAAAATACGTGATTGCGAATCATCTAAGCAACTGACACAGCTTTGGACAATAGACATATCTACGTATGCAGTTTATTTAAATGAGCTTAGAGTTTTTGAGATGCGCCTTCAACCTCAATATTAATGTTCAAATTCAGCGTATTTATGAGCCTCTCCGCCCTTAGTCCAATTCCGCAACGGGCTATGCGACGGGACCTATAGAACGGTGTGAGGCAGAGGAATTGAAGGTATGTTGCATTTATGCGACTCCGACCCGGAGAATGCTCAGGACCAACCTCCGTAAATGCCTCTATCGTATGCCGCTCATGCCGCTATCGTTGGTTCTAAGTAATTGTTTTGGCAGGGGCAAGAGCCCGGTAATAGGTGTCCTGGTCCGTGAGCCCGGCTTGCAGCAGGGCGCTCGCCGCATCGGTTCCCGCCTGCCACGCCAGCATCCCGGCCCGGGCGAGGCAGTGCGGCGGCACGCCATAGCCCGAGAGGAAGGCGATGTCGGGGGAGACGTGCGACGCGAAACGGGAGCCCGTCACCGGGGATGACACCGAAGGTTCCGCTCCCGCAGGACGCGCGAGCCGTGCTAGGGGAGGGCGGTGATCGCGCCGCCCCCTGCCCGCTCCGGACGGAGCATCCTCCACCCAGTCCGGTCAAGGTCCGGCCGTGGATGGCCTGTGGGCACCGCCGGACGGACGCTCGCGGCGATCGGCTTCCTGCTCGCCATCCTGCAACCCACGATGGCGGCCACCGCGCAAGGTCCCACCGTCGCGGTGCCGGACTTCTGGAATCCGCGCAGCCGGGGCGAACGGATCGAGGCGCCCCAGACCGGGCGGGCCGTGCGCTTCCTGACGGATGACGAGTTCCCGCCGCTGCACTTCGCCGGCCCGGACGGGAACCCGACCGGGTTCGTCGTCGAGTTGGCGAGGGCGGTCTGCGAGAAACTCGCGATCACCTGTACGGTGCAGGCGCGCCGCTTCGACACCCTGCTCGATTCCCTCGAGTCGAAGCAGGGGGACGTGGTCGCCGCCGCCATTCCCCTCACCGCCGCCCTGCGCCAGAAATTCCTGGCGACGCGGCCGTATTTCCGCTGGCCGGCGCGCTTCGCCGCGCGGACCGACAAGGGCCTGCCGGTCCCCTCGGCGCAGACGCTCGCCGGCCGCAACGTGGGGGTGATCGGCGGCAGCGCGCACGCCGCCTACTTGGCCGCCCTCTTCCCGAAGGCGGTGCCGCACGACTTCACCGACCTCGCCGCCGCCGAGGGCGCGCTGAAGCGCGGCGACATCGACTACCTCTTCGCCGACGGGTTGAACCTCGCCCTCTATGTAGGCGGACAGGACGCGGAGAATTGCTGCGCCCTGATCGGCGGCGACTATCTCGAGAACCGCTATTTCGGCGAGGGCATCGGCCTGATCACGCGGCAGGACGACGCCGCCCTCGCCCGCGCCCTCGACGACGCGCTCCAGCGCGGCTGGGACGACGGCAAGTATACCGAGCTGTACCTGCGGTTCTTCCCCGTCAGCCCCTTCTGACCGGCCCCGCCCGGCCATGATCCGCTTCGATCTCGTCGATCTCGGCCTCTTCCGGCATGTGGTGGAGGCGGGCTCGATCACCCACGGGGCGGAGCGGGCGCATCTGGCGCTCGCCGCCGCCTCGGCCCGGATCCGGGGCATGGAGGAGAGCCTGGGCGCGCTGCTCCTGACCCGGACCCGCCACGGCGTGAGCCCGACGCCGGCCGGGCGGGCGCTCCTCGCCCATGCCCGCAGCCTGCTCGCGGGGACCGAGCGGCTGCGCGAGGAGATGGCGGCCTATTCGGGTGGCGCGGCCGGGCAGATCCGGGTGGTGGCCAACACCCACGCACTGATCGAATTCCTGCCAGCCCCCCTCGCGGATTTCCTCGCCTCACACCCCGGCATCGCCGTCGAGATCGAGGAGCGCACCTCGGACGAGATCGTCGGGCTGGTGGCGGAGGGGACGGCCGATTTCGGCATCCTCTCCGGCACGGTCGATACGGGGGCGCTCGCGACGATCCCGTTCCGGGAGGATCACTTCGTCCTCGTGGCGGCCCGGGGCGATCCGCTGGCGGAGCAGGGCGAAGTCACCTTCACCGAGGTGCTGGAGCGCGACCTCGTCGGCCTCGACCGCCGCAGCGCTATCAGCCGCTTCCTCGTGGAGAAGGCCGCCCGTCTCGGGCGGCCGATGCGCCTGCGGGCGCAGCTGCGGGGCTTCGACGCCGTGTGCCGGCTGGTCGAGGCCCGGGTCGGGCTGGCGATCCTGCCGGAGAGCACGGCGCTCCGGGCGGCCCGGACACGCGGGATCGCGATCGTCCCCCTCTCCGACCCCTGGGCGCGGCGCGACCTGACGCTCTGCCTGCGCGACCTCTCCGCGCTCCCCCCCTTCGTGCGCGATTTCATCGCCGTGCTGCGGCGCTGAAGACGGGGTGTCCAGAGGGCCAGCCCTCTGGCGGGTGCAGGGCAGCGCCCTGCGACTCATCCCGTCGCCCGTTCCAGCGTCCGCGTCACCCACTTGTTCAGGCTGACACCCTCCCGCCGGGCGGCCGAGGCGACGGCGCGGTGCAGGCCCGGTTCGACCCGCACGACGAACTGCCCGGAAAAGGGTTTCTCCGGCTCCTCGCCCCGCTCGGCGCAAAAGGCGAGGTAATCCTCGATGCTGTCGGCCAGCGCCTGCTTCAGCTCGGTCGCCGAAACCACCCTGAAAGGTAATCACGTCGCGAAGGTTGAGAACCTCGCCGTGGAACAGCTCGGCCTCCTCATCGAACGCGACGACGGCCTCATAGCCCTTGTAGTGCATCGTGGTCATGGCCGAATCTCCGCTTCGGCGAGGAAGCGCCGGACGGACTTCACCGCGCCCTTGTCGGTTTCCTTCTGCGGGTGCGGCCGGTGGAACACCGCGCGCACGCCGTTCAGGGCCACCCGGACGCGGGACCCCCGTCCCTCCTCGATCTCCGCGCCGCATGCCACCATCAGGGCCTCGATCTCGGACCAGGCGATGCTGGACCGCACCGGATCGGAAAAAGACGGCGTCGAGCGTGGCACGGTGCTTTCCACTCAACCTCATGCAGTATCGCTTTATAGTATCATAAACGACCCACGACAAGCCGTCGTCGTCCGATCGTAAGGGCAAAGCAGGGGCATTTCATCTCCGATCGAGACAATGGTCCGCAGGGCTCCGCCCTGCACCCGCCAAAGGGCTTGCCCTTTGGGATCCCCCCAGTAGCCTCGGCTGGGCTCAGGGAGAGACAGCGATGACCATCACCACCGTCGAGGCCGCCGGGCGGCGCCGGGGCGCGGAACTGCTGCTGGAGGTGCTGCGCTCGGAGGGCGTGCGCTACATCTTCGGCAACCCTGGTACCACCGAGCTGCCGCTCATCGACGCGCTGACCGAGGCGCACGATGTCAGCTACGTGCTCGCCCTCCAGGAGGCGACCGCCGTGGCGATGGCCGATGGCTACGCGCAGGGGGCGCGGCGCTCGGCCTTCCTCAACCTGCACACGGCGGGCGGCCTCGGCCACGGCATGGGCAGCCTCGTGAACTCGCAGGTCTCGGGCACGCCGCTCGTCGTCACCGCCGGCCAGCAGGACCTGCGCCATGCGCTGACCGACCCGCTCCTCATGGGCGACCTCGTCGCCATCGCCGACCCGGTGATGAAATGGGCGCGCGAGGTGACGAGCCCGGACCAGATCCCGGTGCTGCTGCGCCGCGCCTTCCACGATTGCGCCGCCGCGCCCTCCGGGCCCGTCTTCCTGTCCCTGCCGATGGACGTGATGGAGGCGATGACCGACGTGCCGGCCGGCGAGACCTCCACCATCGACCAGCGGGCGGTGGCGGGCTCCCTCGACCTTCTGGCCCAGAAACTCGCCGCCGTGGCGCCGGGGCGCCTCGCGCTCATCGCGGGCGACGAGATCGATTCCTCCGACGCCGCCGCGCAGACCGTGGCGCTCGCCGACCTGCTGGCCGCCCCGGTCTACGGCTCATCCTGGCCGGCGCATATCCCGTTCCCCACGAGCCACCCGCTCTGGGCCGGCAACCTGCCGACCCGGGCCGATTCCATCGCCGCGATCCTCGGGCGCTACGACGCGGTCTTCGCGCTCGGCGGCAAGTCGCTCATCACCGTGCTCTATTCGGAGGGTTCGGCGGTGCCGCCGGGCACCGCCGTGTTCCAGCTCTCGGCCGACGTGCGCGACCTCGGCCGCACCTACGCCACCGCCCTCTCCACGGTGGGCGACATCCGCGCCTCGCTCGATGCGCTGCTGCCACTCCTCGCGCCGCGCCGCGCCGACAGGGCAGGGGCGTTCGCCACGCTCCGCGCGCAGGCGGTGGCCGAGCAGGCCGAGCGCCGCCACAAGCTCAACGCCGCCGCCGACGCGGCCTTCGAGGACCCGGTGATCGACCCCCTGGTCGCCGCCCGCGAGGTCGCCCGCGCGGTGGGCGCGCAGACCCCGATCATCGACGAGGCGCCCGCCACGCTCACGCGCCTGCGCACCTTCCTCGACAGCCCCTCGGCGCATCAATACGCGGCGATGCGCGGCGGCGTCCTCGGCTGGGGGATGCCCGCCTCGGTGGGGTTCTCGCTGGGCATCGACCGGGCGCCGGTGGTCTGCGTCGTGGGCGACGGCGCCGCCATGTACTCGCCCCAGGCCCTGTGGACCGCCGCCCACGAAAAACTGCCGGTCACCTTCGTGGTGCTCAACAACGCCGAGTACAACATCCTCAAGAACTACATGAAGGGCCAGTCGCACTACGCCTCGGCCCGCGCCAACCGCTTCATCGCCATGGACCTCACCGACCCACGCATCGACTTCTTGGCTTTGGCCGCATCCATGGGCGTGCCGGCCCGGCGGGTGACGCAAGCCGGGGACATCGCACCGGCCATCGCGGCGGGGATCGCGTCGGGCGGCGCGAACCTCGTGGAGGTGGTGGTGCGGGCGGGGTGAGTTGAACCGATCGTGGGCATTAGTTGCAGGACACCGCTCGCCAGCAATCGAAATCTCTGCAGATTTATGAGATCATTCCCAAATATCGTTCAATACTTACAAATAAATAAACCATCATACCGGTAAAAATCGAACGCAAAGTGATACTTTCTATGGGGCGATATCTATGCAAAAAAGTTACAATATATGCTGCAAACGCGCCGGTAATCCCTACACATAAACCATGAAGCATTTCACTTTGAAACCCGCTCATCATTCACCCCCGTGATGAATGAATTCATACTTTTTCCCTCTCTTCTTTCGCAACGCCTCCGTAAGTCCGCTCGTCAATCCGCCCCCAACCCCGGCACCGGCACGCCGAAGGCCTGCGCCAGCAGCACGAGGTTCAGCGCCAGCACCACGCCGGCCCCGGTGATCGCGGCGGCTCGCGTCCACGGCCGTTGGCGAAGGCACCCATGAGGGTGCGGCGGCCCGTGAACACGACGAGGCCGATCATCGGCACGGGCAGGGTCAGCGACAGCACCACCTGGCTCAGCACCAGCGCGCGAGTCGGATCGACCCCCGCCGCGACGACGGCGAAGGCGGGTGCCATGGTCACGAGGCGGCGGACGAGGAGGGGGATGCGCCAGCCGGTAAAGCCCTGCATCACCATCTGCCCGGCGAGCGTCCCCACCACCGAGGAGGACAGGCCCGAGGCGAGGAGCGAGACTAGGAAGGCCGCCCCCGCCGCCGGGCCGAGCAGCGGCGTCAGGGTCTTGTAGGCCTCCTGGATCTCGGCCACCTCGCTGTGGCCGAGGTGGAAGGCGGAGGCCGCCATGATCACCATCGCCAAGTTGACGAGCCCAGCCAGCGCCAGGGCGACGATCACCTCCCGGTCGGAGAAGCGCACGAGCAACCGGCGGTCGGCCTCGTTGCGCGGGGCGCCGCGCCCCTGGGTCAGGCCGGAATGCAGGAACAGGGCGTGGGGCATCACCGTCGCGCCGATGATGCCCACCGCGATGGTCAGCGCCTCGGCGTCCGGGATCTTGGGGGTCACGAGCCCCTTGGCCGCCTCGCCCCAGGCGACGGGGGCGATGAGCAGTTCCACCGCGTAGCAAAGGCCGATCGTGCCGACCATCGCGCCCACCGCGATCTCGAGCGGCCGGAATCCGCGGTTCTCCAGGAGCAGGATCGCGTAGGTGACGATGGCCGTCACCGCCATCCCCGCCATCAGCGGCATGCCGACGAGGAGAGACAGGCCGATGGCCCCGCCCAGGAATTCCGCGAGGTCGGTGGCCATGGCGGCGACCTCGCTGACGATCCAGGCGGCGATCCGCCAGTGGCGGGGCAGGGCGTCGCGAAAATGCTCGGCGAGATTTTTTCCCGTCACGATCCCGAGGCGGGCGGACAGGGCCTGGAACAGCATCGCCGTGAGGTTCGCCGCCAGCACCACCCAGAGCAGGGTGTAGCCGTAGCGGGCGCCGGCCTGGATATTCGTCGCGAAATTGCCGGGGTCCATGTAGGCGATGGACGCCGTGACCGCCGGACCCACGAACAGCAGGAACCGGGCCCGCCCCGTCGCGCGCCCATCCAGGACCGCGCGGATCCCGTCCTCGGTCGCGCGGCTGAGGCCGCCGGTCTCCCGGCCGTCTCCCGAGACCCACTCCCCTGACGCCATCCCGCCGATCCCTCGAATATAGCATCGGCTATATAGAAAAGCCGAGGCTCGCGACAAGCGCGGAAAGGGACCCTTCGCCAGGTGGGTGATTGCAACGCCGCCGGGCGAGGCTCTAGAGACGGGCTTCGATGCCCCGGAGGAGGCCGCGCGGATGCAGGAACCGGAAGCCTCGGAGCGGAGCGAGACCGCGCTCGTCGATCCCGAGCGCCATGTCGAGAGCTTCCGGCAGGCGCGCGAGGCGCGGCGGCTGGAACTGGTCGAGGATTACGTCGAGCTGATCGACGACCTGATCGGCGACGGCGGCGAGGCGCGGCAGGTGGACATCGCCGCCCGGCTCGGGGTGGCGCAGCCGACCGTCGCGAAGATGCTGAAGCGCCTGTGCGACGAGGGGCTGGTGCAGCAGCGGCCCTATCGCGGGGTGTTCCTCACGGAAGCCGGCAAGCGGCTGGCCGGCGAGGCGCGGGAGCGCCACCGGATCGTGGAGCGCTTCCTCTGCGCGCTCGGCGTCAGCCCCGAGACCGCCCGCCGCGACGCCGAGGGCATCGAGCACCATGTCAGCGCGGAGACGCTGGAGGCGTTTCGCGCTTTTGCCGAGGGGCGGCGGGGGTAAGGGCTTGCGGGAGGACCGACAGGGTCGACGAACCGGAAGGCCCGGGCCCCCCCTCACACCACCGGCGCGGCGACCTTCTGGCGGAGGCCGGTGATGACCGCGCGGAGGATGTCCGCCTCGGCCTCGTCCGGGGTGGGCACCACGCCGACACGGGCCGCGTAGATGCGCTCGTGGACGAAGGCGAGCTTGGCGATCACCGCCGGGGTGAGGGTGAAGGGGTAGAGGGCCGGCTGGCCCATGCTGTGGGAGAGGGAGTTCACCGCGAAGGTGAGCGGCAGCCACGCCTCGATCAGGCGGTCGATGTCGGCCGTGTCGTAGGGGTCGAAGTCGATCACCGTCGGCATCTGCCGGGGCAGGGAATCGACCCGTTGGCGTAGGCGCGGTCGCACGTGCAGCTCAAAGGTCGAGGCGGTCTCGATCGTGTCGACGATGTGCAGGTAGTGGGCGAAGGTCTCGGCGAAATCCTCCCACGGGTGGGCGGTGGCGTAGGCCGAGACGTAGCTCTCCGCCCAGTCGGCGGGGGCGCCGCCGGCATAGTGTTCCTGCAGGGCCTGGACGTAGTTGCGGCTCTCGTCGCCGAACAGGGCCCGGAAGGCCCCCTCCGAGGGCCCGTTCATGACGAGCAGGGTACCAGAAATAGTGCCCGATCTCGTGCCGGAAGTGGCCGAGCAGGGTGCGGTAAGGCTCGCCGAACAGGATCCGGCGGCGCTCCCGCTCCACATCGTCGGCTTCCGCGATGTTCATGGTGATCAGGCCGTTGATATGGCCCGTCAGCACCGACGGTCCGCCGCCGTTGACCTCGGCGGGATCGACCAGGAAATCGAAGGCGAGGCCGTCGGTATATTGGGCGCGGGTGGCCAGCGGCAGTTCCAGCCGCAGGAGCGAGTAGAACAGCCGGTGCTTGGCCGCCTCGATCTGCCGCCAGCGGGTCAGATTCCAGGGCAGGGTGAGGTCGGGGACGACGCGGTTGTGGCGGCAGCAGGTGCAGAAGATGTCACCATCCTCCTCCGGCACCAGCCAGTTGCAGCCGCCCCACACGGCGTTCTGGCAGGCGCGGTAGCGCCGCCCCTGGTCGGCATAGGCGTGGAAGACCGGCGCACCGCCCATCAGCGGGTGGGTCGAGGCGCCCGCCGGCTCCAAGGGCCGAGACCTCGTGCCGGGCACAGACATAGCCGAGGCGCCGCTCACAGCTCTCGCAGCCGGTCGCCTCGAAGGTGACCGGCTGGTCGCAGGCCTGGCACTGGAAGATCTTCATCGGTGGCGGTCCCGGAGGTCGGCGCACCGCCTCCCCCTGCGATCAAGCGGAGCCGGGAGGCAAAGTTCCTGCCGATCCCTCCGGCATCCGCCAGCGCGGCGTCGGGGAGGGGCCGCGGCCCTGTCCCCGCATGAAAATTGCTATGCAACCTGCCCTTGCCCCATAAACGGGGCCGGTCCGAGCCTATGCGATCCTTCTGACGGAGCTGACGTGTCGATCAAAGTCGCCCTGCACCACGTCACGCATTACCGCTACGACCGGCCGATCGGGCTCGGTCCCCAGGTGGTCCGCCTGCGGCCGGCGCCGCACGCGCGCACGCAGGTGCCGGCCTACGCCCTGAAGGTCACGCCGCAGAACCACTTCATCAACTGGCAGCAGGATCCGAGCGGCAACGGGCGCGCCCGCCTCGTCTTCCCGGAGAAGACCGACGAATTGAAGATCGAGGTCGATCTCACCGCCGAGATGGCGGTGATCAACCCGTTCGACTTCTTCGTCGAGGACTACGCGCAGACGAGAGGACTTCGCCTACGACCCGGATCTGCGGGAGGAGTTGGCCCCCTACCTCGCCCCCGTCGATGCGGAGGGGCCGGAGATCGAGGCGCTGCTCGCCCGTCTCCCGGAGGAGACCAACACCGTCCTGTTCCTCGTGGCCCTCAACGGGCTGATCGCCCGCGAGATCGCCTACGGCGTGCGGATGGAGCCGGGGGTGCAGACCCCCACCGAAACCCTGACTCTCAAGAGCGGCTCCTGCCGCGATTCGGCGTGGCTGCTGGTGCAGGTGCTGCGCCGGATCGGCCTCGCCGCCCGCTTCGTCTCCGGCTACCTGATCCAGCTCGTGCCCGACACCACCGCCGTCGACGGCCCGACCGTGGGCGCCTCGGCGGACTTCACCGACCTGCACGCCTGGGCGGAGGTCTATCTGCCCGGCGCCGGCTGGATCGGCCTCGACGCGACCTCCGGCCTGCTCGCCGGCGAGGGCCATATCCCGCTCGCCGCCACGCCGCACTACCGCTCCGCCGCGCCGATCTCCGGGCCGCTGGAGCCGGCCAAGACGGAGTTCGATTTCGCGATGGGGCTCACCCGGGTCGCCGAGGCGCCGCGGGTGACGAAGCCCTTCGCCGAGGACGTCTGGACGGCGATGGACCGCCTCGGCGAGAAGGTGGACGAAGACCTCGCCGCCCAGGACGTGCGCCTGACCATGGGCGGCGAGCCCACCTTCGTCTCGGTGGACGATTTCGAGGCGCCCGAGTGGAACATCTCCGCCGTCGGCCCGACCAAGCGCGGCTTGGCCGACCAGCTGATCCGGCGGCTTCGCGACCGTTTCGGGCCGGGGGGCCTGCTCCATTACGGCCAGGGCAAGTGGTACCCCGGCGAGAGCCTGCCGCGCTGGGCATTCTCTCTCTACTGGCGCAAAGACGGCAAGCCGATCTGGCGCGACCCCGCCCTGATCGCCCCGGAGGCGGGCACCGGCTCGGCGACGATCACCCAGGCCAAGGCCTTCATGGGCGCGCTCGCCACACGGCTCGGCCTGGAACAGTTCGTCTTCCCCGCCTACGAGGACGGGGAGATCTGGGAGAAGAAGCGCGCCGAACTGCCCGTGAACGTGACGACGGACGCGGCGCGGTCGGGCTCCGTGGAGTTCGATGCGCGGATCAAACGGGTCTACGAGCGCGGCCTCGGCGAGGCGGTGGGCTACGTGCTGCCGCTGGCGAGCCTGCCCACGGGCAAGGACGGCGATGCGGATCGCGTCTGGATCTCGGAGACATGGGAGTTCGGGCGCGGCCACGCCTATCTCGTGCCGGGCGATTCCCCCGTGGGCTACCGGCTGCCGCTCTCGTCGCTGCCCTACGTGCCGCCGGAGCACTATCCCTATTACCAGCCGCAGGACCCGCTGGAGGAGCGGGGCGCCCTGTCGGACGGCGCGAAGCCGGTCGCCAACGGCTCCGGCGTCACGGGGGTCGCGGTGCGCACGGCGCTCGCGATCGAGCCCCGGGACGGGGTGATCCGGGTGTTCATGCCCCCCGTGCAGCGGGTGGACGAGTATCTCGAACTCGCCGGCCATCTGGAGGCCGTGGCGGCGGAGCTGAAGCAGCCGATCCATATCGAGGGCTACGAGCCGCCCTACGATCCGCGGATCGCCCTGATCAAGGTCACACCGGATCCCGGCGTGATCGAGATCAACGTCCATCCCGCCGCCTCGTGGCGGGAGGCGGTGGACATCACGACGGAGCTCTACGAGGAGGCGCGCCAGACCCGCCTCGGGGCGGAAAAGTTCATGACCGACGGCCGCCACACCGGCACGGGCGGCGGCAACCACGTGGTGCTCGGCGGCGTCACGCCGGACGATTCGCCGTTCCTGCGCCGGCCGGACCTGCTCAAGAGCATGCTGATCTTCTGGCAGCGGCACCCCTCGCGGTCGTATTTCTTCTCGGGCCAGTACATCGGACCGACCAGCCAGGCGCCGCGCATCGACGAGGCGCGCCACGACGGCCTCTACGAGTTGGAGATCGCGCTGGCCCAGGTGCCGGCGCCCGACACGCCCAACATCCCCCGCTGGCTGGTCGACCGGCTGTTCCGCAACATCCTCATCGACGTCACCGGCAACACCCACCGGGCCGAGATCTGCATCGACAAGCTCTACTCGCCGGACGGCCCCACCGGCCGCCTCGGCCTGGTCGAGTTCCGCGCCTTCGAGATGCCGCCGCATGCGCGCATGAGCCTGGTGCAGCAGCTGCTGCTGCGCGCGCTGGTGGCGTGGCTGTGGCGGGAGCCGCAAGTGGGGGGCTGTGTGCGCTGGGGCACGACACTGCACGACCGCTTCATGCTGCCGCATTTCGTCTGGGCCGATTTCCTCGACGTCTTGGTCGATCTGCGCCGGGCGGGGTACGATTTCGATCCAGCGGCCTTCGAGGCGCAATCCTGTTCCGGTTCCCGGTCTTCGGCACGGTGGAGCAGGGCGGGGTGAAGCTGGAGCTGCGCCATGCCCTGGAGCCGTGGCACGTGATGGGCGAGGAAGGGACGAGCGGGGGCACCGTGCGCTTCGTCGATAGTTCGGTCGAGCGGCTGCAGGTCAAGGTCGAGGGCTTCGCCCCCGGCCGGCACGTGGTCGCCTGCAACGGGCGGCGCCTGCCGATGACGGGCACCGGCCGGGCCGGGGAGGCGGTGGCGGGCCTGCGCTTCAAGGCGTGGCAGCCGGCCTCCTCGCTGCACCCGGCGCTCCCGGCGAACTCGCCGCTGACCTTCGACATCCTGGACGCGTGGAGCGGCCGGTCGCTGGGGGGCTGCCGTTACCACGTCGCCCATCCGGGCGGGCGCAACTACGAGACCCATCCCGTCAACGCCTACGAGGCCGAGGGGCGTCGCCTCGCCCGGTTCCAGACGCACGGCCACACGCCGGGGCGCGTCGCGATGCCGGTCGAGGAAGGAAGCGCCGAGTTCCCCCTGACCCTCGACCTACGGACGCCCGCGCCCCGATGAGCGCGGCGCTCGCGATCGGCGTCGAGCCGGGCGAGAGCTCAGGCCAGCGGGTCGCGCGCTGGACCGCGCCGTACCGGCCGGCACAGGGCCTGCCGGATGAGTATCTCGGCCCCGACGGGCGCCCGCGCGAGGTGTGGCAGCGCCTGCTCGAACGCCTCGGCGGCCTGAGCGAGCCGGAGATCATGGCCCGCTTCGTCTCGGCGGAGCGGCATATCCGCGATGCGGGCATCTCCTTCCGCATCGCCGGGGACCAGCGGGAGCATCCCTGGCCGCTCGGCTCCATGCCCCTCGTCATCGAGGCGCAGGAATGGCGGGACCTGTCCGCCGGGCTGATCCAGCGGGCCGAGTTGCTGGAGGCGATCCTCGCCGACGTCTACGGCCCGGGCGACCTCATCGCCACGGGCCCATCTCCCGGCGGCGATCGTCGCCGGCAATCCCGATTTCCTGCACCCGCTCCACGGGGTCTCGCCGCCGGGCGGCCGCCACCTCCAGATCTACGCCGCCGATCTCGCCCGCGGCCCGGACGGGCGCTGGCAGGTCCTGGCCGACCGGACCCAGGCGCCCTCGGGCCTCGGCTGGGCGCTGGAGAACCGGATGGTCCTGGCCCGGACCTTCCCGGATTTCTTCCAGGATCTCCATGTCGAGCGGCTACCCGCCTTCTTCCAGGCGTTCCGCGAGGGGCTGGCTTTGGGGGCCGAGCGGGCCGACCCGCGCATCTGCCTGCTCACCTCCGGGCCCTACAGCTCCACCTATGTCGAGCAGGCGGCGCTCGCCCGCTACCTCGGCCTGATGCTGGTGGAGGGCGACGACCTCGTCATGCAGGACGGGCGGCTGCATGTCCGCACCGTCTCCGGCCTGAAGCGGGCCGACGCCCTGTGGCGGCGGATCGATGCCGATTACCTCGATCCGCTGGAACTCAACGCCACCTCGCGGCTCGGGGTGCCGGGCATCCTCGATGCCCTGCGCAACGGCTCCCTGGTGATGACCAACATGCCGGGCTCGGGGCTCATCGAGTCGGCGGCGCTTGCCCCCTATCTCGACGGCCTGTGCCAACGGCTCCTCGGCGAGCCCCTGCGCCTGTCCCACCCCCGGACATGGTGGTGCGGCGACCTCGAAGGGCTCGCCCATGTCCGGGCGAACCTCGACGGCCTCATCCTGCGCCCCGCCGCGACGCCCTCCCGGGGCGCGGGCCGGGATGCGCTCCTCGCCCCCACGGCGCTGGCCGCCGGGCGCGCCGCCGTGCTGGCCGCCCTGCGCGACCGGCCCTTCGACACCGTGGCGCAGGAGCCCGCGCCCCTCTCGACCATGCCGGGCTGGGAGCGCGGCCCGAGGGCCTGCACCTCGTGCCCCGGCCCTTCGTGATGCGGGTCTTCACCGCCCGCACCGCCGGCGGCTGGACGGTGATGCCCGGCGGCTTCTGCCGCATGTCCGAGCGGGACAACGTCGATCCGCTGGAACTGCGCCTGGGCATCCGCTCCGCCGACGTGTGGGTGCTGTCGGACGAGCCGGTCGCGACCCCGCTCATCGGTTCCCACGCGACGCCGCGGGTGCGGCGGCTCGGCGGCCATCTCCCCGCGCGGGCGGCGGACGGGCTCTTTTGGTTCGGGCGCTACGCCGAGCGGGCCGAGGCGGTGACCCGCCTGACGCTCGCCCACCTGCGCAGCATCGGCGACGCCGTCGGCGCGGACATCTCGGGCTCGCCCGATTCCCCCGCCGCCCTCGCGATCCGCGCCCTCCTCGACGAGTGGGCCTGCGTCGGCGCCCCCGACCTCCCGACCGCCGCGCTGGCGCAGGAGGCCCTCTGCGGCCGGGACCAGCCGGGCTCGGCCCGCGCCCACGTCACCGCCGCCCGCCGCAACGCCGCCGCCCTGCGCGCCCGGCTCTCCGGCGAGACCTGGCGGGTGCTCGCCGACCTATCAGACCTCCTCGCCCTCGACACCGAACGGCACTTCACCGAATCGCAGCTCGCCGCCCGCGCCGAGCGGACGCTGAGCCACCTCGCCTCGCTCTCGGGCCTCTCCCACGAGAACACCAGCCGGGCGGAGGGGTGGCACTTCGCCGAACTCGGGCGGCGGGTGGAGCGGGCGATCAACACCTGCACCTTCGCGCTGGCCTTCGCCAACGACGAGGCGACGCCGGGCTGCCTCGGCACCATGCTGGCGCTGGCCGACTCGCAGATCAGCTACGGCCGCCGCTACATGCAGGGTGCCGCCCTCGATCCCGTCCGCGACATGGTGCTCCTCGATCCCTACAACCCGCGCTCCATCGCCTTCCAGATGGAGGCCATCGTCCGGCATCTCGGGGAATTGCCCGCCCTGTCCGCCGACGGCATCCCCGAGCCGCATGCGCGGCTGGCGGGCCGGATCCTGGCGGAGTTGCGCGCGGGCGAGGCGGCGGACTTCGACGCCGTGCGCCTCACCGCCCTCAACACCGACCTCGAACGCCTCGCCGACGGCATTGCCGCCCGCTATTTCCCCACCGGGCCGCACGCACCGCGGCCGGAGAAGCTGACGGGCCTCGCCTGATGGGTGCGCTCACGAGGGATGCGGGCGGGGCATGATCTACACCCTGCGCCACCGCACCACCTACCGCTACGGCCGGGCGGTGAGCTTCGCCCGCTACTCGCTGCGCCTCAAGCCGGCGGACGGGGAGGGGCAGAGCGTGCTGGCGAGCGCCGTCACCATCGATCCCAGCCCCGCCCAGGCGGTGAGCCGCCGCGACTATTTCGGGATCGAGTCGCTCGCCATCACGATCGCGGCGCCCCATACCACCTTCTGCGTCGAGGCCCTGTCCACGGTGCGGGTGGAGCGCCCGGTCCCGCCTCCGACGGAGGAGGGATTGGCCTGGGAGGCGGTGCGCGACGGCGCCGTCGCCGGGCGGGACATCTCCGGCCGGGCGCCGGTGCACTACCTCTATCCGAGCGACCGGGTGCCGCTGCTGGCGGAGGTGACCGACTATGCCCGCCCGAGTTTCGCCCCCGGCCGCCCCGCCTACGGCGCGGCCCACGACCTGATGATGCGTATCCGCGCGGATTTCCGCTTCGACGCGCGGGCGACCAACGTCCACACGCCGATCGCCGAGGCCTTCGCCGGGCGCGCCGGCGTTTGCCAGGACTTCGCCCACGTGATGATCGCGGCCTTGCGCGGCATGGGCGTGCCCGCGGCCTATGTGAGCGGCTACCTCCGCACCGTGCCCCCGCCCGGCCGCCCGCGCCTGCGCGGTGCCGATGCCAGCCACGCCTGGGTCGCGGTCTGGTGCGGCGACGGCTGGCACGGCCTCGACCCGACCAACGCCTGCGCCGTGCGGGACGACCACATCGTCGTGGCCCGCGGCCGCGATTACGGCGACGTCGCGCCCATCGACGGCATCGTCAGCGGCTCCGGCCGCCAGCGCCTCAAGGTCGAGGTGGACGTCCTCCCCGAAACCGAGATGCACGGGGACCTCGCCCTGGTCGGGTGAGGGGGCTCCTCGCTTGACGGCCCGCCGTTCCGGGCCTCTTCAAGGGCGGCACCAGATCTGCACCGGACAGAAGGACCGAATGGGCGGCCGGGACATCTTCGCGGGGACGATCGCCCGCCGGCTGGACCAGCCGCACAATGCCTTCGGGGTCGTCCGGCTCGCGCTCGCCGTCGCCGTAGTGGTCTCGCATGCGGGCAGCGTCGCCACCGGCTCCGCCGGGGACGAGCCGCTCGCCGCCTGGACGGGCTTCACCCTCGGCGAGCACGCGGTGAACGGCTTCTTCGCCGTCTCCGGCTTCCTCGTGACCATGAGCTTCGACCGCCGGGGCGCACGCGACTACGCCCTCGCCCGCGCCTTACGCATCGTGCCGGGGCTGGTGGCGGCGACCCTTGTCGTGGCCCTGCTCCTCGGGCCGGCGATGAGCCGGTTGTCGCTCGGGGAATACCTGCGCGATCCGACGTTGTGGCGCTTCGTGGAGGGAACGCTCACGACCTTCAAGAGCAACACCGCGCTGCCGGGGGTCTTCCCCGACAACCCGTATCGCAGCCCGCTCGGGACCGTCTGGACGCTGAAATACGAGGTTCTCTGCTATCTGGGCGTGCTGGCGGCGGGGCTTGCAGGTCTCCTTCGCCGGCGCTGGGCGCTGCCCGCCCTGGCCATGGCGCTCGCCCTCGCCCTCGTCGCCGTGGAGGCCCGGTTCGCTCCCCTGCCGAAGCACTGGGAGACGAATCTGCGCCTGCCGCTGATCTTCTGCACCGGGGCGGCGCTGTACGGCATCCGCGACCGGGTGCCCCTGTCGGTCCTGCCCGTGGCCGCCGCGCTGCTGGCGGGCTATTACCTGCAGGGCAGCGTGCTCTACCGGACGGTGCTGTTCACCGGCGAGGCCTATGGCGCGATCTGGCTGGCGCTGGGCCCCCTGGCGCGCCTCGCACCCGAGCCGAAGGCCGACTTGTCCTACGGGATCTATCTGTACGGCTGGCCGATCCAGCAGAGTCTGTACGCCCTCGCGCCGGGCCTCTCGGCCGTCGGGCTGCTCGCCGCCTCGCTGGTCCTCGTCGTCCCGGTGGCGGCCCTGTCGTGGTACGCCGTCGAGCAGCCGTGCCTGCGCTTCAAAGCGCGGGCGCTCCGGGGCAGGGCGCCCCGGGCCGCGCAGCCGCAGGGGTCCTGAGGGCGATCAGGCCCCCGTGAAGGCGGCGTGCTCGGCGATCAGCTCGCCCGAGAGCGCCCTGGCGATGAGCGCCCGGGTCTCCGCGACGCCGTAGAGCGCCGCGAAGGAGCCGAAGCGCGGCCCCCGCTCCTCGCCGAGCAGCACGTTGTACAGGCTCGTGAACCACGCCTGCGACACGCCGGGCCGCCCATCCGGGCTCTTGGCCTTGCCCGAGAGGTCGGGGAAGTGGCGCCGACCGACCTCGTAGACCGCCGCCTGCAGGGCCTCCGGATCGGTGGAGCCGGCATGCTCGGCGAGCGTCGCGGCGAGGTCCTCCAGGGCGGCCCGCTCCTCCGGCGTCGGCTCCCGGTAGGTCTTGGCCGGGCGGACGAAGTCGGAGAAGTACTTGAGGGCGTGGCCCACCAGCCGATCGAGCCGCGGGTGGGTCTCGGGCGACACGCCGGGCGCGTAGCGGCGCAGGAAGCCCCAGAGCACGGCGGGATTGTCGCTGTTGGCGACGCCGGCGAGGTTGAGCAGCATGCCGAAGGTCAGGCTCGCGCCCTCGACCTTCTCCGGCTCCGGCGGCTGGCCGGCATGCAGGTGCCAGACCGGGTTGCCGAGGCGATTCTTCGGATCCTGCCCGGCATAGCGGTCGAGGAAGCCGATATACTCGTCGACGTGGCGCGGGATCACGTCGAAGAACAGGCGCTTGGCCTCGCGCGGCTCGGTGTACATGAACAGCGCCAGCGAATCCGGCGTGCCGTACTTCAGCCACTCGTCGATGGTCAGGCCGTTGCCCTTCGACTTCGAGATCTTCTGGCCCTTCTCGTCGAGGAACAGCTCGTAGTTGAACCCCTCCGGCGGCTCGCCGCCGAGCGCCTTGGCGATCTTGCCCGACAGTTTCACCGAATCGATCAGGTCCTTGCCGGCCATCTCGTAATCGACGCCGAGCGCGTGCCAGCGCATCGCCCAATCGGGCTTCCATTGCAGCTTGCAATGGCCGCCCGTCACGGGCGTCTCGAAGAGCCTGCCCGAGGCGGGGTCCCGCCAGACGATGGTTCCCGCCTCCGCCTTCACCTCGTCGATCGGCACCTGCATCACCTGGCCGGTGACAGGGTGGATCGGCAGGAAGGGGGAATAGCTCGCCGAGCGCTCGGCGCGCAGCGAGGGGAGCATGATCTCCATCACCGCGTCGTAGCGCTCCAGCACCCGCAGCAGGGTCGCGTCGAACAGTCCGGCGCGGTAGCATTCGGTGGCCGAGCGGAACTCGTAACTGAACCCGAACGCGTCGAGGAAGCGGCGCAGCTCGGCGTTGTTGTGGGCGCCGAAGCTGTCATGGGTGCCGAACGGGTCCGGCACCCGGGTCAGCGGCTGGTTGAGGTGGGCGGCGAGCAACTCCCGGTTGGGGACGTTGTCCGGCACCTTGCGCAGGCCGTCCATGTCGTCCGAGAAGGCGATCAGCCGGGTCGGAACGCTGTCGCGGGTCAGCACCCTGAAGGCGTGGCGCACCATGGTGGTGCGCGCCACCTCGCCGAAGGTGCCGATATGCGGCAGGCCCGAGGGGCCGTAGCCGGTCTCGAACAGCACCTCCGTCTTGCCCAGCTTCTCCATCCGGGCGACGAGCTTGCGCGCCTCCTCGAAGGGCCACGCGGCGGCGGTGGTCGCGGCCTCGATGAGGGCGGGATCGAGGGGGAGGGCGGGCGGGGCGGCGGCCATGGTATCCGGATAGGGATCGATCGGTGAGAGGCACCCTTAGAGCCGTTCCCGATGGCGTGGCAATCGGGCAGCGCGCGCGGGAGGTCCGCCCGCACCGGACGAGGACGGGATTCGCGCGAACCCATTGCCAACAAACGCCGGGCACCTAGCTCAGGCCCGGCCCCCGAGAGCCACCGCAGCCGGTGCTGCGGCGAACCGATCAGGATGGAGACCCGCCCCTCATGCCGACTTTCCCCCGTCGTGCCCTGGCCTTCGCGGCCCTCGCCCTCACCGCCGCCACGCCGGCCCAGGCGATCGAGGTCCAGCGCTCGGCCGATATCGCGGCGCCCCCGGCCAAGGTCTGGCAGACGATCGGCGATTTCTGCGGCATCGGCAACTGGCACCCGGCCGTCGAGAAGTGCACGCCCTCCGAGATGGACGGCAAGAAGGTCCGCCTCCTCGCCCTCAAGGGCGGCGGCTCCATCAAGGAGGAGCTGCAATCCCGGGACGACAAGGTGATGAGCTACACCTACACGATCCTGGAGAGCCCCCTGCCGGTCTCGGACTACAAGTCGACCCTCTCGGTCGCCCCCGAGGGCTCCGGCTCGAAGGTGACGTGGACCGGGACGTTCAACGCCAAGGGCGCCCCCGACACGGTCGCGGTCGACGCGATCCAGGGCATCTACGATTCCGGCCTGAAGGCGCTGTCCGAGAAGGCCAAGTAGCCGCTCACGCCCCCTCCTCCCCGGGGGGAGGGGGCCGCTCGCCGAGATGGCCAAGACAGATCTCTTCCACGATCCGCCTGAGGTCGTCGACCCGCGCGACGAGCCATTCCAGCTCCTCCCGCGTGATCGTGTACTTGTAGGAATAGCGACCCTTCACGTAGGCGTCGTGCAGCAGGTTGAAGCAGCGCCGGCCGAACTGCGAATCGCGGGGCCATGCCTCGGCCAGCCTTGGGGCGATGCCCTCGGCTTGCCGCCGGAGCTTGCGCAGGGAGTGCAGCTTCGGGCTGTACAAGGTCAGGACCAGCCTGACGCAATGGTAAAGCTCCTCCGCCGATTGGTGTAGGAAGAAGGCAGCGCGTTTGAGATCGCCATGCTCGATGATCGTGAGCGTGGCAATCCTGAAACTGTTCGACGCCGAGAAACAGCCGTCGAAATGCATCCACGCTTCGGCGTGCCGCATCTCCGGCGTGAACGGGCCGATCTCGGAGAGCGGGAAGCCCTCCACCTCGTACAGCACGATGCCCTCGCGGGCGATGTCGGCGAAGAACGGGCGACCGCGCGAAAGCTGGTCGTTCACGTCGGCGTAGCTGTGGACGATGATGCTCGGGTCCGGCCGGGGAGAGTTCCGCAGCACGCCCTCCCGGGCGAACCGCTCACGCATCCACTCCCAGGCGTCGTACTCCTCGGCGAAGTGCTCGGAGTTGACGATGACCAGAAGGTCGAAGTCCGAGAAGAAGCCGGAGGCCCTGTCGTCCCGCCACGTACCGCGGGCATGGGAGCCGTACAGGATGATCTTGAGGATGCGGCCGCACTTGGCCTTCTCGGACAGCTTGCCCTTCTGCTCGTTCTCGAACTCCTCGAACACCACCCTCACGATTCGCGCGAGTTCGCGGCGCTTGAACAGGGGCAGGTGGGCGATTGCGTCTTCGAGGAGCATCCGTCGCGTCCGGCGCGTCCGGGCTCGGCCCGCGCGCCCTGCGGTATAGGCGCAAACCCCGCGCGGAAGCGAGCCGGCTCCGATTGACCCACGGCCACGCTCGGCCCACAACCCCTCCGGTACGCCGGAGGGTTCCGGCGCGAAGGAAAGACCGCCGTGGCCGCGTCCCGTCCCTGCCTCGTCCTCCTCTCCACCGCCGCCCTGGCCGCCGCCCTGGCCGCCTGCCAGTCGGGCAAGCCGGCGGTACGCGAGCCCGTGGTCGCCGCCGGCGGCCCGCCCGCGCCCGTGGCGCTGCCCACCGGCACCGGCTGTGGCCCGGAGATCGCCCGCACCCGCGCGATCGTCGCCAGCGACGTGGCGACGGAAAATCTCAACAAGGCGGTGGGCGACCGCTTCGACGCCGACCTGTCCCGGGCCGCCGCCGAATGCGCGGCCGGCAAGTCCGGCGAGGCCTTGCATCTGCTGGCCGCCGCCAAGGCGCGCTACGGGTATCGGTAACCCGCGACGGCGGTCCCGCCGTCGTCCTTGCGAGCGTCAGCGACGCAAACCACGGATGCGCTCCGTCCGGAGACGGCGCGTTGCCCTTGACGGCTTCACTCCGTTCGCCGTGACGGGCCTCGTCACACCACGAACAGCAGGTTCAGGCCCGCGCGCCTGAACCCCTCCTCGGCGATCTTCAGATCGAGCCCGTAGGAGGCGATGTCGTCGGCGACCGGATCGAGATCCGGCGTCCGGTGCTGGTGCAAGTGCTTCAGATAGCTGTGGCAGGCGGTGCAGGTCTCGACCTGCACGTCCTTCGAGACCTCATCCAAGTTGTAGTAGCTGATCCCCTCACCGGAGCCGCAGGCGGTGCAGCGGATGCGGACGTGGTTCCACAACGTGCCGCAGAGGGAGCAGCTGAGGTACCGGGCCTTGTCCGCCGGGGTCCAGCCGACGACGACGCTCGCCGTCGGGGCGCCGCCGCAGCAGGGGCAGACCCCATCGGCGATGGGCTTCAGCGCCTTGGCGTCGAGCCGGGCCGCCCGGCGGGCGAGGCAGACCTGCAACGCCGCCGAGACGAACAGGCACTCGGCCACCCGCTCGACGGGGATCGCGCCCTCGAAGACCTGCACCGCGAGGTCGAGGCGATCCTCGGGCGAGGCGGCCCGCAGGGCGGCCTGCGCCGCGCGGGCCTCCTCGGGGGCCGCGGTGAGGTCGAGGGCGCCGAGCAGCCCGTCGAGGGCGTCCTGGACGGTCGGGTCGGCTTCGATCTCGCGACGGGACAGCGGCGGCATGCCGTGCTCGGCCCGGAGCGCCCGGTCGGCCTCGTCCGGCCCGGTCACGTCCCAGCCGGCCGCCGCGCGGTCGGCCTCCACCACGGCCTGCGCCCGGGCGATCTCGGCCACGAGGCGCAGATAGGCTTCGAGCGTATGGCCGGGGGCCAGGGCCAGCAGGCGCTCGGCACGGGCCTTGAACAACGATCCCGGCTCCGGCAGGCGCACGAAGGGCACCGAGCCGGAGATGCCGATCTTGTCGGGATCGGGCTTGATCTCGTCGAAGGGTTTTTTGTGTACCGGGGCGGTGGGCTGGACGTCGCCCTTCGACACCGTCTCGGCGGGCTTGGAGCCGCGCTTGAAGAACCGAACCACTGAGACAATAGCCTTTCAGAACCCGTTCGATCCCATCCTCCACCTCATCCTGAGGCGCGGCAAGGCCGCCTCGAAGGAGGGATCCAAGACCCGCAGGGCTGACTGGGAGCCCTCCTTCGAGGCCTCCGCTGCGCTCCGTCACCTCAGGATGAGGTCACGGGTGGGAGAGGGGACACCGCCGACGTCGGCCGTGCAACCCTCACGACCCCCGCTTGTCGACCGGGCCCTTGCGGACGTTGCCGCCCGCGAGCTGGCGGAACCACTTGCGGTGGTGGCGGTAGGCCCAGCCGCCGGTAACGCTGCCGCGGATCATGGCCCGGCCGGTGCCGCGCACCCAGATGCCGGCGTAGATGTGGACCACGATGATCGCGATGGCGATGACCGCCGCCAGCGAGTGGGCGAGGAGCGCCCAGCGCTGGGTCTCGATGGTGGTCAGCCCGCCGAAATAGGTGTTCCAGATCATCAGGCCGGAGATCAGCATCACGGTGATCAGGCCGGTCTGGCCCCAGAACACCATCTTCTGCCCGGCATTGTACTTGCCGAGTTCGGGCAGGCGATCCTCGCGGTTGGTCACGACGTCGCCGATCTTCTTGGTCCACTCGACATCGTCCTTGTTGGGGATGTTGAGCTTCCAGAAGCGGATGAACAGGAACACGAAGCTCACCGCCAGGAAGACGCCGAACCAGGGGTGGATCGCCCGCGTCGCCTGCCCGCCGCCGAAAAGGCCGGTGAGCGAGAACAGGTACGGCGAGAACATGGCCAGCCCGGACAGGGTCAGCAGGGTGAACAGGATCGCGGTGATCCAGTGGTTCACCCGCTGCAGGCCGGTATAGCGCGGCACGTAGATGACCTCCGGCGCGCCCCCCTTGTCCTGGTGGAGCGGACGGGTCTCGCCGTCGCGGATGTCGGTGTGGATCGTCATCGGCTTCACCCGAAAATCATGGGATTCAAAAGGGATCATCCCTTTTGCGGGTGCAGGGTAGAACCCTGCGGGATGCCGGGGCCAGGATACTCTCCCTTGCCCGGCATCCCACCAAAGGGCTAGCCCTTTGGAGACCCTTTACCTTAGTGCGGCCGGACCTCGCCGCCGCCGTTCTGGCGGCGCTTGGCCTCGGCCATCTCCACCGCCTCTTCCTCTTCCTCGGGCGCGACCTCGTTCGGCCCCGCCGTGACGTAGTGGAAGAAGCCGGCCACCGCCGCGAAGCCCATCGCCGCCAGACCGAACACCTTGGCGCCCCCCTTCCAGAAGGCGACGAGCGGCGAGATCTTCGGGTCGTTCGGCAGGCCGGCATAGAGGCTCGGCTGGTCGGCATGGTGCAGCACGTACATGACGTGCGTGCCGCCGACGCCGGCCGGGTCGTAGAGGCCGGCATGCGCGAAGCCGCGGGACTTCAGATCCTCCACGCGCGAATGCGCCTGATCGATCATCGCCTGCTTGGTGCCGAACATGATGGAGCCGGTCGGGCAGGCCTTGGCGCAGGCCGGCCCCTGGCCCACGGCCACCCGGTCCGAACACAGGGTGCACTTGTACGCCTTGTGGTCGGTCTGGCTCAGGCGCGGGATGTTGAAGGGGCAGCCCTTCACGCAATAGCCGCAGCCGATGCAGTTCTCCTCGATGAAGTCGACGATGCCGTTGGAGTACTGCACGATCGCGCCCGGCGACGGGCAGGCCTTGAGGCAGCCTGGGTCGGAGCAATGCATGCAGCCGTCCTTGCGGATCAGGAATTCGAGGTTGTTGGTCTGAGGATTCTCGTATTCCTCGAACCGCATCAGCGTCCAGGTCTTGGCCGTGAGGTCGTGCGGGTTCTGATAGTTGCCCGTGTTGACGCCGACGTCGTCGCGCAGGTCGTTCCACTCCATGCAGGCCGACTGGCAGGCCTTGCAGCCGATGCACTTCGACACGTCGATGAGCTTGGCGACCTCCACCTGGCGGCGGATCTCCGGCGGCGTCTCCGTGGAGGCGGAGCGCTGGCGGATGTCGAGGGAGCTGTAGTCAGCCATGATGCATGCTCCCCCCTACGCGACCGCGTCCGACGGAGGCGTGGTCGGCTCGATATTCACGAGCCAGGCCTTGAACTCCGGCGTGTCGGTATTGGCGTCCCCCACGACGGGCGTGAGAGAATTCGGCCCCCAGCCCTTCACGGCCGCGCCCATGAACCCCCAGTGCAGCGGGATGCCGACGACGTGGACGGTCCTGCCGTCGCAGACGAGCGGCTGGATGCGCTTGGTGACATAGGCCTTGGCCTTGACCTCGCCGCGCTTCGACCAGACGCGGACCCAGGAGCCCTTGGCGATGCCCTTCTCCTTGGCGAGCTCCTCCGAGATCTCCACGAAGGCCTCCGGCTGGAGGATCGCGTTGATCCGGGCGTGCTTGGTCCACCCGTGGAAGTGCTCGGTCAGGCGGTAGCTCGTCGCCGCGTAGGGGAACTCCTTCGCGTCACCGAGATCGGCCAGATCGTCCTTGAAGATGCGGGCCGCCGGGGCGCCCTTGATCTTCGGGAAGGCGACGTTCTGCACCGGGGACTCGAAGGGCTCGTAATGCGTCGGGAACGGCCCGTCGCGCATGAGACCCCGGGTCCACAGGCGGGCGACACCCTCCTGGTTCAGGATGAACGGGCCGACGCCCTTATCGGGGGCGACGGTGACGCCGTAATCCGGCACGTCGAAGCCGATCCACTGCTTGCCGTTCCACTCGATGAGCTTCTTCTTCTCCGACCAGGGCTTGCCTTCCGGGTCGCAGGACGCCCGGTTGTAGAGTACCCGCCTGTTGGCCGGCCACGCGAAAGCCCAGTTCGGGGCGATGCCGCGGTCGCCCGGATCCGTGTTGTCGCGCCGGGCCATCTGGTTGCCCTGCTCGGTGTAGCAGCCGGAATAGACCCAGCAGCCGCAGGCCGTGGTGCCGTCATCCTTGAGCTGCGCGAAGCCGTCGACCTGCCGCCCGGCCGGGATCTGGGCCCCGTTCAGGTCGGTGGTGGGCGCCACCGTGTAGCCGTTGAGCTCGCGGGCGAGCTCGCTCGGCGTCGGCGATTCCGCGACGGCGTAGTTCCAGGTCAGGTTGACGATCGGGTCGGGGAAGGCGCCCCCGTCCTTCTTGTACATTTCCTTCATGCGGAGGAAGACCTCCGACATGATCTCGATGTCCGACCGGCACTCGCCGGGGGCCTCCTGCGCCTTCCAGTGCCATTGCAGCCAGCGCGCCGAATTGACGAGCGAGCCGTCCTCCTCGACGAACAGGGTGGTCGGCAGTTCGAACACCTCGGTTTGGATCTGGGTGGGATCCACGGGATTGTACTCGCCGTGGTTCTCCCAGAACCGGGCCGTCTCGGTCTTGAGCGGGTCCATCACCACGATGAACTTCATCTTGGAGAAGGCTTCCGTCATCTTCGCGCGGTTGGGGAACGACAGCAGGGGGTTGAAGCCCTGGATGACGTAGCCCGTCATCTTGCCCTGCTTGGCGAGCTCGAACCCGCGCAGCACGTCGTAGGTCGGCACGTCGAGCTTGGGCAGGTAGTCGTACGCCCAGTCGTTCTCCTTGGTGGCCTTGTCGCCCCACATCGCCTTCTGGAACGAGACGAAGAACTTGTTGTAGTTCTGCCAGTAGCTCGTCTGCCCCGGGCGCAGCGGCTTGAACTGCCGCTTGGCGGCGTAGCTCGCGTAGTCCGGCTCCTTCTCCACCGGGATGTTCAGATAGCCTGGGATGAGATTGCTCATCAGCCCGATATCGGTCAGCCCCTGGATGTTGGAGTGGCCGCGCAGGGCCTGCATGCCGCCGCCGAGCACGCCGATGTTGCCCAGCAGCGTCTGCACGATGGTCATCGCGCGGATGTTCTGCGAGCCCTTGGAGTGGTGCGTCCAGCCCAGCGCGTAGAGCGAGGACATGGTACGGTCCGGCGACGCGGTGGTCGCGATCATCTCGCAGACCTTGAGGAAGGTCTCCTTGGGCGAGCCGCAGATCTTCTCCACCATCTCCGGCGTGTAGATGGAGACGTGCTTCTTCAGAAGCTGCATCACGCAGCGCGGGTTCTGCATCGTCTCGTCGACCACGGCGTAGCCGTCGGGGCCGATCTCGTAGTCCCAGGTGGTCTTGTCGTAATCCCGCTTGTCGGCGTCGTAGCCGGCGAACAGGCCTTCGCTGAAGTCGTAGCCCTCACGCACGACGTAGCCGGCGTTGGTGTACGCCTTCACGTACTCATGCTGCAGCTTGTCGTTGTCGAGCAGGTACTTGGCCACGCCCGACAGGAACGCGATGTCCGTCCCCTGCCGGATCGGGCAGTAGAGGTCGGCCACCGACGCCGTGCGGGTGAAGCGCGGGTCCACGACGATCAGCTTGGCGTTGTTATGCGCCTTCGCCTCGACGACCCACTTGAAGCCGCAGGGGTGAGCTTCGGCGGCATTGCCGCCCATCACGGTGATGACGTCCGCGTGCTTGATGTCCATCCAAAGGTTGGTCATCGCACCGCGTCCGAAGGAGGGCGCCAAACTGGCGACCGACGGACCGTGTCAAACTCTGGCCTGGTTGTCGAAGACCAGGGCCCCCATGCTGCGGACTACCTTGTAGGTCAGGTAGGCGGTCTCGTTGGTGGTGGCCGAGGCCCCGAGGAAGCCCGTCGTGGTCCAGCGGTTGACCGTGAGGTCGCCGTTCTTGGCCACGAAGGTCCGGTCCCGGTCCTCCTTGAGGAGGGTGGCGATCCGGTCGAGGGCGTGGTCCCAGGACACGCGCTTGAACTCGGAGGAGCCCGGCGCCCGGTACAGCGGGTACTTGGTGCGGGTCTCGGCATGGACGAAGTCCAGCAGCGCCGAACCCTTCGGGCACAGGGTGCCGCGGTTGACCGGATGGTCCGGATCGCCCTCGATATGCATCACCGAGGAGCGGGCGTTCTTCGACCGGTCGCCGAGGCTGTAGAGGATGACGCCGCAGGCCACCGAGCAATAGGGGCAGGTGTTGCGCGTCTCGCGCATCTGCGCAAGCTTGAAAGGCCGCACTGCGGCGGCCATGGCGGGCTGGAGCCCCCCGAAGCCGAGGGCCCCGAGGGACCCTCCCGCTAGACCGGCGCCGACACCCTTCAGCAGGCCGCGCCGGGAGACCTGGACCGTCATGTCCGCTCCCCGATGTACACTGGTATAATTCGAAATCTGTCCCAGAGAATCGTGCGCAAGGCAAGTGTGGTTCGCTGACACGGATTGCATTTTGGAAAGGCGGGCGCTCCACGCTTTTCACCCCGTCCTTAATCCTTATTGGCATGGCCCTTTATTACTGAGCCGCCCGGCCTCCCGGAGGACCCTCGCGGCAACGCTTCCCTTGGCCTTACTTGGCCGGGTTGGCGGGGTTCGAGCCCGATGGCGTCGGCGCGCGGTGGTCGAGGGGCGCCTGCGGCTCGGTCGCTGCGGTGCCGCCGGGATTGGCGGCCGGGACGGGCCGGTCCTTGTTCTCGGAGATCGAGCGGCCGCCGGGGTTGGGCGCGTCCTTGGCGGCGGATTCCTCGCGGGGGACGGGCGCTTGGCTCCAGCCGTCCTGGGCGCTGCGGGACTTGTCGCCCATGGCGTCGACCCCCTTGATCTCGCCGGGCTTCGTCTGGGCGAGGGCAGGGGACGCCGCCAGCAGGAGGGCGGCGAGGGCACAGGGCAGGCTGAGGGATGGCCGGATCACGCAAGTCCTCCGAATGGTAGGAATGAGGCGCCAACACACGGTCCGCGTGGCAGGTTCCGGGGCAGGACGGGGCGTCGCGGCAGCCGCTGGAGACCCCGGCGGCAGGGCCTCGTTAACCAAGCTCTGCCATTCTCGACAGTGCCCGATCCGGGGTCGCGCGGGGTCCGTCCCATGTCGAAGACGCAAGCCGAGCGCCAGCCCTGCGGGACCGATCTCGCCCCCGCCAGCGGCCCCGCCGACGCGGTGCCGCCCCTCAGCCGCACCGTGCGCCGCCATCTCGGCCAGAACCTGCGCGCGCAATACGCCGATTCTCTCGACGCCCCGGTCAACCCGCGGCTCGAAGCCCTCATCGCGCAGCTCGACAAGCCCGGCCGCTGAGGTCGGCCGCCGGGAAGAAGGTCCTTGGCGTTCGCGAGAACCGCGAAGCGATCCAGGGCCGCGGGAAACCCAGGGATGGGGGCTTCTCGTCTCGATTGCCTCGCCGGGCTCACCACAACGGGAAGTGGGACTGACGCGCCCTTCCCCGTGCGCCACCGCACATAAAAACGTTCTTTCTTTCGATCCGCATGCGGCGACAGGTTCCTTCTGGATTTCGACGAAATCGGAGAAGAGCCCTGCTTCCCGTCGCCAAACGGCCCCTGGTCTTCTCCCCCGTCACGTGCTGACAGGGACCAGAGGTGCCGCTCCGTCGACGACTTCCGCTTGACTTCGTTCGTTAAAAAGAACGAACTCCGCCGCGTTTCCCGGATTGTGTCGTCCGGGCGTGGCTGGAGGACCGGATGCGTCAGGCTTGGCTCTCGATATCCCGCACCCAGGCGATGAACGCCTGCAGGGCCGGTGCGCTGGCGCTGGCCGGTCTCATGACGGTGGTGGCCCCCGCGGCGCACGCCCAGACCGCGCTCCTCAATGTCTCCTACGACCCGACCCGCGAGCTCTACCGCGAGATCAATGAGGCCTTCGCCAAGAGCTGGAAGGCCAAGACCGGCGAGGACGTGACGGTGCGCGCCTCCCATGGCGGCTCGGGCGCCCAGGCGCGGACGGTGATCGACGGGCTCGAAGCCGATGTGGTGACGCTCGGCATCCCCTCCGACATCGACGCCATCGCCCGGCTGACGAAGAAGATTCCCGCCGACTGGCGCGGCAAGCTGCCGAACGAGTCGCTGCCCTACACCTCGACGGTGGTGTTCCTCGTCCGCAAGGGCAACCCGAAGGGCGTGAAGGACTGGCCGGACCTCGCCAAGCCCGGCGTCTCCGTCATCACCCCGAACCCCAAGACCTCGGGCGGCGCGCGCTGGAACTATCTCGCGGCCTGGGGCTACGCCTACGGCCAGGACAAGGACGCGGCCAAGGCGGAAGAATTCGTCGGCCAACTCTACAAGAACGTGCCGGTCCTCGACACCGGGGCGCGGGGCTCCACCGTGACCTTCGCCCAGCGCAAGCTCGGCGACGTGCTGCCCACCTGGGAGAACGAGGCCTACCTCGTCCTGCAGGAATTCGGCGCCGACAATTTCGACATCGTCGTCCCGTCGGTGTCGATCCAGGCCGAACCGCCGGTCGCCGTCGTCGCCGCCAACGCCGAGCGCAAGGGCACGACCAAGGCCGCCCAGGCCTATCTCGACTACCTCTACACGGACGAGGCCCAGGCGATCTTCGCCAAGCACCATTACCGGCCGTTCAAGGCGCAAGCCGCCGCCGGCGCCGGCCTGCCCGACGTGAAGCTCTTCAGAATCGAGGATTACCAGGGCTCCTGGGACGATATCCAGGCGAAGAACTTCGACAATGGCGGCCTGTTCGACAGGCTGAGCCAAGCCGGCCGCTGAGCGTTGTCGGATACGATGGCCGCTACCCTCGCCCCCGCAGACGCCCCGCCCCGCCCCGCCTGGCGCTTCCGCCGCCAGAGCGTGATCCCCGGCTTCGGCCTGAGCTTCGGCTACACCCTCGCCTGCCTCGGGCTCATCGTACTGCTGCCGCTGGCGGGGCTGGTGGTGAAGGCCTCGGGCCTGGGGTTCGCGGGCATCTGGAGGGTCGCCACCGATCCGCGGGTGGCGAGTGCGCTGAAGCTGAGCTTCGGCGTCTCCCTGCTCTCGGCGCTCGTGGCCTCGGTCTTCGGCTTCGTCGTGGCCTGGGTGCTGACCCGCTACGAGTTTCCCGGGCGCAAGATCGTCGACGCCGCCGTCGACCTGCCCTTCGCCCTGCCGACGGCCGTGGCGGGCATCGCGCTCGCCGCCCTCTACGGGCCCGAGGGCTGGATCGGCGCGCCCCTGGATCGCCTCGGGATCAAGATCGCCTACACGCCGCTCGGCGTGATCGTGGCGATGACGTTCATCGGGCTGCCCTTCGCCGTGCGGACGGTGCAGCCACTGATCGCCGAGATCGACAAGGAGATCGAGGAGGCCTCCGCGACGCTGGGCGCCACCCGCCGGGTAACACTCCTCAAGGTGGTGCTCCCGCCGCTCATCCCGGCGGTGCTCACCGGCTTCGCCCTGGCCTTCGCCCGGGGCGTCGGGGAATACGGCTCGGTGATCTTCATCGCCGGCAACCTGCCCTACGTGTCGGAGATCGCGCCCCTCCTCATCGTCATCAAGCTGTCCGAGTTCGACTACGGCGGGGCGGCGGCCATCGCGACGATCATGCTCGGGATCTCCTTCCTGACGCTGCTGGCCATCAACCTGATCCAGGCCTGGTCGCGTCGGAGGTTCGGCTATGTCTGAGATCTTCTCGCCGGTCCGCGTCACCGAGGCGCGACCCGCCCCGGTGACGGGGGAGGGGACGGGCGTGCGCGTCCTCCTGATCGGGATCGCGATCACCTTCCTCGCCCTGTTCCTCGTCCTGCCCCTGGCGGCGGTGTTCGCGCAGGCGCTCAGTCACGGGGTCGGTGCCTATCTCGACGCCTTCAAGGAGCCCGACGCCCTCTCGGCCATCCGCCTGACCGTGACGGTGGCCGCCATCGCGGTGCCCTTCAACCTCGTCTTCGGCGTCGCCGCCGCCTGGGCGATCGCCAAGTTCGAGTTCCCGGGCAAGGCCTTCCTGATCACCCTGATCGACCTGCCGTTCTCGGTCTCGCCGGTGGTGTCGGGGCTGATCTACGTGCTGATCTTCGGCAGCCAGGGGCTGTTCGGGGGCTGGCTGCAGGCGCACGGCATCCAGATCCTCTTCGCCCTGCCAGGGATCGTGCTGGCGACGATCTTCGTCACCTTCCCCTTCGTCGCGCGGGAACTCATCCCGCTGATGCAGGAGCAGGGCTCGCCGGAGGAGGAGGCCGCGCTGACGCTCGGCGCGTCCGGCTGGCGCATCTTCTGGTCCGTCACGCTACCCAACATCCGGTGGGGCCTGCTTTACAGCGTTTTGCTCTGCAATGCCCGCGCGATGGGCGAATTCGGGGCTGTCTCGGTCGTCAGCGGGCATATCCGCGGCCTCACCGACACGGTGCCTCTCCACGTGGAGATCCTCTACAATGAGTACAACTTCGTCGCCTCTTTCGCCGTCGCTTCGCTCCTCGCAGCCCTCGCCCTTGTCACACTCGTCGTCAAATCCTTCCTGGAATGGCGCTTCAGCGACGAGCTCGCCGCAGGCCGGAAGCACTGAGGTGCTCGCCACGCAGGGGGAGGCCGATGCGGTGACGATCCAACCGTCCGACAGGGCTCCGGGAGCCGGTCCCGAGCGCGGTGCGGCCGGGGGCGCCTCTCGGCACGCCTCGACGGCGATCCGCGTCGAGGCCGTCTCGAAGACCTTCGACACGGCGGCCGTCCTGCACGACCTCTCCCTCGACGTGCGGGCGGGCGAGCTTCTGGGCCTGCTCGGGCCGTCGGGCTCGGGCAAGACGACGCTGCTGCGCATCATCGCCGGGCTGGAAGCGCCGGATCGCGGGCGCATCCTGTTCGGGGGCGACGACGCCACCGGCCTGCCGGTGCAGCAGCGGGCGGTGGGCTTCGTGTTCCAGCATTACGCCCTGTTCAAGCACATGAGCGTGGCCGACAACATCGCCTACGGCCTCAACGCCCGCCGCCGGGCCGACCGCCCGGCCAAGGCCGAGATCAAGCGCCGGGTCGGCGACCTCCTCGACCTGATCCGCCTCTCGGGCTTCGGCGACCGCTACCCCGCCCAGCTCAGCGGCGGCCAGCGCCAGCGCGTGGCCCTGGCCCGCGCCCTCGCCATCGAGCCGCGCGTGTTGCTGCTCGACGAGCCCTTCGGCGCGCTCGACGCCCGCGTGCGCAAGGACCTGCGGCGCTGGCTGCGCGACATCGACGAGAAGACCGGCCAGACCACGATCTTCGTGACTCACGACCAGGACGAGGCCATGGAACTCGCCGACCGCGTCGCCGTCCTCGATCACGGCCGCTTGGAGCAGGTCGGCACGCCGGACGAGGTTCAGGAGAACCCGGTCTCGGCGACCGTGCTGAAGTTCCTCGGCGATTCCGTCGAGGTCGAGGCCATCGCCGAGGGCGGCCGGGTGAGCGTGCGCGGCCGGGAGACCCCCGTGAGCGCGCCCGCCGGCCTCGTCGGCCCGGTGAAGCTCTACGTGCGCCCCTGGCAGCTCCAGCTCGTAGAGCCCGAGGCCGCCCATCTCTCGGGCACGGTGCGCTCCTCCTACCGCAGCCAGGGCCGCCAGCGGATCGAGGTCGAGGAGGCCGGCGGCCAGATCCTCGCCGTCGAGGATTTCGACGGCGCCCGCTACGCCGCCGGGCATCCGGTGGGCTTGCGGATCAACGGGGGGTACGTGTTCGGGTGAGGGGGCAACCTCACCCGAGCGGCGGAGGATCGATTCGGTCCCTAAACAGCCGGATGCAGGGCGCGAGGGTTTGGGCGAGCCGGCGGGCCGCGTCGATCGACGGCGCCGCGCGCTCGGGCAGGAAGTTATCGTAGTCATGTGCGGCACGATGGCGAAAGCGTCGCGCCTCGTCGGCATCGGCCGCCACTTCGGACGTGAGGATCGCTGGCCTGCTCCGATCCGGCAGGCTCACCGGACGCGACACCCTACGGATCAGATCCGCATGAGAGTTCGAGCCGGTCGGCCCGTCCTCACCGAGGATGTCGAGGATGCGGTGGAGAGCGCCTTCGAGAGAGGTATGCCCGGACTGCATCGCATGCTGAAGACCCATCCGCGCCCTGTAGCCGTCCAGATCGGGCTCGTCGAAGCCCCCCGCGTCGAAGAGGCGGGCGGCATTGCGGAAATGGCGGATCGCCGCGCCGAGATCGTCTTCGACGTCGAGCCAGCGTGCATCGGTCACGGCAGACGCAACCCGTCGGCCTCGATGCGGGCAACGAAATCCGGTTTCGTCGTGGCTCGTTCGAACACATCGAGGGCGAGTCCGTGTTCGGCCGACAGGTTCTCGAGGAAATCCCAAGCCGCCCGGCGCCCAGCGGGGGGGACGTCGATCATCACGTCGAGGTCGCTGTCGTGATCCATGCGGCCGGTGACGAAGGAGCCGAACACCACGAAGCGGCCTCCATCGCGTTCGGCGAAGGCCCGCAACCGCGCCACCATCGCCTCGGCGGCCTGAATGCGACGGGGCGCGCTCGGCGGCCTTGCGCGCGGGGACCGTGATGAGGCTTGAATCGGTCGTCATCGTGAAGTCGATCGGGCGAGACGCCCTTATACCCGCATCCCGCGCGAAGCGCGATGTCCCCTCCCACCGGAGTTTCCGCCCGTGTCCCATGCCCATCCCGACATCCTCTCGGCCATCGGGAACACGCCGCTGATCCGCCTGCGCGCCCTGAGCGAGGAGACCGGCTGCGAGATCCTCGGCAAGGCGGAGTTCCTGAATCCCGGCCTGTCGGTGAAGGACCGGGCAGCGCTCTCGATCGTCGAGGATGCGGAGGCGCGGGGGATGATCCGGCCGGGCGGGACCATCGTGGAAGGCACCGCCGGCAATACCGGCATCGGCCTCGCCCTCGTGGCCGGAGTGCGGGGCTATCGGACGCTGATCGTCATCCCCGTCACCCAGTCGGAGGAGAAGAAGCAGACCCTGCGGCTCGCGGGCGCCCGGCTGGTCGAGGTGCCGGCCGTGCCCTTCGCCAACCCGAACAACTACGTCCACGTGGCCCGCCGCCTCGCCGAGGCCCTGGCAGCCCGGGACGAGGCGGGGGCCTTCTTCGCCGACCAGTTCGACAACGTGGCCAACCGGCACGCGCACATCGCCGGGACAGGGCCGGAGATCTGGGAGCAGACCAGCGGCCGCATCGATGGCTTCACCTGCGCCGCGGGTACCGGCGGCACGCTCACGGGCGTCGCCGAAACCCTGCGCGCCCGCAACCCCGCGATCAGGATCGCCCTATCGGACCCGGAGGGCTCGGCGCTCCATGCCGGCTACCCCACCGGCACGTTCAAGGCCGAGGGCTCGTCCATCACCGAGGGGATCGGCCAGGGCCGGATCACCGGCAACCTCGAGGGCTTCACCCCCGACCTGTCGTTCCGCGTGCCCGACACGGAGGCGCTCGGCCTCGTCTTCGGGCTGATGCGAGAGGAGGAGCTGTCGCTCGGCGGCTCTTCGGGAATCAACGTCGCCGGGGCGATCCGCCTCGCCCGCGAGTTGGGGCCGGGCCACACCATCGTGACGATCCTGTGCGATGGCGCGGCGCGCTACGCCTCGAAGCTGTTCAACCCCGCCTTCCTCACCGAGCGGGGCCTGCCGGTGCCCGGCTGGCTCGGCGCGGAGGAAACGCCGTTGCCCGACTGGCAGGTGTGAGACGCACCGCCCTCACCGCGGGCGAAGGCCCTTCCGGGCGGGGTTCGTCCCTCCTCCGCCGCTCCGGCGGAGCGGCGGCTGTGTGGCCGTGATCCCACACGAACGAGGCGACCGGCCCCATCCCTCAGCCGACTCACAAAAAACTGCGGATCCGCCTGAACAGAACGAATTGTCGCGGCGTTTGAACGGTCACGCTCGCCCACCGCGACCGTTCGGAGATCTGACCGCATGTCCCTCGTGACCATCCTCCTCATCATCCTGATCATTCTGGCCTTCGGTGGCGGCGGCTTCCTCGGCGATGGCGCCTATCGCGGGCCGGGCTTCGGACTGGGCGGCATCCTGCTCATCATCCTCATCGTCCTGCTGGTGACCGGCCGGCTCTGACACGCACCGGTTGAATGCATCCCCCGCCGCGGCGGGGGATGCCGACCGCGGCTTCACCGTCACGCTCGACAGGCGTCGGCGTCTGTCACGGGAGCCGATGTTCACGCCGGCCCCCATCGCTCTGTGCGTGCTCCACACGACGCCGCTCTCGCATCGTCCGCCGCCTTGCGGGAACGGGCTTGGATCCCGGACGATAGCGCGGCGGCGTTTCGGACCGCCTGAACCCCGTCCCTGGCCGCAGGGGGAGGGGACCTGGCTTTTGGAGGCTCGACATCGTGAGCGACCAACCCCCGAAGAGCGAATCCCACGGGCCCCTGACCGGGATGCGCGTCCTCGAACTCGGCCATTTCGTCGCCGCACCGTTCGGGGCACGGCTGCTCGCCGATCTCGGGGCCGACGTGATCAAGATCGAGACGCCGGGCGGCGATCCGGTGCGGCAATGGGGGCGGCAGGTCGAGGGGGCGGGCGCGCCCTGGACCTCCATGCACCAGCGCAACAAGCGCAGCATCGTCCTGAACCTCAAGGACCCCCGCGCCGTCGAGATCGTCCTGAAGCTCGTCGCGACCTGCGATGCGGTGATCGAGAATTTCCGCCCCGGCCAGCTCGCCAAGATGGGGCTCGGCCGCGAGGCCATGGAGAAGGCCCGCCCCGGCATCGTGATCGCGCGCATCTCCGGCTACGGCCAGGACGGGCCGGGGCGGGACCGCGCCGCCTTCGGCGTCATCGGCGAGGCCATCGGCGGCCTGCGCCACCTGACCAACCATCCGCCCGCGATCACCGATTTGCCCCCCTCGCGGGTCGGCATCTCCATCGGCGATTCCATCGCCGGCCTCTACGCCGCCTTCGGCATCGTGGCGGGCCTCTGGGCGCGGGACCGGACGAACGGCGACGGGCGCGGGCGCGACATCGACGTGGCGCTCACCGAATCCGTCCTCTCGATGATGGAGGGGATGCTGCCGGAATACGGCGTGTTCGGCACGGTCCGCGAGCCCCAGGGCGCGCGCATCGCCACCGCCTCGCCGTCGAGCGCCTACCCGACGCGCGACGGCAAATGGATCCTCATTGCCGGCAACTCCAACCCGATTTTTTCGCGATTGGCCTCGCTGATGGGCAAGCCCGAGTTGGCGAGCGACCCTCGCTTCACCGGCAACGCCGCCCGCGTCGCGAATGTCGAGGCGCTCGATGCGATGATCGGCGACTGGTCGGTGCAGCACGATGCCGCCGAGCTCGACAGGATGCTGGCGGAGGCCGACGTGCCCTCCACCATCGCCTACACGGCGGCCGAGATCGCCGCCGACCCGCAGTTCCGGGCGCGGGGCATGGTGCGAGAGGTGGAGGACCCGGCCTTCGGCCGGCCGGTCCTGCAGGCCGGCGTCGTGCCCCATGTCGCCGACGACCCCGGCGCGGTCCGCTGGCCCGGCCCGGCGGTCGGCGCCCATACCGACGCCATCCTGTCGTCCTGCGGGTTCGATTCCGAGAGGATCGCGGGCCTGCGGTCCGAGGGGGTGGTGGCATGAGCGCGGTCGCAATCGTCGAGGTCGGCCCCCGGGACGGCTACCAGGGCATCGGCCCGTTCATCCCGACGGAGCGGAAGATCGCGCTGCTGGAGCAGCTGGCCGGCGCGGGGCTGACGCGGATCGAGATCGGCTCCTTCGTCAGCGCCTCGGCCCTGCCGCAGATGCGCGACACCGCCGAGGTGCTCGCCGCCTGCGCCCGTCTCCCCGAGGTGCGGCCGCAGGTGCTGGTGCCGAGCGAGCGGCGGGGGCCGCGACGCGGTTGCCGCGGGGGCCCGGTGCCTCGTCTTCGTGCTCTCGGTCTCCGAGGCGCACAACCGCAACAACGTCCGCCGCAGCCCGGAGGAATCGGCCGGGGAGTACGAGCGCCTGCTCGCGGCGATTCCCTCGGACATCGCGATCCGCCTGGACCTCGCCACCTCGTTCGACTGCCCGTTCGAGGGCCGGATCCCCGAGGAGACGACGCTCGCCCTCCTCGACCGCCTGGTGAAGGCCAAGCCCGAGGCGGAGGTCTGCCTCTGCGACACCACCGGCCGGGCGGACCCGGCCCATGTGGGAAGCCTGTTCGCGCAGGCGCAGAAAGCCTTTCCGCAGGTGACGGCCTGGGCGCTTCATGCCCACGACACCTACGGGCTCGGCCTCGCCAACGTCCACGCCGCCTACCGGGAGGGCGTGCGGGTGTTCGACGCCTCGCTGGCCGGCCTCGGCGGCTGTCCCTACGCGCCGGGCGCCACGGGCAACGTCGCCACCGAGGACGTGGTGTGGATGTTCGAGCGGATGGGCGTGACGACCGGCATCGACCTCGACGCCCTGGTCGCGGTAGCCCGCGAGGGCGCGGCGCTGCCCGGTGGCCTCTCCGGCGGGCGGGTGCGGGCGGCGCTCAGCGCCCCGGCGGCCTGCGCGCCGATGACGTGAGCGGAAGATCCAGGATCCCAAAGGACACGTCCTTTGGTGGGGTGCCGGGGCGAAGCCCTGGCTGTTCAGCAGGGCGCTGCCCTGCACCCGCAAAAGGACTGAGTCCTTTTGAAACCAGAATGATCGCGGGACGGGGAGGAACACCATGACCGCAGGCAACGCCCTGCTGCGCGAGGACGCCAAGGCGCCGTGGCACGCGGGCCTGACCCGCCGGCACTGGCGCATCCTCTGGGGCAGCTATCTCGGCTGGATCTTCGACGGCTACGAGGCGGTGGCCCTGGTCTATGCCCTGCGCCCGGCGCTCGGCACGATCCTGACGCCCGAACAGGCGCAGGCGCCGGCCTATTATGTCGGGCTCGCCATCGGCATCACCCTGCTCGGCTGGGGCATCGGCGGGCTCGGGGGGATCGCGGCCGACTATATCGGCCGCAAGCGGATGATGATGATCTCCATCCTCGGCTACGCGATCTTCACGGGGCTCACCGCCTTCGCGGGGAGCTTCACGCAGCTGGCGGCCCTGCGCTTCATCACCGGCCTCGCCATCGGCTCGGAATGGGCCACCGGCATCGCGCTGGTGGCCGAGACCTGGCCCAACCGGGCGCGGCCGAAGGGCTGCGGCTTCCTGCAATCGGGCTTCGGCGGCGGCGCGGTGCTGGCGGCCATCGTCTGGGCGGTGCTGGCGGCGACCAACCCGCTGGGCAACGAATCCTGGCGCATCATGTTCGCGCTCGGCGCCCTGCCCGCCTTCGTCTGCCTCTATCTCCGCCGCGCCATGGAGGAATCCGAGAAGTGGATGCAGGCGCTGAAGGAGCAACGCTGGGCGGCCACCACGGAGGATGCGGGGCACGCCCCGAAACAGGCGCAGCGCCCGTTCACCCTGGCGGAGATCTTCCGCGAGAAGGAGAGCCGGCGGCGGGTGCTGCTCGCCACCGCCCTGTCCTTCGCCACCACGGTGGGCTGGTGGGCCGTGTCGTCCTGGCTGCCGGCCTACACGGCCGGCCTCGCCAAGGCGGCCGGCGAGGACCCGGCCAACGTCTGGGGCCCGCGCATGGGCATCGTCTACAACGTCGGCGCCATCACGGCCTACGTCCTCTCGGGCTTCGTCGCGGACGCGATGGGGCGGCGGCCCTTCCTGATCCTGACCTATGCCGGCTGCATCGGGACGTCGCTCGCCTGCTACCTGTGGACGGGGAGTCTGACGGTCTTCATGGGGCTCGCCTTCCTGAACGGGTTCTTCACGCTGGGCTTCGCCTTCTCGTGGATGGCGATCTACCTCGTGGAGCTGTTCACCCCGGCGGTGCGGGCGACGGCGGCGAGCGTCGTGTTCAACGGGGCGCGGCTCGTCGCCTGGATCTTCCCGGTCATCGCCGGGCAGATCGTCACCTCCTTCGGCGGCGTCGCGGGGGCGGCGCTCACGATGTCGAGCGTCTACGTGATCGGGCTGATCGTGCCGTGGTTCATGCCGGAGACCACCGGCCAGCCGCTGCCGGAGTGAGCCAAACCCCTCTCCCCGCCTGCGGGGAGAGGGGGAAGACCCGCCCGTCCTAATCCTCGTCGTCGTCCTCGTCCTGATGACGGCCCTTGAGCTTGGCGAAGACGGAATCCGCGTCGAGCCGCTCGTCCCGGCCGCCGCGGCGGTCGTCCTCGTCGGGCTCCGGCTCGCGCTGGGTCGAGACCTCGGTCGGCAGGAGCGAGGCGCCGCCCTCGGCCGCCAGCGCCGCCGGACGGTCGGCCGCCGCCTTCTGCACCTCGAAGTCGAGGTTGATCTGGGTAGTGAGGCCGAGCGTCACCGGATCGAGGGGCTGCAGCGAGCCCGAGTTCCAGTGGGTGCGCTCGCGGATCTGCTGGATCGTCGACTTCGTCGTGCCGACGAGGCGGATGATCTGCGCGTCCTTCAATTCGGGGTGGTTGCGCAGCAGCCAGAGGATGGCGTTCGGCCGGTCCTGGCGGCGGGAGAGGGGCGTGTAGCGCGGCCCCTTGGTGGTGCGCTTGACCTCGGGCAGCTTCACCTTCGAGACGGCGGGCTTGAGCCGGTAGTGCGGCGCCTTCTGCGCCTTCTCGATCTCGTCGCGGGTGAGCTGGTTGGTGGTGATCGGATCGAGGCCCTTGATGCCGGCCGCGACCTCGCCGTCGGCGATGCCCTTCACCTCCAACGGGTGCAGCTTGCAGAACTCGGCGATCTGCTCGAACGAGAGCGAGGTGTTGTCGACCAGCCAGACGGCGGTCGCCTTGGGCATCAGCGGACCCTGGGACATCTCTTCACGCGGCTCCAACTCGGCGGAACGGTCGGGCCGGACGTCGGTCCGCGGGCTCCGGATGGACGATCCCGGAGAAAACCCGTCTCACGCTGCAAATGGGGGATGACCGACTATAGGCGGCGGCGCGGGGGGGCGCAATCACCGTCAGGGCCAGCGATCCATCTCGCGCGCCGAGCGCGGCACGGCGCCCCCTTCCCGAGGGCCGGACTCCGCCGTTCACCATCCGCTTACGCGAATGCATCAAAGTCTACCAATTGCATTCACCCAAACGTCGGTGCGGATCGTGAAGCTCGGAATCAGATCAAAACTCCTCCTGATGACCGTGGCTGCCCTATTCGGCATCCTGGTGGTCGCAGGAACCGGTCTCTGGACCTTGAGCGGCCAGGTCGAGAAGGGCCGGATGGCCAAGACCCACGATCTCGCGGACACCGCCTGGGGCGTGGTGGCGCAGTTCGAGGCCGAGGAGAAGGCCGGGCGCATGACCCGCGACCAAGCGCAGGCCGCCGCGATCCGCGCGGTGAAGGCGCTGCGCTACGACGGCAAGGAGTACTTCTGGATCAACGACATGCAGCCGCGCATGATCGCCCATCCGATGAAGCCGGACCTGGAGGGCCGCGACCTCGGCGAGATGAAGGACCCGACCGGCAAGCGCCTGTTCTCGGATTTCGTCGCCATCGTGAAGCAGAAGGGCGAGGGCTTCGTCGATTACCTGTGGCCGAAGCCCGGCGCCGACGCCCCCGTGCCGAAGATCTCCTACGTGCGCGGCTTCGCGCCCTGGGGCTGGATCATCGGCACCGGCATCTACGCGGACGACACGGCCGCGATCCTGCGGCAGGCGGCGATCAAGGACAGCATCGGGATCCTCGTGGTCGTCGCGTTGATCGGCCTCGTCGCCACCCTGATCGGCCGCTCGGTGACGCGGCCCCTGCGCGCGCTCGACGCCGCCATGCGCCGCCTCGCGGCGGGGGACGTCCAGGTTGCCGTGCCGGCCCGGGACCGGCGCGACGAGATCAGCGACATGGCCGGCGCCGTGCAGGTGTTCAAGGAGGCCCTCGTCGCCAAGGCCGAGGCGGACGAGCAGCTCGCCGCCTCGGCGGACGGCTCGGCCCGCCGGGCCGCGACCCTCGACGGGCTGACCCGCCGGTTCGAGGGGCAGGTCGGCGCCCTCAGCCGCGACCTCGCGGGGGCGGCGACGCAGCTGGAGGCCACCGCCGGAGCGATGACCGACACCGCCGCCCGGACCACCGACCGCTCCGGCGTGGTCGCCGAGCAGGCGCACGAGACCACCGGCAACGTCCAAGCCGCCGCCGCCGCGACGGAGGAGATGTCCGCCTCCGTCCAGGAGATCGCCGGGCAGGTGCAGCGCACCTCCGAGATCGCCGTGCGCGCGACGGAGAGCGCCCGGGCCGGCGAGGCCACGGTGCGCTCCCTGGCGCAGGGCACCGAGCGGATCGGCGACGTCGTCGCCCTCATCGCCTCCATCGCCGCGCAGACCAACCTTCTCGCCCTCAATGCGACGATCGAGGCGGCTCGCGCCGGCGCCGCGGGCCGTGGGTTCGCAGTGGTGGCGGCCGAGGTCAAGGAACTCGCGGGCCAGACCGCGCGGGCGACGGAGGAGATCTCCAGTCAGATCGGTCGCATCCAGGGCTCGACCGGCGAGGCCGTGGGCGCCATCGGCAACCTCGGCGAGACCATCGAGGAGATGCGCATCATCGCCGTCGGCGTCGCCGCCGCGATGGAGGAGCAGAGCGCGGCGATCCACGAGATCGTCCGCAGCGTGGCGAACGCGGCCGTCGGCGCACAGACCGTCTCCGCCGAGATCGCCGACGTACGCATGGGCGCCGATCAGACCGGCCACGCCTCCCGCGAGGTCCTGGCCGCCGCCCGCGGTCTGTCCCAGGGTTCGGACGACCTCGACCGGGCGGTGAAGGGCTTTCTGGCCGAGGTGAAGGCGGCCTGAGGCGCGCTTGTCCCTGCACCGGGAGGGGGGCGCCGGCCTCCCTGTCGGTGGGCGTGGGGCGCCCTCGAGCGCGGCGGCCCGGCCTTTGTCGGGATCGGATTTTCGCCGGCTCGCTCTCATGCGGCCGCCGAAACGCTGTTAGACTCGATGGGATGACACGCGCCCATTCCCACCTCTGGCCAGGGGTGCCGCTGGCACTCGTTTCGGCCGTCTTGTTCGGTGCCTCTGCTCCGTTCGCGAAGCTTCTGCTCGGCACCGTCTCGCCGCAACTGCTTGCCGGGCTTCTCTACCTAGGCGCGGGCATCGGCCTGGCAATCGTGCATGTCAGCCGAGCTGCCCTTGGCGTTCCGGCCCAGGAAGCTCCTCTACGCCGGCATGATCTGCCGTGGTTGGCGGCGGTGGTGGTGTCGGGGGGCTTGGCCGGGCCGTTCCTGCTGATGCTGGGGCTGGCCCGCAGCTCTGCCACCTCCGGCTCGCTGCTGCTCAACCTCGAAGGGCTGGCCACCATGCTCATCGCGTGGGGGGTGTTCATGGAAAATGTCGATCGCCGGCTGATGCTGGGTGCGTTCGCCATCCTCGTGGGCGCGGTCGTGTTGTCATGGAACGGTGAGGGCGTGCGCCTCGATGCGGGCGCGGCGTTGATCGCCGCCGCCTGTCTGGCCTGGGGCATCGACAACAACCTAACCCGCAAGCTCTCCTCGGCCGATCCGGTCCTCACCGCTACGATCAAGGGGGTGGTTGCGGGCAGCGTCAACGTCGCTCTGGCGCTGATGCGGGGTGCGGCCATGCCCTCCGGGGCGACGGTCGGCGCCGCGGCCGTGGTCGGCTTCCTCGGCGTCGGGGTAAGCCTCGTGCTGTTCATGCTGGCGCTGCGCCACCTCGGGGCGGCGCGCACCGGGGCCTACTTCGCGCTGGCCCCGTTCATCGGCGCCGTGATCGCCGTCGGGCTCCTGGGCGAGCCCGTGACGGGGCCGCTCGTCGCGGCCGGCGCCCTGATGGGCGTGGGCCTGTGGCTGCACCTCGCGGAGCGCCATGAGCACGAGCACCTCCACGAGGCGATGGAGCACGAGCATGTCCACGTCCACGACGAGCACCATCGGCACCATCACGACGGGCCGGTGACGGAGCCTCACTCGCACTGGCATCGCCACGAGCCGCTGAGGCACACCCATCCACACTACCCCGACCTCCACCATCAGCACGGCCATGCCTGAAGGGGCGCGGCCCTCATGCATTGATCCAGACGGAGGCATCAGCCGAGTCTGGAAAAATTGATGCAAAACCAAAGAACTAGTGCTCACTCGCATGAACGAAGTGAATGCGTCAGAGCACGAGGGTCGCTTTCAGGAAGTGCCGAGGGCGGTCGGCACGGCTGCGTGAGAAGCGCGATCCGCCGCCCGCACCCGCACGCCCGCCGCCTGCCCGGATCGGAGCGGCCGGGTCACAGCCCGTCCGCAAACCCCGCCACGATTCGCGAGAATTCCGGCGTGCGCAGGTAGCCGTAGGACTTGTGGGTGTTCTCGTGCCCGTCCGGAGCGCGGTAGGCGTTGATCACCGGCACGTCGCGGATGCGCACCCCCGATTCGTTCGGCGCGAAGGCTGCGGCCAGATCCTCGCCCACGGTGGCGATGTCGTGGCGGTCCATCAGGTTGTGCCACGCCGCCACGGACCGGGGCAGGCACAGGTCGCCGTGCTCCTCGGTGAGCGTCTGCTTGACTTCCGCGAGACCTAGCGGTGAGCCGAGGGTGACGAGGGTGACGGGCCCGGCCACGGAGCCGTCCCGTTCGGCCAAGCGCAGCACGTCGTAGGCGATCAGCCCGCCCATGGAATGGGCCGCCAGCAGCAGCGGGCCTTGCCCGTGGCGGCCGAGCGCCTCGCGCAGCCGGGCGCGGGCGGCGTCCCGGAAGGCGTCGTCGTCATGGTAGCCCCAGAGGTCGTCGAGGCGGTATTCGAGGATCACGTCGTCCACCGGGGTGAGACCTACCGCTTCCTGGAGGGTGGCGAGGCCGCGATAGATCCGGTCGGTGAGGGTCGGCGCCCGCCGGGCCGGCTCGCCGGCGGGGGAGGGGAACGGCCCCAGGCCGGTATCCGGGACATAGGGCTCGCGGTTGTCCCCGGCACGCAGGGGTTCGGGATGGCGCAGGTCCGCCCAGTAGACGAAATCGAGGGAGACCGGGTCGTCGCGGCCGAGGTTGCGGCGCAGGCCCTCGCGGATCGCGTCGGTCCACCAGCCCGCCTTCCCCTCGCGGGGCGGCTTGTTGGCGAGGCCGTGAATTCCGACGATGGATTGGGGGATGGCCGCCTCCCACGGCTTGGCCGTGAGGGAGTGAATCTAGATCGGAATGTCGCAGGTGCGACTGCGACAAAAGTCCAACGGAATCAGTCGAACAGGCTGGAAACGCTCGACTCGGTGGCCGTCCGGCCGATCGCCTCGCCGAGCAGCGGCGCGATCGACATCACCCGGATGTTGCGGGCGAGCTTCACGGCCTGGGTCGGCTGGATCGAATCGGTGATGACCAGCTCCTTCATCCGCGAGGCGGCGATGCGCGAGACCGCGCCGCCCGAGAGCACCCCGTGGGTGATGTAGGCCGACACGTCCTTGGCGCCGGCGTTGAGCAGGGCCTCGGCGGCGTTCACCAGGGTGCCGCCGGAATCGACGATGTCGTCCACGAGGATGCAGGACCGGCCGCGCACGTCGCCGATGATGTTCATCACCTCGGACTCGCCGGGCCGCTCCCGGCGCTTGTCCACGATGGCCAGCGGCGCGTCGATGCGCTTGGCGACGACCCGGGCGCGGACCACGCCGCCGACATCCGGCGAGACCACCATCCGGTCCTCGGGGGGCATCCGCTCCTTGATGTCGCGCACCATGACGGGGGCGGCGAACAGGTTGTCGGTCGGGATGTCGAAGAAGCCCTGGATCTGGCCGGCATGCAGGTCGAGGGTGAGCACCCGGTCCGCCCCCGCCTCGGTGATGAGGTTGGCGACGAGCTTGGCCGAGATCGGGGTCCGGCCGGAGGTGCGCCGGTCCTGCCGGGCGTAGCCGAAATCGGGGATCACCGCCGTGATGCGCCGCGCCGACGACCGGCGCGCGGCGTCGATCATGATCAGCAGTTCCATCAGGTGGTCGTTGGCCGGGAAGGAGGTCGACTGGACGATGAACACGTCCTCGCCGCGGACATTCTCCTGCAGCTCGACGAAGATCTCCATGTCGGCGAAGCGGCGGACCATGCACTTGGCCAGCGGCAGTTCGAGATAAGCGGCAATGGCCTCGGCCAAGGGCCGGCTCGCATTGCCGGCGATGATCTTGATCGAGGACTTCATGCTTTCCCGTCCGTAGGCGGCCCGCATCACAGGCGAGGCCGCGACCTCCGCCCCACGATGACCGGGGCAGATCCATGACGGGTGAGGCTCATATCAGCGGGGACCAAGTGTCACAATGCCTTCTTGCGTCCCGCGCACAGGGCGAGGGCGCCGGGGGCCTGGAGTTCCCCGTTCGCCGGGACGTGCCCTCGAGACTTGGCTTCGAGACTTGGCCTCAGACCGGCTGCGGCTCGAGTAGGCGGTGCAGGTGGACCACGAAGTAGCGGGTCTGGGCGCTGTCCACCGTGGCCTGCGCCTTGGCCCGCCACGCCGCCTGGGCGGAGGCGTAGTCCGGATAGATCCCGACGATGTCGAGGCCCTTCACGTCGCGGAAGCGGACTCCGTCGAGATTCTCGAGCTCGCCGCCGAACACGAGGTGGAGCCGCTGGTCGCTCTCGATCGTCGTGGCCATGATCTCTCCTGCCGTGCCCGGCGCGGACCGATTCGGGTGGGTTGAACGGAGCCGGGTGCCGCCTTGCGGTCGCAGACCGCGCCGGAGGCGTCAAGCCTCCGGTTGGGGGCGAGGACACCGCGCCGGGCCGTGCTAATCAGGCGCCATGAAGCGCCGTCTCCCGCGTTCCGCCGCCGCCCTCCTCGCCTGCGCCGCGTGGGCGATCCCGGCCGCCGCCCCGTCCCGGGCTCAGCCGGTCACCAAGCTCCGGCCCGCCGAGAAACCGGCGGAGAAGCCGTCCCGCCCGCCCCTTCCGGCGGCGCCGGTGATCGGCTGCCCGTCCCTCGCCAACTACCGGATGCTGATGCATGCTGGACAGGCGGCGGCGGCCCAGCTGGCCGATCCGAAGGCGGACCATCTCGGCTGCGCCTCCCTGCCCCGTAGCCGCGTCGGCACCGTCGTGGACAGGGTCACCCTCGGAGGCCACAGCTACGATTGCGCGGCCGTGAAGGACACCACCACCTGCCACTGGGTCGAGGCGGGCACGCTCCCGGCGGCCGGGGAGGAAGGTTGGCGATAGTCCCGCGTCGGACATCACTCTTGGCCAAACGCTTGGCCAAGCGATTCTCGGGCAGGTGATTCTCGGGCAGGCGAGGCGCGGGGTCGTCTCCGGGGGAGACGGCCCGGCGGGTCACCGGAGGTAGCCCCAGGCCCGCAGATCCCGCTCCACCTCGGTTCGGAGGGCCCCGAGGGGATTGTCGTTCTCGGCGGCGGACGGGCTCACGGGCCGCATCGGCGCCAACTCCGCCCGGCGCAGCGGCGCGGGCGCCTCGGCCGAGGGGCTATCGGGCAGGAGAGAACCCGGACGGGGGCTGCCGACGGGAAGCCGTCCGGCGATCTTGGGGATGACCCGCTGCGCCACCGAGAGCGCGGCCGAGAGGAGGGGCCTGCCGACGACCATCACGACGCTTCCTCTCCGGGGATTTCCCGGAGGACGAGGCCGGTGCAAAGCCGCCTGCAGCGGCGGGGCGCCATGAGCCCGGTCCGGCGGACGGGATCGATGGCGGAAGCGGATGGGAATCGAACCCACCGTACGCTGTTGGCGTACCGCTGGTTTTGAAGACCAGGAGGGCCACCAGGCCCCGTTCGCCTCCATCGACGGGCCTAGGCGCGCGTCCGGGGCCGGTCAAGCGGCAGGGCCGCACGGGCGGTCGAGAGCGTCAGTCGGACGCAGGACGAATTCGCATGACTTTCGACCGGCCCGACGGGTATCGCCTCGGCCCGGATTCGTATTAATTCCGCCACACTGTTGTGGCCCTGCACCAGTCATGCCTTTCCTCAGCCGTTCGAGGAGCGCCGCGCCCCCGCCCGAGGGGACCTCGGTCTCCTCCGACCAGACCATCACCGGGATCCCGCCCGGCGCGGATTCTCCGGCCGCCGACGGGACGCCGCCGGCCGAAGCTCCCCTCGCGGAGTCGCTGAAGCCGGGGCCGCGCGGACCCGGCTGGATCGGCGCCGCCGTGGTCGTCACGGCGCTGGTCTGCGCGCTGACCACCTTCCTGATCCTGGCGGGCGTGATCCGGGTGACCCCGACCCCGACCTACGGGATCACCCTGCTCGCCATCAACGTCACCCTGGTGCTCGGGCTCGTGGTGGTCATCGCCTGGGAGGCGCGGGTGTTCCTGCACGCGCGGCGCGCCAACGCGGCGGTGGCGCGCCTGCATTCGCGCATCGTCGGCCTGTTCTCGCTGATCGCGATCCTGCCGACGATCCTGCTCGCCGTGGTGGCCTCGGTGACCATCGACCGGGGCCTGTCCCTCGGCTTCACCGACCGGGTGCGCGACGTGGTGCTGAAATCCGTCGAGGTGGCCGACGCCTACCAGGAGAACCAGTGCCAGTCCCTGGCGCGGGAGATCCGCATCCTCAACGACGACCTCACGAGGGCGCGGCCGAACTTCGACGTCAACCGGGGCTGGTTCGAGACCTTCCTGACCACGCGGGCGACCAATCTCGGCCTGCCGGTGGCGCAGATCATGCGCGGGCCGACCGACGTGGTGGCGCGCGCCAACATCGACGTCCTGAAGCAGGTGCGCCTGCCCTCGGCCGCCGCCTTCGAGGATGCGGGCAAGTCGACCGATCCGATCTGCCTCCTGCCCTCCGAGGGCCGGGTCTTCGCCGCCCTGCTGCGCATGCCCGCCTACGACGACGCGGTGCTGATGGTGCAGCGGGAGGTGAACCCGCTCGCCATCGAATTCCCCGGCGTGTCCCGCGCGGCCGCCGCCGAGTACCTGACCTACGATTCGCTCCGCCGCTCGATCCAGATCACCTTCGCCGTGGTGTTCGTGCTGATCGCGCTCATCGCGCTCCTCTCGGCGATCTGGTTCGGGCTCAACTTCGCCAACCGCTTCGTGGCGCCGATCCGCCGTCTCATCAACGCGGCCGACCAAGTGGCCTCGGGCAACTTCTACGCCCAGGTGCCCACCAAGAAGACCAGCGGCGACCTCGCGAGCCTCGGCGAGAGCTTCAACAAGATGACCCAGGAGTTGCGCCGCCAGAATGCCGGGCTGACGGCGGCGAGCGACCTGATCGACGCCCGCCGGCGCTTCACCGAGGCGGTGCTGTCGGGCGTCTCCCCCGGCGTGATCGGCCTCGACGCGGGGGGCTTCGTCACCATCGCCAACCCCGCCGCCGAGCGGATGCTCGACCTCGGCAGCGACCGTTTGGTCGGCCGGTCCCTGGCGGAGGCCGTGCCCGAATTGGCCCCGGTGCTGGCCGAGGGCGAGGCCCGCCAGCGGGCGGTGCAGCAGCAGATCCAGCTCACCCGCACCCGGGGCGAGCGCAAGGAGGAGCGCACCGTCACGGTGCGGGTGACGGGCGAGCAGGCGCCGGGCGGGGCGCGCGGCGCCGTGGTGACGCTCGACGACATCACCGACCTCGTCCAGGCCCAGCGCCGCGCCGCCTGGGCCGATGTCGCCCGCCGCATCGCGCACGAGATCAAGAACCCGCTCACCCCGATCCAGCTCTCGGCGGAGCGCATCCGGCGCAAGTACGGCAAGGTCATCGTCACCGACCGGGAGGTGTTCGACCAGTGCACGGCGACGATCGTGCGCCATGTCGGCGACATCAGGCGCATGGTCGATGAGTTCTCGGCCTTCGCCCGGATGCCGAAACCCGCCATCGCCCCCAACGATCTCACCGAGATCGCCAAGCAGAACCTCTTCATGATGCGTGTGGCGCACCCGGACATCGACTTCGCCTTCTCCGCCGAGGGCGGCGCGGGCGCGTCGGAAAAGATCGTGGCGGCCTTCGACATCCGGCTCTTGAGCCAAGTGATCACCAACATCGTCAAGAATGCGGTCGAGGCGGTGGCCGAGGTGCCGGCGGACGTGCTCGGCAAGGGCAAGATCGCCCTGGGGCTCGCCGTCGAGGACGGGTTCGCGGTGATCACGGTGACGGATAACGGGAAAGGTTTCCCCGCCGAGGGGCGCCAGCGGCTGTTGGAGCCCTACATGACCACCCGCGAGGGCGGCACGGGGCTCGGGCTTGCCATCGTCAGCAAGGTGCTCGAGGAGCACGGCGGCGGCATCGCCCTCAACGACAACCCCGCCGGTCGCGGCGGGCAGGTGCGGATGCGTGTCCCGCGCGAGGCGGCGCCGGACACGGGCACCGGAGCGGCCGGAGCCGCCCCGGCTTCGGGGGGATCCCCGTCCACGCCAGAGGAGAAGGGCGCCGCACCGACGGCCCCCCGGATCGCGGAGATGCAGGCATGAGCGCCGATATTCTGATCGTCGATGACGAGGCCGACATCCGCGACCTCGTCGCCGGCATTCTCGAAGACGAGGGCCACCGCTGCCGCACGGCGGGCGGTTCGGACGAGGCGCTGAGCGCCATCGAATCGCGGCGCCCGCACCTCGTCTTCCTCGACATCTGGCTACAGGGCTCGCGCCTCGACGGGCTGCAGGTGCTGGACCTGATCAAGGCCGCCCATCCCGACCTGCCGGTGGTGATGATCTCGGGGCACGGCAACATCGAGACCGCCGTCTCGGCGATCAAGGCGGGCGCCTACGACTTCATCGAGAAGCCGTTCAAGGCCGACCGGCTGATCCTCGTGGCCGAGCGGGCGCTGGAGGCCTCCCGCCTCAAGCGCGAGGTCCGCGACCTCAAGGCCCGCTCCGGGGCCGCCGACCAGATCGTGGGCTCCTCGCTGGCCGTGAACCAGCTGCGCCAGACCATCGAGCGCGTGGCGCCGACGAACGCGCGGGTGATGATCACCGGGGCGCTGGGCGCGGGCAAGGAACTCGCCGCGCGGACCCTTCACCGGGCCTCGGCGCGGGCGAGCGGCCCCTTCGTGCTCCTGAACGCCGCCGCCATCCTTCCCGAGACGATGGAGGCCGAGCTGTTCGGCGTCGAGGGCGAGAACGGGCGCCGGGTCGGCGCCCTGGAGGAGGCCCACGGCGGCACCCTCTACCTCGACGAGGTGGCCGACATGCCCCGGGAGACGCAAGGCCGGATCCTGCGCGTCCTCGTGGACCAGAACTTCCAGCGGGTCGGGGGCACCACACGGGTGCACGTGGACGTGCGCATCATCTCCTCCTCCTCCCGCGACCTGCAGGAGGAGATCGCGGAAGGGCGCTTCCGCGAGGATCTGTTCCACCGGCTGAACGTCGTGCCCGTGCGCGTGCCGGGCCTCTCCGAGCGACGCGAGGACGTGCCGGAGCTGATCCGCTTCTTCATGGACAACATCTCGTCCCAGACGGGTCTGCCCAAGCGCGTGATCGCCGAGGACGCCATGGCGGTGCTCCAGTCGCACAACTGGCCGGGCAACATCCGCCAGCTCAAGAACAACGTCGAACGCCTGATGATCCTCACCCAGGCCGACCCGGACCAGGAGGTCACCTCGGAGATGCTTCCCTCCGAGATCGGCGCCCTGGTGCCCACCACCCCGGCGGGCGCGGGCGGCGAGAAGCTGATGAGCCTCGCCCTCCGGGAGGCCCGGGAGATCTTCGAGCGCGAGTATCTGGTGGCGCAGATCGCCCGGTTCTCGGGCAACATCTCGCGCACCGCCGAATTCATCGGCATGGAGCGCTCGGCGCTCCACCGGAAGCTCAAGTCCCTGGGAATCGGGCCGTAGGCGACGGCGGGGAATGAGAGGACCGCCGTTCCGTCACGCCCCCGGCCGGAACGGCCCTTGCTTCGCAGCCGTCTTTGGACTGCAAATGCTTTATACAGCGCCGCCCCCGGGAACTCGGACATCCCGCCGGGCGGCACCTCATCCTGGCGCGGGTCGCCCCGCCGGGACAACAAACAGGCGAAGAAAATGGCCGGCGAGCGCGCACAGAACCTTCAGGACACCTTCCTCAATCACGTCCGCAAGAACAAGATCCCGCTGACGATCTTCCTCGTCAACGGCGTTAAACTGCAAGGCGTCGTGACGTGGTTCGACAACTTCTGCGTGCTGCTGCGCCGGGATGGCCATTCGCAGCTCGTCTACAAGCACGCGATCTCGACGATCATGCCCGGCCACCCGGTGCAGCTGTTCGAGCCGGACGAGACCGCCGAGAAGGCGTGACGTGATTTCCCCTCTCCCCGCCTTCGGGGAGAGGGCTTCGGCGACCACGGACCTCGGGCTTGCCCGAGATCCGCTCCACTTTGCCCAAGTCGGGCAGGCCCGACTTGGGATGTCGGCGCGGCGAGGCGGCAGCCGACGGTGAGGGGGTTCGCCGAACGAGACTCTTCCGGCGCGCCCCCTCACCGCCGCTTCGGCTGCGCCTCCGCTTCCCGCAGGCACGACGAGGTGCAAACGGGCCTCTCCCCGCAAGACGGGGAGAGGGGATACCGTTGGCATTGCCCGCCGCCGCGCCCATATGAGCCTCGCCCCCACGAACACGAACCGGCGAGCGCCCCCACTTTATGAGCGAACCTCAAACCTCGGGTGAGGCCCGCCTCCGGGCCCACGCGGCGCCCGAGGGCGAGATCGCCGCCTCGACCCGGACCCTGGTGATCGGCCCCTATCTCGCCCGCGCGGCGCAGGCCTTCGGCCGGGTGGCCCCGCCGACCCGTTCCGCCGAGGCGCGGCTCGACGAGGCGACCGGCCTCGCCGCCGCCATCGAGCTCGACGTCGTCCAGAGCCTGCCGATCACCCTGCCGCGCATCCGGCCCTCCACCTATCTCGGCAAGGGCCGCGTCGAGGAGATCGCCCTCCACATCAAGGCCGAGGAGATCGGCCTCGTGGTGGTGGATTGCGCCCTCTCGCCCGTGCAGCAGCGCAACCTCGAGAAGGCCTGGGGCGCCAAGGTCATCGACCGCACCGGCCTGATCCTGGAGATCTTCGGCCGCCGCGCCTCCACCCGCGAGGGCACGCTGCAGGTCGAGCACGCGCATCTCGCCTACCAGAAATCGCGCCTCGTCCGGTCCTGGACCCACTTGGAGCGCCAGCGCGGCGGCTTCGGCTTCCTCGGCGGCCCCGGCGAGACCCAGATCGAGGCCGACCGGCGGATGATCCAGGAGCGCATGACCCGCATCGAGCGCGACCTCGACACCGTCGTGCGCACCCGCGGCCTGCACCGGCAGAGCCGGGCGCGGGTGCCGTACCCGATCGTGGCGCTGGTCGGCTACACCAATGCCGGCAAGTCGACCCTGTTCAACGCCCTGACCAAGGCCGAGGTCACGGCCAAGGACATGCTGTTCGCCACCCTCGCCCCGACCGCCCGGGCGACGAAGCTCCCCCACGGCGCGACCGTGATCCTCTCGGACACGGTGGGCTTCATCTCCGACCTGCCGACCCCGCTCATCGCCGCCTTCCGGGCGACCCTGGAGGGACGCCATCGAGGCCGACGTGCTGCTCCATGTCCGTGACGTGAGCCACGAGGATGCGGAGGCCCAGGCCGAGGATGTCGGCGAGGTTCTGCGCGAACTCGGCATCGATACCGCCGACGGGCGGCTCATCGAGGTGTGGAACAAGCTCGACCTGCTGGACGAGGCCGAGCGCACCCGGCTCGCCAACCTCACGGGCCAGGGCACGGTCCGCAACGACCGCGACAGCGACACGCCGATCCTCGTCTCGGCGCTCACGGGGGAGGGGCTGTCCGCCCTCACCAGCCGGATCGAGGCGCGGATCGCCAAATCGCGCACGAGCTTCGCCGTCACCCTGCCGCCGGAGGACGGGGCCGCCCTCCACTGGCTCTACGAGAACGCCGAGATCCTCGACCGGCGGACCGAGGCCGACGGGACGCTCCACCTCGCCGTGCGCGTCGCGCCGGAGAAGGAGCCGCGCTTCCTCAACCGCTTCGCGGGGGCCCGGCGCCTCGGCCGAACCGGGTGAGCCGGATGGCGCCCGCCGCGCAGAGGGACACCGACGACACGCAAGCCCTGCAGGTGATGCAGCAGGGCGGCGGCCCCCGACTCATCGCCCTGCGGATCGTCATCATCCTCGTGCTGCTGATGGCGGCCCAGGCCTATGACGGCTCGCTGCATACGCTCAGCCACTGGATCATCCTCGGCCTGTACGGCCTCGGCGCCGCGTGGTTCGGCTGGCGCGAGAGCCGGGGCCCGCCGATGACGCCGGGCCATGCCTGGACCGGGACGGGCCTCAACGCCCTGCTCGCGGTCTACGTCATCGTGGAGCACATGATGGCCGGGGGCGGCACGGGGGAGGGCGCCGACGCGGTGAGCCGCCTGCCGGCCTACCTGCTCCTGCTGCAGACCGGCCTGACGATGCAGGTGTCCCACACCCTGCTGTTCTGCGGCCTCGTCACGGGGAGCTGGGTGGCGGCCCTGCTCGCGGGCTTCGCCGTCCCGGGCCTGTTCCCCAGCTTCGACTCCGACGCCGCGATGCAGGTCATCGGGTTGGCGACCTTCGTGGCGACGGGCCTCCTGGTGGTCGACGGCGTGACGCGCCTGCGCCGGGCGGTCGACCGCACCCTGGTGGTGGAGCGGGAGCGGGGTCGCCTCGCCCGCTTCGTCCCCGGCCCCGTCGCCCGGGATCTCGCCGCCGATGCCCTGGGCCTGCACCGCCGGCACGCCTGCCTGCTGATTCTCGACATCCGGGGCTTCTCGGCCCTGAGCCAGCGGCATCAGCCGGAGGAGATGGTGGCGGCGCTGATGGCCGTGCGCGGCGAGGCGCAGGCCGCCGTGGCGGCGCAGGGCGGGATCGTCGACAAGTATATCGGCGACGCGGTCCTGGCGCAGTTCATCACCGGCAAGCCGGAGGACCAAGCCCGGGCGGCCGCGACCTGCGCCTTCGACATCCAGGCCCGCCTCGCCCGCATCAACGGCGCGCGCGAGGCCGCCGGGCTGTTCCCGATCCGCACCGCCACGGCGATCCATGCCGGTCCCCTCCTCGTCGGCGTGTTCGATGACGGGGTGAGGGCCGAGTACACGGTGCTCGGGCCGGCGATGAACATGCTGGCCCGCATCGAGGTCCGCGCCAAGGCCGCCGACCTCGCCATCGCCGCCTCAAAGGAGATCGTGACCCTCCTCGGCGGCCCCCTGCGGGAGCCCTTCAGGCCCCGCCTCGTTCCCGGCACGGCCAGCGAGGGCCAGGGCGACCTCTACGCCCTCGACATCCCCCATCAGGCCGCCCCGGCCCCGGAACGGGAGCCGGTGGCCTGAGGGATCGTCACCACTTGTAGCTCAGGCTCGCCAGCACCCGCCGGGCGTCGCCGTAGAAGCACGAGTTGAAGCTTTGGCACGAGGAGACGTAGCGGCGGTCGCCGATGTTCGTGGCGGTGACGGCGAGCCGCCAGTGGTCCCAGTTGTAATGGACCTGCGCGTCGAACAGCACGTAGTCGGGCACCCGCAGGGTGTTGGCCACGTCCGCGAACGAGCTGCCGACGTAGCGCACGCCGCCGCCGAAGCCGAAACCACGCAGCTCGCCCACGGGAATCGTGTAGTCGAAGAAGGCGTTGGCGAAGTTCTCCGGCACGTTCACCGGCACCTTGCCGAGGATGTCGGCGCCGCCGCGCTCGTTGGTCAGACCGTAGATCGTGTAGGAGGCGGCGACGTCGAGGCCCTCGAACACGTTGGCCACCAGCTGCGCCTCGAAGCCCGTGGAGCGCACCTCGCCGACCTGCGTCTGGAAGATCGTGTTCAGCGGGTTGGGGGTGAGCACGTTGTTGCGGTGGATGTCGAAGCCCGCCAGCGTCAGGAAATAGCCCTGGCCGGGCGGCTCGAACTTGACGCCGCCCTCGATCTGCGTGCCGGTCTCCGGCTTGAAGGTGGTGCCGGTGAAGCTGGTGCCGATCAGCGGCTGGAACGAGGTCGCGTACATGACATAGGGGGCGAGCCCGAAGTCGAAGTTGTAGATCAGCGCCGTGCGGTAGGTGGTGCCGGCGTCGCTCCGGCCGGCATTGTTGAGCCCGTTGTTGAGCTTGTCGGTCACCCGGTTGTCGGCGAAGTCCTGGCGGCCGCCGAGGATCAGGGTCAGCTCCGGGGTGAGCTTGATCTGGTCCTGGAGGTAGATCCCGAGCTGCTGAAAATTGTTGGAGTTGATGAGGTACGGCGCCGGGGTGTTCGCGATCCCCGTATAGGCCGGCGTGACGATGTTCAGGTCCGGGGCCGGGAAGGCGGAGGCCTGATTGTCGGTGAGGCGGTAGTTCTTGTAGTCGAGCCCCATCAGCAGGTCGTGGCGGAAGTAGCCATCTGAGAAGCGGGCCTCGCCCTGGTTGTCGACCTGGAAGAGGTTGACCCGCGCATGGTCGCGGAACCGGTAGCGGGCGAGCTGGGTCTGCGTCGCATCGCCGACGGCGTAGCCGAGCTGGCCGATGTCGGAATTCTGGAAGCTCTCGCCGAACGAATAGCGCAGGTTCTGGCGGAAGGCCCAGGTCTCGTCGAAGACGTGCTCGAACTCGTAGCCGATGAAGGCCTGGTCGCGCTGGTAGGTGTTGAAGCCGGCATCGCCCACGTTGAGCGAGCGCGGGATGCGCAGGCCGAGCACGGTCGGCCGCGCCGTACCGTAATAGGGCAGGAAGTTCGCCGTCACCGCCGTGTTGTCGCGCTGAACCGAGGTGAGGACGGTGAGCGTCGTCGCCCCGTCCGGCCGATAGGTCACGCTCGGAGCGCTGGAGAAGCTGTTGTCGGGCGCGCCGTCGACCTGCGTGCCGCCCATCCGGCCGTAGCCGGTGACGCGGTAGGACCAATGGCGCTCCGGATCCACCGGACCGCCGAAATCGAAGGCCGCGTAGCGCTGGTCGAACGAGCCGCCGCCGACCTCGACATAGCCGAACGGTTCGGCGGTCGGCCGCTTGCTCACTTGGTTGACGATGCCGCCCGGCGAGCCCGCGCCGAACAGCACCGCCGCCGGGCCGCGCAGGATCTCGATGCGCTCCAGGTTGAACGTGTTCACGTTGAAATAGCCGAAGCCGTAATTCAGCGTTTGCAGCCCGTCCCGGTAGATGCCGTAATCGCTGACATTGAACCCGCGCAGGTAGATGGAGGTGTTGCGCGTGTCGAAGCCGAAGGTGCCGGAGTAGGCACCGGCCACGTACTGCGTCGCCTGGGTCAGGGTCTGGGCGTTCTGGGCGTCGATCTGCTGACGGCCGACGACCGTGATCGATTGCGGCGTCTCCACGAGGGGCGTGTTGGTCTTGGTGGCGGTGGCGGAGCGGGTCGCCACATAGCCGGCCACGGGGCCCCTGGGATTTTCCACCGCGCGGACGGGACCGCCCGGCCCCGCCACCGGCGCGGACGGGACACCGCCGCCCCGGCTCTCGACGCTCAGCTCGTCGAGACGGACGCTCGCCCCCGATTGCTGGGCCGAAGCCGCGCCCTGGAGAGCGAAGACGGACGTGCCGGCGAGGACGAGGGAGCGCAGGGCTCCCGAACGAATGCGACCGACTCTCACAAACCCGACTCCCCACGCCCTTCAGGCCAGCCGCACCCGTCCGCCGGGATCCCTCCCGGCGTCGCGGCCCTGCTGTTTAGAATAATGCTAAACTATTGCGCCAACTGCGCTTTCTGCCGCTGGGGTACGGTGTGCCAAGCGTGACCGCAAGGGGGTAACCCACGGTTGCATCGGGGCTGTGGCCAAACGAGCACGCCCCCGGCAAGGCTCCACGGTCGAGCCATCGTGATCGGAAAAGCCCGGAGATTTGGGGAGCCCGGAGCACCGTGCCTTGGGAGGTGGCGGACGAGGGCCGGATCCCCACCCCGCAGATCTGGCTGGAAAGCCCCTCGCTCCCCTCATCCTGAGGTGCGGCAACGCCGCCTCGAAGGAGGCCGAGGGTGGGAGACCGATGGCGCTTGGGCCAGGCCTCAGGCTTGGAACGTGTTACGGACCTGGCGCCGGTTGCGGCTTCACGTGCGTGGAGAGCCAGCCCATCACGGTGTCGGCGACGAGGTCGCTGTTCTTCTCGACCATGACCATGTGGCCGTTGCCCCGCACCTTCTGGTCGGCGAGGCGCAGGACGTCCGGCTTGGCGCCCGCCTGGGTGAGGAAGGCGATGGTGCAGTCGTCGTAGGCGGCATGGAAGGAGGCTTCCGCCGTCACCACCACCGCCGGGACCTTGGCGAGGTTGGGCAAGGTGTGGGCCGGGTCGCTCTGCAACCAGCAACGGACCTGCCCCTCGCCGACGGGCTTGGTCTGCTGCGTCACCACGAGATCCTCCGGGCCCTTCACCTCCGGGGCGAAGGTCAGGGGCATGCGGGTGATGCCGTAGGCGCGAGCGCGGCCCTCGCCCGTCTTCTCCCAGAAATCCTTGCCGCCCCGGACCTTCACGTCGAAGAAGGGCGGCCCGCCGGGCTCGACGGCGATATGCGCCTTCACGAGGTCGGGCCGGGCATCGGAGGCGGCCCAGCCGAACAGCGATCCCTGGCCGTGGGTGACGAGGACCACCGGACCCGTCCGGTCGAGGAGGGCGGCGAGCGCGGTGTCGACCAGATCCTCCGTCTGCTGGCTGTTGGCGAGGTACGGCACCTGGCTCGCGTAGTACTGGTCGAAGCTGGGATTGCCTTGGACCCCGGGGCCGCCGGTCCATTGGGTGTGCAGCTTGGCCTGGGGATAGAGATCGTAGACCTCCGGCGCGGTGAAGGTGCGCTCCAGCTCGCGGGTGCCGAAGCGGTCGTAGGGGCCGTAGACCTCCGGGTTGGTGCCGGAACGCCCGCGCCCGACCTGATCCACCACGTAGACCTGGTAGCCCCATTCCACGAAGCGCTGCGCCCAGCCCGAGCGGCCGTCTGGCGTGCCGAGGAAGTTGACGCCGGTCTGGGCCGTGCCGTGCACCATCACCACGGGATAGGGCTGCGTGACCTTGGCGGGGGTCCGCACCTGCACGAACATCTGGCCGACCATCACGGTCTTGTCGCCGATTTTCTGGTAGCGCCCGCCGACGAAGAAATAGCTCGACCGGGTCACCGGATCGCTCGGGGCGGGGGCGGCGGGCTCCCCGGCCGGACGCATCACCGTTCCCTGGGCGAGGATCCCACCGGCCGGGGCGGCGAGGCCGCTGGCGACCACGATCCCGAGACCCACGTTCCGCCAGACGCGACCGACCATTCGCTTCCCCCTGCCAAGCCCGATCCGTGGCCGATACCCGGAGACCGGCGGCGGCGCATCAGGGTTTCCTAACGATCGACCGTGACGTTTCGTGCGGGACGCGACGCGTCCATCGGGACGCAGCCCCGGTGCGCTGCCGCACGCGGGGCGCGGAACGCATATCAGCACCCGCATCGGCGGCATGGTGGAGCGGGCGGGAGGCCGCCATCTTCATCGGACGGCGCCGAACAGGGCACCGTTCGTCTAAGGAATTCCCGCCGTGGACCCCGAAACCGCCAAGTCCCTCGTCTCCGCAGCCCTCGTCGTCGGCATCGCGGGGTTCAGCCTCGCCTCACTGCACGCGGCGCTCAAGCAGATCGCCGAGGATCTGAAGGCCGCCCGCCGGGTGCCCGTGCGCATCCCGGTCGAGGCGAAGCGCCGGCCGGAGGCGTAAGGCCCCGGGTTCCCGAAGGGATCATCCCTTTGGCGGGGGCAGGGGGGCGCCTTGCCAGGGGCTTCACCCCTGGACACCACCGAAGGACCCGTCCTTCGGGATCCTGCTACTGTTCCCGCGCGCGCTCGCGCAGCAGGTTCTTCTGGATCTTGCCGGTCGAGGTCTTGGGCAGCTCGCCGAAGATCACGTGACGGGGGAGCTTGTACGAGGCGAGCCGCCCCCGGCACCATTGGATGAGGTCGTCGGCGGAGGCCGAGGCCCCCGGCTTCAGTTCCACGAAGGCGCAGGGGGTCTCGCCCCATTTCGGGTCAGGCCGGGCCACGACGGCGGCGCCCGCCACCGCCGGGTGCTTGAACAGGGCGTCCTCGACCTCGATCGAGGAGATGTTCTCGCCGCCGGAGATGATGATGTCCTTCGAGCGGTCCTTCAGCTGCACGTAGCCGTCGGGATGCTTGACGCCGAGATCGCCGGAATGGAACCAGCCCCCGGCGAAGGCTTTCTGCGTGGACGCCGGGTTCTTCAGATAGCCCTTCATCACGACATTGCCGCGAAACATGACCTCGCCCATGGTCTCGCCGTCGGCGGGCACGGAGTCCAGCGTCTCGGGATCGCGGACGTCGAGGGCTTCGAGCACCGGATAGCGCACGCCCTGCCGCGCCTTCTTGGCCGCCCGCTGGTCCGAGGAGAGGGCGTCCCAGTCGGCGTGCCACGCGTTGACCACCGCCGGGCCGTAGCATTCCGTCAGGCCGTAGAGGTGAGTCACCTCGAACCCGGCCTCCGACATGCCGGCGAGCACCGCCTCGGGGGGCGGGGCGGCGGCGGTGAAGAACGCCACCCGGCGGGGCAGGGCGCGGCGCTCCGCGTCGGAGGCGTTGATGAGGAGCTGCATCACGATCGGGGCGCCGCAGAGATGCGTGACGCCGTGCTCGGCCATCAGACGGTACATCAGCTCGGCCCGCACCTGCCGCAGGCAAACATGGGTGCCGGCCACGATCGACAGGGTCCAGGGGAAGCACCAGCCGTTGCAGTGGAACATCGGCAGGGTCCACAGATAGACGGGGTGCTGGCCGAGGTTGCAGGTGACGACGTTGCCCAGCGCCAGCAGGGCCGCGCCCCGGTGGTGGTAGACCACGCCCTTCGGGTCGCCCGTGGTGCCGGAGGTGTAGTTGAGGGTGATCGCGTCCCACTCGTCGCCGGGCAGCGCCCAGTCCGCCTCCGGGTTGCCGCCGTCGAGGAACGCCTCGTAGCCGGTCTCGCCCAGGCTCTCGCCGGGTCCGTCATACTCCGGATCGTCGACGTCGATGACGATCGGCTTCACCGCCATGGCCTCCAGGGCCGGCTTGGCGATGCGGGAGAACTCCCGGTCGACGATCAGGACCTTCGCCTCCCCGTGCTCCAGGCAGAAGCGGATCGCCTCCGCGTCGAGGCGGGTGTTGAGGGTGTTGAGCACCGCCCCGGTCATGGGCACGCCGTAGTGGCACTCGATCATCTCGGGCGTGTTGGCGAGCAGCGCCGCCACGGTGTCCCCGCGCCCGAGCCCCCACGCCGTGAGCGCGGAGGCGAGGCGCCGGGCCCTGGCGCCGAGTTCGGCATAGGTCCGGCGCAGCCCGCCATGGACCACCGCGACATGATCGGGGAAGACCCGCGCCGCCCGGTCGAGATAGAGCAGCGGCGTCAGCGGCTGGAAGTTGGCCGGCTGCCGGTCGAGATCCCGGTCGTAAATCGTGGCGCCCATCGTCTCCTCCGCCCCGTTTGTTCGCGACGGTAGCGTGCCGGCGGCGGCCAAGACAATCGGATGTTTCCCGGCGGAGGTGACGGGCGCGCCGTGGCCTCAATGGCGCGGGGCGTCCTCGGATTCGGGCAGGAGGCGGGCGAGTTCGTAACCCGATGCCGATCATCAGGCAATCGACACGCTCCACGAGGGACGGGCGTTGCAGGCTCTCGGCGAGCCCGCGCAGGGTGATCGCCTGCGCCGCCATGCGGTTCACGATCAGCGTGGCCTGGCTGAGGTTGGTGGGCTGCTCGTCGGTGCGGTCGATGGCGATGCCGCTGCCGCGGACCCGCTGGCCGGAGGCATCCGCCTCGGCCCGGCCGCGCAGCGACAGGGTCAGCATCCCGCCATCCCGGTCGCGCAGGCGGAACTCCGCCTCCACGGCCGCATCCATCACCACCACGGCATCGAAGAAGTTCTCGACCCGCGCCCGGTCCTCGGGATGCGCCCGGGCGATGAAGGTGTCGAGGGGCATGCCGCGGGCGGCGTCCACCGGGTCGAAGCCGATCAAGGTGGCGGCATGGCCCGAGAGGGTCAGACGGTCGGCGGCGTGATCGTGGGTCCAGGCCCCGATCACGCCGGACGCGATGAGAGCGGATTGCAGGATCGTCGGGTCCATCGTGATTCGCCCTTGAGTGCTAAACCTCAGGTTTAGAATCTGAGGTCGTTTTGCGGCCATTCGGGACCCCTATCGCTGACCGAAATTTCGCTTCTGCGCAACAAAACTCCCTAAAGGTTGATAAACCTCAGGTGTGATTTCCCCGTCTTCAACGGCGGGAGACGGCCTGCCGGGCCTCTTGGGGGTCGAGCGCCTTAACCATCCGTTAACCATGATGCGATCTCTTCAGGAGCGTTCATCCTTGGATTGCAGGATCACAGGGGTGGCCTTCGCTTCGCGGATCGCGCGGCCCGCCGGCGCGGCCGATCGCGAAGCGGCACCGCGCAGGAGGATCATCGCGGATGAAAGCGCTGACCTTCGTCACCCAGAAGGGCGGGAGCGGCAAGAGCACGCTCTGCATCTCCCTGGCCGTCGCCGCCCGCGAGGCGGGCCATTCCGTCTGCATCCTCGAAATGGACCGTCAGGCCACCGTCTCGGATTGGCTCGACCACCGCACCGTCGAGGGGCCGGAGGTCGCGCAGATCGACGCCGCTCAATTGGAGCCGGTGATGGAGCGCCTGCGCGACTCGGCCTACGATTACGTCTTCATCGACACGCCCGGCGTCGATTCCCCCGGCACCCTGTCGGCGATCCGCGCGGCGGACCTCTGCATCATCCCCTGCCGGCCGACCCCCGCCGACCTGCGCGCCTTCAAGCCGACGCTGGCCGCCGTCTACCGGCTGGAGAAGAAGTTCGCCTTCGTGCTGAACCAGACGCCCCCGCGCTCCTACCGGGTGCGCGACGCGGCGGACGGCCTCGCGGTGCTCGGCATCCTGCCGGACGTCAACATCGTGGCGCGCACCGACCATCAGGACGCGATCGGCCTCGGCCTGGGCGTCACCGAGCTGAACCCCAAGGGCCAGGCCGCCGCGGAGGTGCGCAAGCTCTGGTCCTGGATCGAGCGCCGCAGCCAGAACGCCCGGACGGACAAGCATGTCCAAGCCGCCTAAGCTCAGCCTCGCGGCCATCGTCGCGGCGGCGACGCCGCCGGAGAAGTCCTCCCCGGCGCGTGGCGCGGCCCCGCGCAGCGCGGAGATCGTGGCCCTCGCCCCGGCCGAGGGGCGGCGCCAGGCCCGGTCCGGGGACGGCCTCCCGGCCGCCGGGGCCCCGGCCAGCCTCGTGCCCCTGAAGCAGCGGGCCCGGCAGATGTCCGTTTATCTGGAGCCGGCGGTCTACGACCAGCTGCGCGACCTCGCCCATGCCGAGCGTACGAAGATGCACGGCCTGATGCTCGAAGCCCTCGACCTGCTGTTCAAGCAGCGCGGCTCACGCTCCATCGAACAGCTGATCAAGGCCCCGCTGCGGTAGGGCGTGCGCCGCCGGACCCTGTGGGGGAGATGAGCGGACCGTTCAGCCTTCCTTTACGCCGAAGCGACAATTCTTCTCTGCCCGGCTGGCCCGGACGGCCGGGTCCTGCCCGGCCCCCGGGCTCGGTCCAGAGTTCGAGTTGGTAGTGTCGCGTAATGCGTCTGGCCCCCCCCCGATCCGGGCGTGTCGCCCTGCGGTTTCTGGCCGTGTCCGCCGTAGCGCTGGCCACCGCCAATTGCGCCAAGACTCCCACGGCCAACCTCGCGAGTTCCGGCAACGGGATCGATCCGAAATACGGGGTGAAGGCGAGCCCGCGCCTCTATAACGAGGGCGACGTGATCCCCAAGGGCGGCGGGCGCCGCTACACCGGCAAGCCCTACGTGGTCGCCGGCCAGACCTACGCCCCCCGCGAGAACCCGACCGGCTACGTCCGCGAGGGCCTCGCCTCCTGGTACGGCTCCGCCTTCCACGGCCGGATGACGGCCCACGGCGAGGTGTTCGACCGCCATTCCATCGCCGCCGCCCACCCGACCCTGCCCCTGCCGAGCTACGTCCGGGTGACGAACCTTGAGAACCACTCCTCGATGATCGTGCGGGTGAATGATCGCGGCCCGTACCATGCGGGGCGGGTCATGGACGTCTCGGAGGAGACGGCCGAGGCCCTGGGCTTCCACCGCAAGGGCACGGCCCAGGTGCGTGTGGAATATGTCGGCAAGGCCTCGCTCGCCGGGTCCGACGACCGCAAGCTGCTCGCCACCCTGCGCACCGACGGGCAACCGGCCAGCGGCCGCTCGCCGGTGATGGTGGCCGATCTCGGCCCCTCCGAGGAGCCCGAGCGCTTCGAGCGCAGCGCGCCGCCCCTCGCCTTCAAGCCCGCGCCGGAGCGGGAGGACGCCCCGGCCGAGATCCGCAAGCCGGTGCGGGCGCCGATGGTGCTGGCGAGTGCCGCCGTCGCCGTCCCGGCGGCGGTGCAGCCGACCGCCTCGCGCCTGCGCGACTTCAAGCCCACGCCGGTGGCGATGGCCGAGGCCCGCACGGCGGGTGGCAGGACGGCCTCCGGACGGCTCGCGACCGTCAGGATGGCGGAGGCCCAAAGTCCCGAATCCAGACCGGCGCCGGGCCGGCTCGGCGGGCATGGAACCGTCGAAGGCAGGGGGACGAACGACAGGAGCCTCGGCGCCAAAAGCTCGGGTGCCAAGAGCCCGGATACCAAGGCGGCCGCCGCTCCGGTCCGCGTCGCCGGACTCAATCCGGCCTCGCTCCATCCCGCGCCCGGCCAGACGTCACAGGCCAACCGCGCCGAGACGAAGCCGCACGGCGGCAAGTCCGTCCCGGCGGCGATGCCGCCGGACGCCAAGCTCGCCATGGCCCGGCTGGCGGCGCCATCCGTGGCCGACGCCAAGGCCGGCAAGCCCGGCGCGAGGAAGCCGGAGCCCGTCAAGGTGGCGGAGAAGGCGGCCGGCAAGGGACCGGAGAAGGGGGCGGGCAAGGGAGCCGACAAGACGGCGCATCCGGGCGCCCGCTACGCCGGCATCTATTGATCGCGGGACGCGGGACAGGGGCGCCGATTGCGGCAATTCGCGTTCGATCGCGGTGCCGAAACGCGGTATGGTCACGCTTGCCGCCTCGAGCTGTTTCGTGACGATGCCATCTGACGCAGAAGCGCGAAGGCCCCCGTATCCTCGTCCAGGGATCGCGGGAGGCCGCCCCGTCGGAGATCCGCGATGCGCAGGACCGTTCTGTCTCTCCTGGTCGTCCGCTCGGTCGCCGCTTCGGCGGCCGCCCTGGGCCTGAAGGCGACCGCGGCGGCGCTCGCCCGCCCTCTCCGGCCCCGCCCAGGCGCAAAGCTTCCAGACGGTGGCGCCGCACGCGATCCTGATCGACGCGGAATCCGGCTCGGTCCTGTTCGAGAAGGCCGCCGACGAGCGCTTCTCCCCGGCCAGCATGGCCAAGCTGATGACCACCGACATCGTGTTCGATGCGCTGAAATCCGGCCGCCTCTCCATGGACACGGAATTCACCGTGACGGAGGACGCCTGGAAGCGCGGCGGCGCGGGGGGCGGCGGCTCCTCGATGTTCGCCCAGGTGAACAGCCGCATCAAGATGTCGGACCTGCTGCGCGGGCTGATCGTCCAGTCGGGCAACGACGCGGCGATCACCATCGCCGAGAACATGGCCGGCGCCGAGGAGTCCTTCGCCGGGCTGATGAACCAGCGGGCCAAGGAGATCGGCCTGACGAACTCCACCTTCCGCAACGCCACCGGCTACTCGGCGCCCGACCAGAAGGTGACGGCCCGGGACATGGCCAAGCTCGCCATCCACATCATCGACACCTACCCGGACCTGTACAAGATCTTCTCCGAACGGGAATTCACCTGGAACAAGATCAAACAGCAGCAGAACCGCAACCCGCTCCTGTCCCTCGATATCGGCGCCGACGGGCTGAAGACCGGCTTCCTGGAGGAAGCGGGCTACGCGCTGACCGGCTCGGCGGTGCAGAACGGCCAGCGCCTCGTCCTCGTGGTCTCCGGCCTCAAGACCGCGCGGGACCGGGCCTCGGAATCGCGCAAGCTGATGGAATGGGGTTTCCGGGCGTTCGAGCCCCGCCAGGTCTTCGCCCCCGGCGAGACCGTGGCGGAGGCCTCGGTCTATGGCGGCGATGCCGGCTCGGTCCCCCTCGTGGCGAAGAAGCCGGTGCGGGTGCTCCTGCCCCGCGGCTCCAACGACCGGGTCGGCGCCAAGGTGATCTACCAGGGGCCCCTCGTCGCCCCCGTGGAGGAAGGCAAGCAGGTCGGCGTCCTGCGGATCCAGCGCGGCGACACCATCGCCCTCGACCAGCCGCTCTATGCCGGCGCCTCCGTGGGGCAGGGCACCCTCAGCCAGCGGGCCATGGACGCGGCGCTGGAATTCGGCACCGGGCTGATGCGCAAGGCCTTCGACAAGGCCGCCGGGAGCCGGCCGAAATCCGAGGACCGGGCCGCCAACCCCTCGTGATCGTTTCTTCTGCCCTCGTGACCGAAACCCGTGACCGACGCGACGCGAGAGACGCACCCGACGCACAGGCCCTCGAGGAGGGGACCGGACCGCGCCTCGCGCCGCCACCGGACCGGGGCGTGTTCATCACCCTCGAAGGCGGGGAGGGGGCGGGCAAGTCGACCCAGGCCGCCCGCCTCGCGGCGACGCTGCGCGCCCGCACCGGCCGGCCGGTCGTCGTCACCCGCGAGCCCGGCGGCTCGCCCCGCGCCGAGGAGATCCGCGCGGCAGTGCTGGCGGGCGTCGCCAAGCCCTACGGTCCCTTCGCCGAGGCGCTGCTGTTCAGCGCCGCCCGGCGCGACCACCTCGATACGCTGATCCGCCCGGCGCTGGCCCGGGGCGAGACGGTGATCTGCGACCGCTTCATCGACTCGACCCGCGCCTACCAGGGCGCGGCGGGCGGGCTCGACCCGTCCGTGCTCACCGCCCTGGAGCGGGGCGTGGTCGGCCCCACCCGGCCCGCCCTGACCCTGATCCTCGACCTGTCGCCGGAGACCGGCCTCGCCCGCGCCAGGGCCCGCGGCGCGGCGGCCGGGGAGGGGGCGGACCGCTTCGAGGCCGAGGCGCTCGGCTTCCACAGCCGCCTGCGCGCCGCCTTCCTGGAGATCGCCCACCGGGAGCCCGCGCGCTGCGCGGTGATCGACGCCACCGCCGACCCGGATGCCGTCGAGGCCGCCATCCGCGCGATCGTCACCACGCGCCTGCCTGGGCTCGCCGGGACGGAGGCGGGCCCCATGGCGGCTGAGATCGTGACGAGGAGATCGGCGACCGCCCGGGCGTGCCGCGCCCCCCGGCAGACGCCCGGCCTCGTCGGCCACGACGCGGCGGAGGCGGCCTTCGCGGAGGGCCTCGCCAGCGGGCGTCTGCACCATGCGTGGCTGATCGGCGGCCCGGCGGGCATCGGCAAGGCGACCCTCGCCTACCGGGTGGCGCGGCGTCTCCTCGCCTATCCGCGGGGCGGAGGGCCGGCGACGCTCGCCGTCCCGGCGGATCACCCGGTCCACGGGCAGGTGGCGGGCCTCTCGCACCCGAACCTCGTGGCCTTGCGCCGCCACCGGGATCCGGGCGCCAAGACCCTGCCGACGAAGATCTCCGTCGACATGGTGCGCAAGGCGCTGGACCTCTTCGCCTCCACCGCCACCGATTCCGGGTGGCGGATCTGCGTGGTGGACAGCGCCGAGGACCTGAACGCCAACGCCGCCAACGCCCTGCTCAAGGTGCTGGAGGAGCCCCCGCCCCGCGCCCTGTTCCTGAGCCTCGCCCACCAGCCCGGCCGCCTGCTGCCGACGATCCGCTCCCGCTGCCGGGCGATGATCCTGCGCCCCCTGGCGGACGGGGAGGTGGAACGGGCGATCCGCGCCCTGCCCCCACCCTTCGCCCAGCCGGAGGACTCCACCCTGGCGCGGGCCATCGGCCTCGCGGAGGGCTCGGTCGGCCGGGCGCTCGGCCTCGTCGATCCCGTCACCGCCGGGCTCGTGGCGGAGGTCGAGACGCTGCTGATACGCGGGGCTACGCCCGACTGGGGACGCGTGCTCAAGCTCGCCGAGACCCTCAACGGCCGCGATGGGGAGGAGCGCTTCGCCGCCGCGGGCGACGCGGTGCTGCGCTTCGTCTCGGCCGAACTCGACCGGCGCCAGGGGGAGCCGGTGCCTCGCCTCGCGGCGCTGGTGGAGGTGTGCGATGCCTTCGCCCGCAACGCGCGGGAGGCCGCGACATACAACCTCGACCGCCGGCCCGGCGTCCTGTCGCTCTTCGCCGACCTGAGCCGGGCCGGATAAGGGCACGGGTGCATTGCGAGAGCCGCTGCGATAAGAGCTCCTCACTCGCGATGAACCCCCTCGATCAGCGGACGCGAGCGTGACGGACGGCCCTTCCCCCCGCAAGACCTTCAGCCTCTCGACGGCGATCTCCTACCCGAACGGCGCGCCGCATATCGGCCACGCCTACGAGGTGATCGCCACCGACGCCATCGCCCGCTTCCACCGGCTCGACGGCTACGACGTGCTGTTCTCCACCGGCACCGACGAGCACGGCCTCAAGATCCAGCAGGCGGCGACGAAGGCCGGGATCAGCCCCCGGGCCTATGTCGACGGCACGAGCGCGAAGTTCCGCGAGATGGCCGACCGGATGGGCTGCTCCTACGACCGGTTCATCCGCACCACCGAGCCCGCCCATTACGAGGCCGCCCAGGCGATCTGGCGCCGGATGGAGGCCAACGGCGACATCTACCTCGACAAGTACGCCGGCTGGTACTCGGTGCGCGACGAGGCCTATTACGACGAGGCCGAGACGCGGCTGATGGAGGACGGCTCCCGCCGCTCGCTCGCCACCGACACGCCGGTCGAGTGGATGGAGGAGGAGAATTTTCTTTTCAGATTGTCCGCCTACCAGGACCGGCTGCTCAAACTCTACGCGGATCAGCCGGACTTCATCGGGCCGGACACACGGCGGAACGAGGTGGCGAGCTTCGTGCGCTCAGGCCTCAAGGACCTCTCGGTCAGCCGCACCAATTTCGACTGGGGCGTGCCGGTGCCGGAGCATCCCGGCCACGTCATGTATGTCTGGGTCGACGCGCTGACCAACTATCTGACGGTCACCGGCTTCCCCGACGAGGCTGGATCCGAACAGCCGCTTCTGGCCGATGGACCTGCACGTCGTCGGCAAGGACATCGTGCGCTTCCACGCGGTCTACTGGCCCGCCTTCCTGATGGCGGCGGGGCTGCCCCTGCCCAAGCGCGTGTTCGGCCACGGCTTCTTCCTGAGCAAGGGGGAGAAGATGTCGAAGTCGCTCGGCAACGTGGTCGATCCGTTCGACCTCGCCGAGACCTTCGGCGTCGATGCCGTGCGCTACTTCTGCCTGCGCGAGGCCCCCTTCGGCGGCGACGGCAACTACGACCACGCGGCGATCATCAACCGCATCAACGCGGACCTTGCCAACGATCTCGGCAACCTGGCCCAGCGTTCGCTGTCGATGGTGGCCAAGAACTGCGACGCCGCCGTTCCGGAGCCGGGCGAGCTGGCCGAGGCCGACCGGGCGATGCTGGCCCAGGCCGACGCCCTGGCGGACACGGCGCGCGGCCTGATGAAGGATCTCGCCCTGCACGCGATCCTCGCGGAGATCTGGGCTGTCGTGGCGGAGGCGAACCGCTATTTCGCGGGCCAGGAGCCGTGGAAGCTGCGCAAGAGCGACCCGGCCCGGATGAACGCGGTGCTGTACACGACGCTGGAGACCCTCCGCTCGGTGGCGATCCTCGTGCAGCCCTTCGTGCCGGGCGCGGCAGGCAAGCTCCTCGACCTCCTCGCCGTGCCCCCCGAGGCCCGCAGCTTCGCGGTCTGGGGGAGGGCGGTCGCCTCAAGGCCGGCACGCCGCTCCCCGCCCCGAGCCCGGTCTTCCCCCGCTTCGAGCGGCCGGAGGCCCCGGCGGCGTGATGCTCACTCCCCTGTTCCCGCAAGCGGGGAGAGGGCTGCGACGATCCGTCGTCGTCGCAGCGAGGCGGCGGCCGATGGTGAGGGGGCGTGCCGCGTAAGGCGCCTCCGTGAGCCCCCTCACCCTCGCTCCGGCTTCGCCTCCGCTTCCCACTGACACGACAAGGTGTCAGTGGGCCTCTCCCCGCGGCGCAAGACCATGCTGGTCGACAGCCACTGCCATCTCGACTTCCCCGACTTTGCGAGCGACCTCCCGGGGGTGATCGCCCGGGCCCGGGAGGCCGGCATCGGGGGCATGCTCACCATCTCGACCCGGGTCGCGAAGGCCGCGGCCTACAGGGCGATCGCGGAGGCCCATCCCGAGATCTGGTTCACGGTCGGCACCCATCCGGACGGGGCCGGGGAGGAGCCCGACACGCCCCCCGAGCGCATCGCGGATCTCGCCCGGCACCCGCGCTGTGTCGGGATCGGCGAGGCGGGGCTCGACTACCACTATCCCGACGCCGCCCCCGCGGCGGTGCAGGAACGGGTGCTGCGCGCCCATATCGAGGCCTCCCGCCTCGCCGGGCTCCCGCTCGTGATCCATGCCCGCGACGCGGACGCGCACATGGAACAGGTGCTGACGCAGGAGATGGCCAGGGCGCCGTTCCGGGCGGTGCTGCATTGCTTCTCCTCCGGCGCCCGGCTTGCCGAGGTGGGGGTGGAGATCGGCCTGTTCGTCTCCTTCTCGGGCATCGTGACCTTCCGCCGCTCGCACGACCTGCGCGCCATCGCCCGCGACGTGCCGCTCGACCGGATCCTCGTGGAGACCGACGCGCCCTTCCTGGCGCCGGAGCCCTATCGCGGGCGCACCAACGAGCCGGCCTACACCGCCCACACCGCGCGCTCGCTCGCCGCGACCCTCGACCTGCCGGAGGAGGAGCTGGCGCGGCTCACCACGGCGAATTTCTTCCGCCTGTTCGACCGGGCACGCGCCGAGGAGGCGTGACAGGCGCCGCCCTCCCGCGATACGACCGCTCCGGGAGATCCGGATGGCGACGCTGACCTTGCGCATCCTCGGCGGCGGTGCGGCCGGCGGCGTGCCGCGCGTCGGCAGCGGCTGGGGGGCCTGCGACCCGAACGAGCCGCGCAACCGCCGCCGCCGCTGCTCGATCCTCGTCGAGCGGGAGGGGGAGGGACGCCGCACCAGCGTCCTCGTGGACACCTCGCCCGATCTGCGCGAGCAATTGCTCGACGCCGGGGTCGGACCGGCTCGACGCCGTGCTGTTCACCCATTCCCACGCCGACCACACCCACGGGATCGACGACCTGCGCCCGCTGGTGATCCGCATGCGCGCGCGCATTCCGGTCTATGCCGACGCGCGCACCCGGGGGTTGCTCACCGCCCGGTTCGGCTATTGCTTCGAGACGCCCCCCGGGAGCGCCTATCCGCCGATCCTCGACCTGCACGACCTCCCCCATGAGGGGAGGGTGGCCGTGAAGGGGCCGGGCGGCGCGGTGGAGGCCGAACCCCTCCCCGTGGAGCACGGCAACGAGCCGGCGCTGGGCTTCCGCTTCGGCAAGGCCGCCTACATGCCCGACGTGAGCCTGATCCCGCCCCGGAGCCTGGAGCATCTGTACGGTCTCGATCTCCTGATCATCGACGCCCTGCGCGAGACCCCGCACCCGACGCATTACTCCGTCTCGGACGCCCTCGCCCTCATCGCGCGGATGAAGCCGCGGCGGGCGGTGCTGACCAACCTGCACACCGATCTCGATTACGCCGCCCTCGCCGCTCGCTTGCCGGAGGGAATCGTTCCCGCCTTCGACGGGCTCGTTCTGACGATTCCCGCTTGAGGATTCCGACTGGAGTCCAGGGCTGCGGCGCGGGATTCGGCATTTTCGCGTAAATCGCTGTTGACGACCCTGAGCCGACTGCGTATACCCCTGTTCATCGGCGCCGGCCGCGGAAGCGAACCGGACGCTGACTTGTCTGTCTCTGGTGCTGCTGAGGTAGCGCTGAGGCGGGCGGCCTTACCGGACAATCGAATGGGACGTGCCTGGCGGTGGTTTAAGCCGGGTGCGGGTCGGTTCGTGGGTGGGATTTTGGGGGGCCGCCTTTGGGTGTGGCTTCGGCTCTTTGACATTGTGATATTGAGAGGAAGGGAGACGCGGGCGGCGTTTTTGTCTGTCCTTGCGGATCTGGCTTATGCTGGATCGTGAGAGACGAGACGCTGATTTCGTAGATCTCTTTTGAGCTCACCGGACCTTTCGCTGTGAAGCGATTGCGTTCGATGTGAGGCTCCGTCTGAGATTTATACGTGATCAGCTGAGATCATTCTCTTTAACGTGAGAGTTTGATCCTGGCTCAGAGCGAACGCTGGCGGCAGGCTTAACACATGCAAGTCGAGCGGGCCCTTCGGGGTCAGCGGCGGACGGGTGAGTAACGCGTGGGAACGTGCCTTCTGGTTCGGAATAACTCAGGGAAACTTGAGCTAATACCGGATACGCCCTTTTGGGGAAAGGTTTACTGCCGGAAGATCGGCCCGCGTCTGATTAGCTAGTTGGTGGGGTAACGGCCTACCAAGGCGACGATCAGTAGCTGGTCTGAGAGGATGATCAGCCACACTGGGACTGAGACACGGCCCAGACTCCTACGGGAGGCAGCAGTGGGGAATATTGGACAATGGGCGCAAGCCTGATCCAGCCATGCCGCGTGAGTGATGAAGGCCTTAGGGTTGTAAAGCTCTTTTATCCGGGACGATAATGACGGTACCGGAGGAATAAGCCCCGGCTAACTTCGTGCCAGCAGCCGCGGTAATACGAAGGGGGCTAGCGTTGCTCGGAATCACTGGGCGTAAAGGGCGCGTAGGCGGTCTTTTAAGTCGGGGGTGAAAGCCTGTGGCTCAACCACAGAATTGCCTTCGATACTGGGAGACTTGAGTTCGGAAGAGGTTGGTGGAACTGCGAGTGTAGAGGTGAAATTCGTAGATATTGGGAAGAACACCGGTGGCGAAGGCGGCGACCTGGTCTTTTACTGACGCTGAGGCGCGAAAGCGTGGGGAGCAAACAGGATTAGATACCCTGGTAGTCCACGCTGTAAACGATGTCTACTAGCCGTTGGGGCCTTTGAGGCTTTAGTGGCGCAGCTAACGCGATAAGTAGACCGCCTGGGGAGTACGGTCGCAAGACTAAAACTCAAAGGAATTGACGGGGGCCCGCACAAGCGGTGGAGCATGTGGGTTAATTCGAAGCAACGCGAAGAACCTTACCTGGGCTTGACATGGCAGGCTAACCAGAGAGATTTGGTGTTCCCTTCGGAGACCTGAACACAGGTGCTGCATGGCTGTCGTCAGCTCGTGTCGTGAGATGTTGGGTTAAGTCCCGCAACGAGCGCAACCCTTGTCCTTAGTTGCCATCATTTAGTTGGGCACTCTAAGGAGACCGCCGGTGACAAACCGGAGGAAGGTGGGGATGACGTCAAGTCCTCATGGCCCTTACGCGCTGGGCTACACACGTGCTACAATGGCGGTGACAGTGGGCAGCAAGCACGCGAGTGTGAGCTAATCTCCAAAAGCCGTCTCAGTTCGGATTGTTCTCTGCAACTCGAGAGCATGAAGGCGGAATCGCTAGTAATCGCGGATCAGCATGCCGCGGTGAATACGTTCCCAGGCCTTGTACACACCGCCCGTCACACCATGGGAGTTGGATTCACCCGAAGGCGTTGCGCCAACCCGCAAGGGGAGCAGGCGACCACGGTGGGTTCAGCGACTGGGGTGAAGTCGTAACAAGGTAGCCGTAGGAGAACCTGCGGCTGGATCACCTCCTTTCTAAGGGTGCTGTCAGCTGGATGACCGGTTCGCCGGTCCGCTCCACAGACGACGCTATTAGGATACAGGGACCTGTCAGGGTCCCATTTGGCGGGACAGGCTGGAACGCGCCGTCCTCGTTTCTCTTCCTCAGTTATCCGGACAGCGTTTGGGCTGTGCTGGCTGCTCGTTCCAGGGACAGCCCCTGGTGCGATGCCCGGCATGATCCAAAAAACGGGCCTGTAGCTCAGTTGGTTAGAGCGCACCCCTGATAAGGGTGAGGTCGGTAGTTCGAATCTACCCAGGCCCACCATGATCATGGGGCCATAGCTCAGCAGGGAGAGCGCCAGCTTTGCAAGCTGGATGTCGTCGGTTCGATCCCGACTGGCTCCACTTTTTTGGCCTCTGGCCGCGCGCTCGTTGAGAGCTGCTGCGGTCGAGGCCGTGGCGTGTGAGCCGCTGCGGGCCGGTGTTCGGATAACGCTGTGAGTTTGCCGCCTCGAGAGCGGGTCGAGGATCCTCTGATCCCGCCTGCGCCTGGGTGTGCGAAAGTTCAAAGACATCGTGAAGAGGGAATGTGACTGTTGGAGGCGCGAGAGCGTTTCTCTGATGGTCATGTTCGGCAAGCATACGGCGATCGGGCTGGAAACGGTCTGATCGCTGGTCTTTTTGCGACCGGTATCGTGTCGCCTGACGTCTGCCGCTTCACAGCGGCGTCCGATCAGGGCGGACATCGATCACGGGAGCGATCAAGTGCCTTAAGAGCATTCGGTGGATGCCTTGGCGCTGAGAGGCGATGAAGGACGTGGTACGCTGCGATAAGCCTTGGGGAGCTGCGAACGAGCTTTGATCCAGGGATTTCCGAATGGGGAAACCCACCTTCGACCTTCCGTATTGTGGGTTCAGGCGTCAGCCTGAACTCTCAATACGGTTGGTCACATGAAGGTATCAAATCCTGAATACAATAGGGGTTTGAAGCGAACCCGGGGAACTGAAACATCTCAGTACCCGGAGGAAAGGACATCAACGAGACTCCGTCAGTAGTGGCGAGCGAACGCGGATCAGGCCAGTGCCTGTTGTGAGATTACCGGAACGGTCTGGAAAGGCCGGCACGATGGGTGACAGCCCCGTACGGGACGGACGAAGCACAGGACTCGAGTAGGGCGGGACACGTGAAATCCTGTCTGAACATGGGGGGACCACCCTCCAAGCCTAAGTACTCCTCAGCGACCGATAGCGAACCAGTACCGTGAGGGAAAGGTGAAAAGCACCCCGACGAGGGGAGTGAAAGAGTACCTGAAACCGGATGCTTACAAACAGTGGGAGCCCAAGGTTCGTCCTGGGTGACCGCGTACCTTTTGTATAATGGGTCAGCGACTTAAAGTTACGAGCGAGCTTAAGCCGATAGGTGTAGGCGCAGCGAAAGCGAGTCTGAATAGGGCGTTCAGTTTGATGCATTAGACCCGAAACCCGGCGATCTAGGCATGACCAGGATGAAGGTGGGGTAACACCCACTGGAGGTCCGAACCGATTAACGTTGAAAAGTTACCGGATGAGTTGTGTTTAGGGGTGAAAGGCCAATCAAGCCGGGAAATAGCTGGTTCTCCGCGAAAACTATTGAGGTAGTGCCTCGAGCGAACACCGTAGGGGGTAGAGCACTGGATGGGCTAGGGGGTCGCGAGATCTACCAAACCTAACCAAACTCCGAATACCAATGAGTGCTGAGTACGGGAGACACACGGCGGGTGCTAAGGTCCGTCGTCAAAAGGGAAACAGCCCTAACCTACAGCTAAGGTCCCCAAGTCACGTCTAAGTGGGAAAGCATGTGGGACTTCCAAAACAACCAGGATGTTGGCTTAGAAGCAGCCATCCTTTAAAGAAAGCGTAACAGCTCACTGGTCTAAATAAGAGGTCCTGCGGCGAAAATGTAACGGGGCTCAAGCCATGAGCCGAAGCTTCGGGTGCATCTTTGATGCGCGGTAGCGGAGCGTTCCCTAGGCTGTGAAGCGGTACCTGTGAGGGGCCGTGGAGGTATCAGAAGTGCGAATGCTGACATGAGTAACGACAATGGGTGTGAAAAACACCCACGCCGAAAGACCAAGGTTTCCTGCGCAACGTTAATCGACGCAGGGTTTAGCCGGCCCCTAAGGCGAGGCCGAAAGGCGTAGTCGATGGGAACGGGGTGAATAGTCCCGGCCAGCGGATGGTGACGGATGCCGTGTATCGTTTGACCTTATCGGATTGGTCTGGCTTCGAAGAGGTTCCAGGAAATAGCCCCACCGTATAGACCGTACCCGAAACCGACACAGGTGGACAGGTAGAGTATACTAAGGCGCTTGAGAGAACTCGGGAGAAGGAACTCGGCAAATTGACACCGTAACTTCGGGATAAGGAGGCCTCTGTTTTACGCAAGTAGGGCAGAGGGGCACAGACCAGGGGGTGGCGACTGTTTACCAAAAACACAGGACTCTGCGAAGTCTGTAAGAAGACGTATAGGGTGTGACGCCTGCCCGGTGCTGGAAGATTAAATGATGGGGTGCAAGCTCTTGATTGAAGTCCCAGTAAACGGCGGCCGTAACTATAACGGTCCTAAGGTAGCGAAATTCCTTGTCGGGTAAGTTCCGACCTGCACGAATGGCGTAACGATGGCCACACTGTCTCCTCCCGAGACTCAGCGAAGTTGAAATGTTTGTGATGATGCAATCTACCCGCGGCTAGACGGAAAGACCCCATGAACCTTTACTGTAGCTTTGCGCTGGCCTTCGTGTCGGCATGTGTAGGATAGGTGGGAGGCTTTGAAGCGTGGACGCCAGTCTGCGTGGAGCCAACCTTGAAATACCACCCTTGGCGATATGGTGGTCTAACCGCGACCCTTGATCGGGGTCCGGACCGCGCATGGGCAGGCAGTTTGACTGGGGCGGTCTCCTCCTAAAGAGTAACGGAGGAGTGCGAAGGTGCGCTCAGCGCGGTCGGAAATCGCGCTTTTGAGTGCATACGCATAAGCGCGCTTAACTGCGAGACAAACAAGTCGAGCAGGTACGAAAGTAGGTGTAAGTGATCCGGTGGTTCTGTATGGAAGGGCCATCGCTCAACGGATAAAAGGTACTCCGGGGATAACAGGCTTATCGCCCAAGAGTTCACATCGACGTGGCGGTTTGGCACCTCGATGTCGACTCATCGCATCCTGGGCTGGAGAAGGT